>SJYQ01004788.1:717493-776006 GCA_006410935.1 Redunca redunca | reverse complement strand
GGTGGGGGAGGAGGGGGCGGGTTGGAAGTGCTTATGCATTAAATATAAATGAGTTGTTGGTTGGGGAAACACTTGGTGATCCAGACAGCGCTGCCCCATTCATAAGGTCCAGTTTTTACCCTATAATTGCCCATCATTATACACAATTTAAATATTCAAACATTCTCCACAAACCTTGGGCTAGCGTGTTTTTATTACAGATTCAGAACAAGGGAATAACCTTTAACTTCAGAGACAAATGAGGCAAATTTACAAGTGTGCGTCTGCTGTTTCCTTGTGTTTTATCAATCCCCGCGGACCCGAACACTTTTGCTGTAACGCCACTCAGAACAATATACATATATTACTGCTTGTTTGTGGTGTGTGGCTATGAGTCCCCTCTGCGTTAGCTAACCTATATAGCTCAGCGTCGAGGCTCTCCATAACGTCAATTATCTCCTCCGAGCTAAACGTACACTCCATTAAAACGAGATTTACTGTCCCTGTAATACTTCTTGGGGTGAAATGTGGAGATTTTTGTGGATTTAAGGAAACGGAGGATGGAGGCCTGCTGCATGAAGCCGTGAATTTCAGAGAGGGGAGACTTCCTGTGTCAGCCAGAACGTGTGCGTGAGATGTGCTTGGTGTGTGCACACGTGTGTACACGCCAGCATTCACGCATGCAAGCAGCTCACCGCATGATTGGTTTTGCCCCTTAATTTCTTAATTTGCTCTGTATTTTTCCATTAAGTGATAAGGATGATCTGCTCTATGCTTCTTCTTCGTGTTCTCTGCTAAATTCCTGTCCCTAGCATTCTAGAATCCTTTCAGAAAAGCTTATATTGGGGTGGGGGGAAGAATATATACATCTGTCAGCTCACCAGCACCCACTGGGGAAGTGTAGGTTCTTTGCAGTGAAGTCTACAGAAAGCGGATTTCAGGGGAGTCTGATGATGCATTCGTCTGTCTCAGGGAAGACATGTCGTTCCCAACGCCTGTGCAACGTGGGGCGTGGGTACTGTATAAAGATGGTCTGGGGGAGTGGGCCGCAGGTTTCTGAGAATGCCGTAAGTGAGTTGCCACATACAAAATGACTCTGTGCGTCCTGCCTCTGGCTCTTCCATCTGACTAGCATACACCACAGTTCTCACCCAGCCCCAAGATGTCCCTGCAGTGAGTGGTGTCGCTTTGTTTCGGGGCCAGCCGGCTGCTTCCTGAGCTTGAACTGCACACCTGGTGTGACCACAGAATCGAGCAGTTGAAATCGAGACTGTTTGGGGGGAAATCTGGGGTGCATGGTGCTTGCAGCTGTGGTTCAGTTTTCATCCTTCCCTGTTCCGCTGAGAGTCTGGACCAAGCCATTCCTGAAGGTGGCTTCACAGGCTTTGGTGCTCGGATAAGCGGCTGGCTGGCATAACAGAACTTACACTGTGGAGGCTGATTTAGAAGCCTCCTTGCTTCCTAGGCTAGTGATCCTCATAGATGGGGTTTGGAATTCTCTCTGTGTTTTCTACCCGCCCCCCCGACCCCGCCCATTTCATGTCTTTATGCCTTATGGTTTCATACTTTGGGCAGGTCTGGTCTGAAACCAAACTCTCCCAGAGGTTCACCTCCATCCTTTCGTTGTCCTGAGATTTTGTTATACTGAACAGTTTGTGATTCGAGTAAGGCCTCTAGTATGGGCTTGAAAATCTTAATTAAAAAAAAAAAAAGTTTTCCTTGTGATGGAATTCGCAGTAATGGAATGTGGTCTCTGCGGCTCAGTGTCTTGCCTGTTTTCAGAGCCTCTGCTGACGGATCCCATGTCCGCTCTTCAGTTCCACATCCAGGCCCTACCCTCCGTCAATCCGAGGTCCCACCTCCATGCCTTCGGGCCTGCAGTTTCCTCTGCAGGACACACCCTTTAGACTCACGTTTCCTTCTGAGATCAGCCCCAGGGTCTCCTCTCGGGAGAAGTCCCCCTCATCCTCCCAGCCTGTCACCCTCTCCTCCTCTGGGTCCTGGCACATGCTTTCTTAGAGACCTAGTGGTCTGAGCCTTAGTGGACGCTTGTGGAGTCAGTAGCCTCTTGCTCTGGACTGCAGGCTCCACGTGGGCATCGCTCTGCTCAGCGTCGGCCTGGCACACAGAACACACTGCCTGCCTGTGTGAAGGAAAGAAAGGAGGAAGGAACAAAGGGATAGACGTGTTGAGGAGAACCTCCTGGCTTTTGCTTCCTTGGTATGGTCTCTGGGTAGAGATGGAGTGTGACCTTGGGTGTTGTCCTGAAGGGCTCCTGGCTTTCTAGGAGGAGACTAAGAATACTGAAAACGGGGAGGCTTCTTCACACTGACCGTTTAGCCCTGAAGTTGAATGGCGTGTGCATGTTCCCTGCGCTGGAACCCTGCAGGGCCAGCAGGGGATGCCTGGGGTGAAAACGCCTGCAGAATTCTCCGCAGAGCCTGGCCTTCCTCATCGCCTCTCCCTTCCTGCTTCCCCTTGCCTCCGTCTGCAGCCACCAGAGTTGCTTTCTATTCAGTTCACCCAAAGGTGCTTGTGCACGGCGCCCCCATCCTGGATCTGGGCAGGCGCCGCTTTCCCTCTGTCTGGAACTCACCTCCACGTGGTGTTTCCTGCCTGCCTGCTCCCTGGATGCTCTGAGGTCACTCGGCAGGCCCTGGTGTGCCTCAGAATCCTTTGTGTCACAGCTTAGCCCTCTCCTGCTCCCCGGTCCCCACCTGTGGTCTCCTGGGGGTAGGGAGGGGTTTTGGCTGATCCCTCCAAGTAGGTCCTGCTGAGGGTCCTAGCACCCAGCACATGGCGACCGGATGGATGAGTGAAGGGATGAATGAATGGGAAAGGCCTGTCCCTAGACCGTTTGGGACAAGATTAGATTTCCTTGGGTGGAGTAGCTTCCCAAGATGCAGCTCTCACTCCGCTCGTGTTTCTGTGCACCTGGGCCATCTCGGGGGATGGCGGGGCCTCAGTGTGAGGCTGTGGTGGAGGCTGGAGGCCCAGGCCCCCAGCCCGAGGTCACTCCGGGCACCTGGAGCACAGAGGTGGCCTCTACTGCAGGATGCTCTCAGAGTGAGTGGACTGCGGTGGAGTGAGGTTTCTCACGTGTTAGGCCGCTCTATTCTCAGCCAAGCTCCGCGTGGCATTTTCTGCACACAGCCTGCAGCTTGTGGCACCGGTCAGCTCGCTGGGGTGCACGGAAGCCGGTGAAATGGTTTGCTGCTGTGGGTTCAGGCCCCACCTCAAGGCCGGTTACAGCAGAGTCTGTAGGCCCGGTGGAGGGGCAGCCAGGTGTGTGTCGGATACAACCCAGGCCTGGGGCTCAGACCCAGGTGTGAATCTGGGCTCTGCGACCCAGCTGTCTGATCTGGGGCCCCTCACTTAACTGTGATGAGACTGAGTTTCTTTTTTATGCAGAACCTGGATGAGAACCCACTTTTCAGAGTCTCTGTGAGTGCCCTTTGGAGAGCACAAAGCCACCACTGGCTCGTGCAGGTTGTATGTGTGTCAAGCCCACCAAAGTCAAGGAAAGGTGATGACAGGCAGTGATGAACGTCAAGTAGCAATCCCCCAGGGCTGTAGGGGCGTCCCACGTGGCTCAGTGGTGAAGAATCTGCCCGCCAATGTAGGAGAGGCAGGAGACCCTGGTTCGATCCCTGGGGTGGGAAGATCTCCTGGAGGAGGAAATGGCAACCCACTCCAGTATTCTTGCTTGAGAAATCTTATGGACAGGGGAGTCTGGCAGGCTACAGTCAAGAGGGTTGCAAAGAGTTGGACACGACTGAGCAGCTAAACCTGCGAGGCCGTGGGGATACACAGGGGCTGTCCTGGGGCCGGGTCTCAGAAGATGCTTGCAGGGTGAGAAGGAAGGGCAGGTCTTCCAGGTGGCGGGAATGGCAGGTGCACGGAGCTGTGAGTTGCACGGGCAAGGCAAGGACCAAGAGGGCTAGGGGGGCAGGGCACTGGTGGGCAGTGAGTCCAGCCAGATGCTGAAGGCTGAGTGCCTGGCGCTTCCTCTGGGCAGCAGGACCATCAAGGCTGTGACTCAGGAGGGTCACTGGCCCGCCTACCTGCCCACTCTGCCGGGGCGGCTCAGAGGTGGGTCGGGGCGGTGGAAGAGTGTCTAGATTCTTTAGTCACCTGGATCCCAGTGTGCTCCGGTGGGTGGAACAGAGCCAGCAGGGAGGCGTGGGCGTGCTGGGTGGGGCCCTGCTGGGTGAGCCGGGGGAGCGGCGTGTTGTTGAACGCCAAGCTGAGCCCTGCTCCCCAGGCGGCCTCGCCCGGAGGGCCTCACCTGGAGGGCAGGTTCACCCAGACCCGGGCAGATGCCCTTCTCCTGCCTGTGATGACTCCAGGGATTCCGACTGCAGGGGAGCAAGCAGATAGAACCCAGCTAACACAGGCACGCCTGACTCTGAAGCAAGTGTGCATTCATCACCCTGTGCGTGGCCAGAGCCCTGGCAGTGGAGGGTCAGCTCGGTCCTCAGGGAGCCTGGACTCCCGTTCCGATGATGGATTTTAAATAAATAACCCAAGGCCAGTCGGGTGGCCTTCTGCAGCCTGCTTGCGCTCTCTGAGCCGCCTCTATCGCAATGGTCACAGGCATAGAGTTAGCCGACTACATGGAGTGATGCAGGTTCTAAGCCCCCAAGTCAGCCAAGCCCTTGCCTGCTTCTCTCTCCCAGCTCCTTGAACTTGACCCTAGCACTCATATTTTTCATGAAATAATCGAGAGGGTTTCCAGGCGCTCTTGTCTCCTCTGGGATTTGAGAGCTGCATCCCTGGAGACCAGCAGAATAACTGGTGGATCAAGGGTGGCCAGCTCCTGCTTGCTCAGTGAGTGAATGCAAGGCAAGTGTAGGACACAGCCTGCTACCTGCCCGTTCAGCCCTGTGTCCTGGTTCCCCACCTCCTGGGCTTGTGTGAGCTGAGGTCCAGGGATGGCAGTCGCAGCTGTCCAGAGCTCTGGGTTCAAGAGGATTCCGAGGCCGGCAGGGCAAGCGCAGGGGTGAACCGGTTGATGTCCGCCACGGCCGCTGGCGGAGGGGCCTTGGCTGTGTTAGACTGAGGCTGGCTCTGCAACTTCAGCAGCAGGGAGATCATTTAGTAGCAGTAGTGTTTCCCAGGTGGTGCTAGTGGGAAAGGACCCACCTGCCGAAGCAGGAGAGGCAGGAGACTCAGGTTCCCTCCCTGCGTTGGGAAGATCCCCTGGAGAAGGGCATGGCAACCCACTCCAGTCTTCTCGCCTGGAGAATCCCATGGACAGAGGAGCCTGGGGGCTACCGTTCACGGGTCACAAAGAGTCGGACGTGGCTGGGCGACTTGGCACACACGGTAGTCGTGCTACTGCCGTTACCACCAACCGGCACCAATACCCAACAGAGCACACCCACCGCTTCTGCACGAGATAGTCAGCAGGGTTTCACCGAGTTGTTGCAGTTCTCGCCAAGAACAACATGTCTCCACATTGCCTAGCACGTGGCTGGGAGGAAAGGTAAGCGATCCTAAGGTGTACACGACTGCCCCCTCTCCTGTCCCGGGTCCCTTGACTTGGGAGGGGCCTGGGTCTGCACCCTTTCCTCTTTTGATCAGGCTTCTATCCAGACCACAGCTGGCTGTGTGGCTCTGGGCGGATCACCTTCTCTCTTCCAGTCCTCAGTTTCCTCCTCTGTGAAATGGTGCTGATGATAGTCCTTGACTTTGGGGGTTGTTGTGAAGACAGTCCGCCTTAGTTGCGTGAGGCTCGCGGAAGGCTTTAAGGACAGTTGATTGTTACTGCTGCCATTATTCCCCCCCAGCTCCACCACCTCTCTCGGAGAGGCTGAGGTTTGTCTGGTAGCGTGTGTTGGAAGGACTGATGCTGAAGCTGCAGCTCCAGTGCTTTGGCCACCGGACGCTAAAATCTGACTCGTTGGAAAAGACCCTGATGCTGGGAAGACTGAGGGCAGGAGGAGAAGGGGACGACGGAGGATGAGATGGTTGGATGGCAGCAGCGGCTCAATGGACATGAGTTTGAGCAAGCTCTGGGAATTGGTGATGGACAGGGAAGCCTGGTGTGCTGCAGTCCATGGGGTTGCAAAGAGTTGAACACGACTGAGTGACTGAACTTAACTGTTTCAGAATAAGCAGGGGTGCTTGTAGATTTCATAGATGACTATGCTCAGAAATGATATGAATATGAAACTTACAAAGGTTCCCCCCCACCCCAGGAAACCAGTTGACAGTTTTCTTTCTGGGATCACGAAAGGGGAGACACTCTTTAATAAGGGGTCTACATATCTAGAGATAATGTCCTTAGTTGCTTCAGTTGTGTCCGACTCTTTGCAACCCCATGGACTGTAGCCTACCAGGCTCCTCTGTCCATGAGATTCTCTAGGCAAGAATACTGTTGGCAAGAGTGGATTGCTATGCCCTCATCCAGGGGATCTGATAATATTGATAATAATTATTATCATTTTGGGACTGAAGAGATGGCACTGTTAGCAGGTATAGATTCTGTTGGAGGACTAGGCCGGCCAGTGAGTCCAGCCCTCTCCTTGGGCATCATAAAACCCAGAGAGAGAAAGCGGCGGGGGTGGTGGACCCTGGATCCAGCAGCCTGCCCTTCCATCTGTCTGCCCAGCATCTCATCACCCCTTCTCCAGGTCCTGAGTGGCCTGTTGTCCCGGGGACTCACTTGCCCTTGTGAAACGTCTCCACTCCTGGGACAAGCCCGTGGTGGACCTGACTGGCTTCCATCAAAGGGTAATCGATGTCCTTCACTGGGAGGGCACACACAGTGTGGCAGGAGGACCTTTTCATTGTGAAACAGGCCCTGACAAGGGAGAGAACAGTCCATCTCTCAGGTGCTGCTGGGGGGCAGCTGGGATGGAGCCAGGGGTGGGGAAGCCTGTGCAGGGGTGTGGCCCTCCCCTTGCTCTTGAGGGGAGGCGGGGCTCTTGCTTCTCTCAGTTGCAGCATCCTCGTGTGCCGGCAGGGAAGTGGACCTGGCCTGGCTGCCCTCAGAGGTCTTATGTGAGTGAAATGCCTTGATGGCTGTGAAAATGCCAAACCATCTGTCAAGTGCTTCGCAAGCCACAGAGGGACACGCGAAGCCAAGACCCAGTTCGTTCTTCAGCATCCAAGTGTCAGGACTCTCACTTTTGCCTCCACCTTTGGGTGGAGGAAGGCCCTGGCTGGCGATCACTGCAGGCCCTGCTTGAGCTGGGTGGCGGTGTCTGCTTGTGGCTCTGGAGAAGCCCTGAACCACTAAATCCCCTGCAGGTAGCAGTACCCTTCTAGTTGGTATCACTCGGCCTTAGGAGAGCCCTTTTAAACTTGCTCTCAATTATGGCTTTTTTATTGAATAATAACTCAATTAAAGGTATGCTTTTTATTGAACATCCCTGATACCTTTATTGGTATTATTAGAGTAACCAGCATAATAGGGAGGAACAGTTACTTCAGTGCTCATTAAAACATGCACGCACACACACACACACACGCACGCGCGCACACACACACACCCACACACACACACACCCCTACCAGCAGAGGGAGAGCAGCATTTCATTGCAGGAGCCCAGTTGTGTGTTGGTTCCCAAGAGTCACAATAAAAAATGATGTTTCCTCAACGTTTGCAAGTTTCTATTTCCCTGGAACCTCTAATGCATTAGGCCGGCTGCATTAAAATTCCTCCAGGGTTTTATTACAGCCAGAGTTACACAGAAGGGCACCGCCTGAAACATCCACTGCCAGGTACAAGATGGATAATAAAACACAAAACATACAAAGCCCAACCATGAGACGTGCATGCGTGGGGATGTGTGGAGTTTATAGGGATCGCGTGGGATCTCATTTGCTCCCCCAGCCCTCTTCGGAAGCTGGCATGTTATTCCCATTCTACTGATGAAGAAATGAAGCTCAGAGGGGTAAAGTGACTTGGTTGACGTTGTTGTTTAATTGCTAAGTATGTCCGACTCTTTGTGACCCCATGGACGAAGGAAATGGCAACCCACTCCAGTACTCTTGCCTGGAAAATTCCATGGATGGAGGAGCCTGGTAGGCTGCAGTCCATGGGGTCAAAAAGAGTCGGACACGACTGAGCGACTTCACTTTCTTTCTTTCTGTGGTTCCTTTTGGAGAAGGAAATGACAACCCATTCCAGTGTTCTTGCCTGGAGAATCCCATGGATAGGGGAGCCTGGTGGGCGACAGTCTATGGGTTGCAAAGAGTCGGACATGACTAAGCAATTAACACACACAACACGAATAGCCTGCCAGGCTCTTCTGTCCATGGGATTTCCCAGGCAAGAATACTGGAGTGTGTTGCCATTTCCTTCTCCTGACCCAGGGACTGAACCCGTGTCTCCTGCATTGTAGGCAGATTCTTTACCACTGAGCCACCTGGGAAGCCCCTTGATTGACATCTTCCTGCAGGGAATGGCAAGGTATGAACTTGTGCCGCTGTTCAGGGTTCTTGTAACAGTGATCTCAGGGAGGGTTTTGAATTACAGAAAAACACAAGGGTCTCTCTTGAAAGCCAGTACAGCAAAGAAGATCCGGTGTGGGTTTCTGCCAACGGATAGCAAAAGCGTCTGAGGAAGGAAAAGGGAAGGAAGCAAACATGGAAACACGCTGGCCTTGGGTTCTGAGTCGCCAAGCCTGATGTAGTGATGCCAGTGCGGCTGACATTTCTAGGTCTGTAGGCCGGGCTTGTTGTTGCCGGGTAAGTTGCTTCAGGGCTTCCCTGGTGGCTCAGGTGGTAAAGAGTCTGCCTGCATTGTGTGAGATCCATGGGTCAGAAGGATCCCCTAGAGAAGGGCATGGCAACCCACTCCAGTATTCTTGCCTGGAGAATTTTATGGACAGAGGAGCCTGGCAGGCTATACCCCACCGGGTTGCAAAGAGTCCTACACGACTGAGCAACTAACACTTTTCAACTTCCAGGTCGCTTCAAAATAATCTAGGTGTTGACCTCTCGGTTGGAACCTCGGTGGCAGCCACAGTGGCAGTGTGTTGGGGGATGGCCCCTGTCTGGGCCATCAGCAAAGCTGGCACCAGCTGGAGCTTCCAACTCACCTCTGGGCAAGTGGCCCTGAGCTCTAGGAGCAAGGACAGCCCCTCGTCCAAAGTAGCCCTCTCACCAAGGGGCTTCTGCCACATGTAAAAATGAGCCGTCCATGACTGTGTGCTGCCTTTTAAAATATTTAGTGAGTTTTGAATAGAAGAATGTTCTGAGTGGCTCTTCAAAGCCTTTCTGACATTGTTCAGTTTTCAAAAGTGAGCAGTCCCAGTGCTCAAGGCTACTTCTAGGCAACAGATAACCGTGAAATGGAAGTATGGAAATGAACATTTTATTTAAGAAAAAAAGTTAAGGGGAGAGTGGAAAGAGTGTTGTTTAGGAAGGGGCTTTGAGGACTGGGAGATTTAAAAACATTGGAAGCTGTCAGATCCTGGGATAGACTGTCCCCTGCTGTGAATCTTGCCTTGGCATGGAGGGAAGTGAGGGGACCAGATTGTTCAAAGGCAAAGAAAAGCTCTTACCCTGGCATGATCGGGGACCCTGGAATCTGATTTGGTGGGTGCATGCACAGAGCTCTTCCCCACCTGATGATAAATTCTGAACAAGTTAACGTCCTCCTCCTGGCTTTCCTGGTGGCCCAGAGGTAAAGAATCCGCCTGCCAATGCAGGAAACACAGGTTTGATCCCTGGGTCGGAAAGAAACCCTTGGAGGAGGAAATAGCTACCCACTCCAGTATTCTTGCCTGGGAAATCTCATGGACAGAGGAGCCTGGCTGGCTACAGTCCTTGGGGTCGTGAAAGAGTTGGACAGGACTGAAGGATGAGACTACAGTAAGCAAAACTTCCTCCTTAGACTTCTCTAAGTTAGAGTCTTATAAATGTATTTCACTCTTTTTGTTTTGTCTTTAGAAAAAAAGAAAAGAAATGGAAACCTCTGAGTTCTTTAGAACGTGCAGCCACACGCTTTTCAGCAGCTGCTGCTTGAGTTTAAAAAAATATATTTAAATCGGCCATTTCATTCCTGGCCTGCCTGAGAGTTTTGCACTGTCTTCTGATACCCACATTCCTCAGGGGCAATAGAACTTTCCAGAAAGTGTGTGGCCATCAGAACAAGAAACAGGAAGTGCTCCAGAGAGACCCAAGGAAATGAAGATGATGAAAAAAGAGATTAGGGGAAAGGAGGTGGCCCAACTTGAAAACACAAGGAACCAGAGCTGCTGTGTGTGTGGAACTTGGTTACTGAGAGTGGCTGGAGCCCAGGTGCAGAGTCCAGAGTGCTCTTTTTTTAAAAAATTTATTTTTATTGATTTACAGTTGAAACCAATGGATTTTTAAAACTGTTTATTGGCTGTGCTGGCTCTTTGCAGCTGTGTGCGCTCTTTTTCTAGTCGCGGTGCTCCGAATTCTCACTGTGGTGGCTTTTCTTGTTGCAGAGCACGTCTCTAGGGCGCGTGGGCTCGGTAGGTATTTGTGGTTCCTGGGCTCCAGAGCACAGGCGCAGTAGTTGAGGTGCACGGGGTGAGTTGCCCTGCCGAAAGTGGGCTCCTCCCGGATCAGGGATCGAACCCACGTCTCCTGCACTGGCAGGCGGCTTCATTACCATCGAGCCACCAGGGAAGTCCAGTGCTCTTTAATTGGAAGATCTATGACCTTGTGGGAGGTGGCGTTTCATTTGTGTTCTTAGTTCCTGGTGTCAGAGAAGGATGTTTTCTTTATCTTCTTATTTATTGCTTATTTACTCTGCCTTGTTCCAGAAAAGGGTTTGAGGAGGACTAAACGCTATGGCGTCTGGCCAGCTCTCCCGTGAGACCGAGGTGAACTGTTCTGTCTTTCCCCACACATACCACCTAGTAAGCCAGGACCGGAGAGGGCACCTCCAAGAAGGCTGTGCATCTCTGGGCTGTGGCATTGTCCTGTGCCAGTAGGGACGTGGTCCTGGCCTGGCCTCCTTCAGTGGTCATGTGACGGTGAAATGCACCCCCCAAAAAATGGCCTTTTGTTGCGACGGTGGGCAGGCACACAGGAAGGGAAGGCTGAAGTGTCGGTGTGGCCTCACCGCTCCCAAAGCGAGGAACACAGCTGCCCAGGACCTTGGGAAGGCCTCCCTGCCCGTTTCTGGGGGCGAGGATTCTCCTGAGGGGCTCCAGCATGGGGAACTGAATTAATGCAGACATGCTGGGAGAAGGAAGTTTCCCAGACACCCCGGAGAAAGAAAATGGCCTCAGAAGTTCTTCTGGAGCTGGGTTTAAAAACGAGGGGAAGCTGAGCTTTGGAATCCTTTTTCCCTTTCTGTCCGTTCCCCCATCACCCACCCACTGGTCTCCTCACTACCAAATCTGGAGACACATGTCCTGTTGGACACGAGTGTGCAGTGATGGCCGTGGACCACCAGGCTTGGAAGGCATGTCTTAGTTCCCAGTGGCGGGTGATCTGGCCCAGTTGGTTCTGTGTTGCGGAGAATCTCCACGCTGACCCCTGACTCCTGGTGGACACCCCCCCGACACACACTGCATGGCTCAGCGAGGTCCAGGCTCCTTTGAAGCCATCAAGTCTAACCCATAAGGAACTTGGGGTATTTGTTCTCAGAGTCCACAGAGTTTTGACTGCTAAGGGTGAAGCCCCCAAGAAACATACTTCTCGGGTGGGAATCGAAGAAACAAAAACTCCATCTCTATATGGGATTTCAGAAGTCCCTCCTCTTTCGAGGAGGGGCTGTACTTCCCCTTCCCTTCCTGATCCCGGGTTTGGAAACTAACACACACGTTTGGCTTCACTGGGGAGTTTGCAGCTACTGTACTTTATCAGTGTTAAAATCTTCCAGGTACAAGGAAGTCTGAAAAAACAAAAAGGTTTTTTTTTTTTCCAAGACCTCGGCTGTGATGCCATGTTCCCTTTCCCTTCTCCAGCCAGTGAGCGAGTCTGAGGGGGCAGGGCAGGGCGTGCCCACACCTGTCCCATTTCACAGAGTGTTAGGAGAGCTTCAGGCTGGAGAAGCAGCCAGTTTCACCTGAAGGTTGAGGATGTCGGCCACGAAATAGGTGCTGGTTGGAAGGTCCAGGCTCCCATTTTGTGACCGCCCCCAACCATGGGCAAAGACAAGGATGTTTTGGCTCCATGCCACCAGCGTCCGCTAACACTGGCTCCCGATGCTAGAGCCCAGTTTGTCACAAACTCACACTTGCCACTGTTCATCCTGATCCCCCCGTCGGAGGGGACACTCATTCAGCCTTCCGGCAAGGGACCTCATACAGGCCAGTGCCCCGCCCTGGGGGGTCTCAAGGCCAGATTCCATGCTGTGGTTAGGGGTGTATGTGTGTATGTGTATGAGGCCGAAAGGGCAGTGATGGGGGGTGGAGTAGGCAGCTGCCCACCAGTGGTGATGTTCTTACGATGCTGAAGTCCTGTTCCTCCGCGCATCGCTGTTTAACTTGGATGGTGCTTTCTGCACAGATACTGGTGTATGAAACCCACGATTTCCGGTAGTTCAACTCCCAAATGACGCAGAGGTTATCAGCCAGTTCTCTTAAAATGTTTGTGAGGTGATTCAGTTTGATTTGTGTTTCTTAGAACTTCCTTGGATCGAAGATTTGCCTAGTCATGACTGGCTGGGGAGGTGGGGGGAGTTGTTTTGTCCCCCAGAGAGGTTTGGCAATGCCTGCAGAGATTTTTGATCCTCATGACTGGGAGGGGAGGGAGTGTGACTGGCTTCTAGTGGGTATGCCTCCAAACATCCTACAAGGCATAGGACAGTACCCCTCCCACTCCCCACCCCACCCTCAAAGAATTACCAGGATCTACATGATGGCTGAACTTTGCCCCGCTGTCTTTTAGGCAGCCCAGCCTCTGTATACTTCCCATCGTTGGAATCAGGCTTTCTCACAAATAACATCTCCTTTGGCTTCTGAGACGATGGGTTTAAAGACACCATGTTACAAGGGCACAGAGCGAGGTCTACCCATTGGAGTAGCAGCCACACAGAGCCTCTAGCCTGTGTGCCAGGGGATCTGCCGGGGGTGGCTGGCCCAGGCCTGCTCGGCAGTGGTCCGCCGCCGCCCGCGTCTCACGTCTCTCCTGCCTCTTTCTGCCCGTGTGTCTCCGCAGGTAAAGATGAGCCTTCCAGCTACATTTGCACCACATGCAAGCAGCCCTTCAACAGCGCGTGGTTCCTGCTGCAGCACGCGCAGAACACGCATGGCTTCCGCATCTACCTGGAGCCCGGGCCGGCCAGCAGCTCGCTCACGCCGCGGCTCACCATCCCGCCGCCGCTGGGGCCCGAGGCTGTGGCCCAGTCTCCGCTCATGAATTTCCTGGGCGACAGCAACCCCTTCAACCTGCTGCGCATGACGGGCCCCATCCTGCGGGACCACCCGGGCTTCGGCGAGGGCCGCCTGCCCGGCACACCGCCGCTCTTCAGCCCGCCGCCGCGCCACCACCTGGACCCGCACCGCCTCAGCGCCGAGGAGATGGGGCTCGTCGCCCAGCACCCCAGTGCCTTCGACCGAGTCATGCGCCTGAACCCCATGGCCATCGACTCGCCCGCCATGGACTTCTCGCGGCGGCTCCGCGAGCTGGCGGGCAACAGCTCCACGCCGCCGCCCGTGTCCCCGGGCCGCGGCAACCCTATGCACCGGCTCCTGAACCCCTTCCAGCCCAGCCCCAAGTCCCCGTTCCTCAGCACGCCGCCGCTGCCGCCCATGCCCCCCGGTGGCACGCCGCCGCCGCAGCCGCCAGCCAAGAGCAAGTCGTGTGAGTTCTGCGGCAAGACGTTCAAGTTCCAGAGCAATCTCATCGTGCACCGGCGCAGCCACACGGGCGAGAAGCCCTACAAGTGCCAGCTGTGCGACCACGCGTGCTCGCAGGCGAGCAAGCTCAAGCGCCACATGAAGACGCACATGCACAAGGCCGGCTCGCTGGCAGGCCGCTCCGACGACGGGCTCTCGGCTGCCAGCTCCCCGGAGCCCGGCACCAGCGAGCTAACCGGTGAGGGCCTCAAGGCGGCCGACGGTGACTTCCGCCACCACGAGAGCGACCCTTCCCTGGGCCATGAGCCCGAGGAGGAGGACGAAGAGGAGGAGGAGGAAGAGGAGGAGCTGCTGCTGGAGAACGAGAGCCGGCCCGAGTCGAGCTTCAGCATGGACTCGGAGCTCAGCCGCAACCGGGAGAACGGCGGCGGCGGCGGCGGCGGCGGCGGCGGCGGGGTGGCCGGCGTGCCGGGCGCAGGCGGCGGCGCCGCGGCCAAGGCACTGGCCGACGAGAAGGCGCTGGTGCTGGGTAAGGTCATGGAGAACGTGGGCCTGGGCGCGCTGCCGCCATACGGTGACCTGCTGGCCGACAAGCAGAAGCGCGGCGCCTTCCTGAAGCGCGCGGCCGGCGGTGGCGGGGGCGGCGGGGACCCGGGCGACGACGATGATGCCGGGGGCTGTGGCGACGCGGGCCCCGGGGGTGCAGTCAATGGGCGTGGCGGCGGCTTCGCGCCGGGCACCGAGCCTTTCCCCGGCCTCTTCCCGCGCAAGCCGGCACCGCTGCCCAGCCCCGGCCTCAACAGCGCGGCCAAGCGCATCAAGGTGGAGAAGGACCTGGAGCTGCCGCCTGCCGCGCTCATCCCGTCGGAGAACGTGTATTCGCAGTGGCTGGTGGGCTACGCGGCGTCGCGGCACTTCATGAAGGACCCCTTCCTGGGCTTCACGGACGCGCGCCAGTCACCCTTCGCCACGTCGTCCGAGCACTCGTCCGAGAACGGCAGCCTACGCTTCTCCACGCCGCCCGGGGACCTGCTGGACGGTGGGTTGTCGGGCCGCAGCGGCACGGCCAGCGGGGGCAGCACGCCGCATCTGGGCGGCCCGGGCCCCGGGCGGCCGAGCTCCAAGGAGGGCCGGCGCAGCGACACGTGCGAGTACTGCGGCAAGGTGTTCAAGAACTGCAGCAACCTGACGGTGCACCGACGGAGCCACACCGGTGAGCGGCCTTACAAGTGCGAGCTGTGCAACTACGCGTGCGCGCAGAGCAGCAAGCTCACGCGCCACATGAAGACGCACGGGCAGATCGGCAAGGAGGTGTACCGCTGCGACATCTGCCAAATGCCCTTCAGCGTCTATAGCACCCTGGAGAAACACATGAAAAAGTGGCACGGCGAGCACTTGCTGACTAACGACGTCAAAATCGAGCAGGCGGAGAGGAGCTAAGCGTGTACGCACGTGTGCGCGCACGGGGGCCCGGGCCCCACCCCGCGCACCTGTACAGTCGCCCCGTCGCCAAGCGAGAGAATGCTGACCTGACACTTGCCTCTGCGTCACCGCCGCTCGGCGCCCTCCGCGGGTCCCCGGGGCCCAGGGGAGGCGGCCCTCCAACCTAACCTGTGTCTGCGAAGTCCTATGGAAACCCGAGGGTTGATTAAGGCAGTAAAAACAAACACAAAAAAAATTGTGGAGCCTTTTAACTGTGCAATAATTTCTGTATTTATTGGGTTTTGTAATTTTTTTGGCATGTGCAGGTACTTTTTATTGTTATTCTTTCTGTTGAAATTCCTTTAAGAGATTTTGTTGGGTATCCATCCCTTCTTTAGTTGTTGTTGTTTTTTCTTTCTTTAACCCAGTAGTAGCCTGAGCGATGACTCCTGAGCTCTGTAGAGGGGAAGCTATCTTTTAAATTATAATTTTGGGGGGGGAGGGCGCTGCTTTTTTTGAAATCTAAGCTAAGCATGTGTAATTTCTTGTGAAGAAGCCAACACTTAAATGACTTTTAAAGTTGTTTACTTTTTTATTCTTTCTTTTTTTTTTTTCTCCTGAAATAAAAAGTGGCATGCGTTTTTTTTGGGGGGAGGGGGGTGGATGTACAGCGGATAACAATCTTTAAAGTTGTAGCACTTTGCTTCAGAATTGAAATGGAGATGTAGCACTGATGATGTCCTGAGTAAGGGAGGCCTTTTCTGTGTTGACTTCAACCTTGCCATACATAAGGAAACCTTTGAATGGTGGGCTTTCCCTCCCCTCCCCCCCAAATACTCAGCACTGCCGGAGAAACAGGAGTTTTTGAGGACTTTGCCCCAGGAAATGGCCCAAGAGCGTCCTAAAATAGTGCATTCCCAGCAGATCCCATCCGTTTCTTGGAATGTCGGTGTGCCCTGGAATGCCATCTCTGCTATTTGCCATAGATTAGACAAAATGAAATAGGCTGAGGGTACTTTGGGGGGTAGATAGATGGTGGTGGCCTGCAATAACACAGAAAGGAAAGAAACCAGCCGTGTTCTTTCAGGCTGCTTCTGGCTTGACAGTTTCTCTCTCTCTTTTTATCACCCTCACCACAGAAATCCTAAGTCATACGTTGCTACCAGTGACAACAGGCCGTTTCTCAAGCAGACAAGAGTCCCGATGGTGACTGGAGGGAAGTTAGTATTCTCTCTGCACACTGATGACATTATATGGATGGGGTGGGGGGAATCTTGCCAATTTCAGTTCCCTTTTACTGCAAAGCGGGAAGAGTTCCATCCGAAGGTGCCCAGCGCTACTTCCGTTTTTTTTTTTTTTTTCCTATCCTGTTAGGTTGGAAGGTACTAAACATTGGACTGTTCAGATTAGACATTTGAATTTTGTTGACCCGCACTTTAAAGCTTTTGTTTGCATTTAAATTAAATGGCTTCTCAACAAGAAATTGCAGCATCTTCTTCTTTTTGGCCCAGAGGTGGGTTAAACTGTAAGGGATGGCTGAGATTGAGTGTCAGTATTGCTAAGCATGGCATTCACAGTACTGGCACTATAAAGAACAAAATAAAATAATAATTTATTGGACAGTGTTTCTACTGCCATTCAATTTGATGTGAGTGCCTTGAAAACTGATCTTCCTATTTGAGTCTCTTGAGACAAATGCAAAACTTTTTTTTTTTCTTTTGCAATGAAAAGACTTTTTTAAAAAATAAAATGAGAAAAGTACATTTCTTTAGAAACAAAGCCACATTTACTTTAAATAAATTTTCAAAAATCCTGGTTGAAGACGTGAAAATGCCATAAGACCCAATCAAATGAAGAAATAAACCCAGCACAACCCTGGATATCCATTAGCTGAATTAACCTCAGCCCCTTTTGCCTGTGGGACAACGCTGCTTAGATGTGGAGTGGAGGTGACTTACTGCTGAATTAAAACTCAAGTGACACAAGGTACAAGTTGATATTGTTGAATGAAAAAACAATTCAGGAACAATGGCTAATTTTTTTCTAAAGTTAAATTTAGTGCACTCTGTCTTAAAAATACGTTTACAGTATTGGATACATACAAGGGTAAAAAAAAAAATTGTGTGTATGTGTGTTGGAGCGATCGTTTTTCTCAAAGTTTGCTTAATAGGTTATTAAAAAAAAAATGCCACAGTGGCTGCGTGTATATTGTTTTCTTTTGGTGACGGGGTTTTAGTATATATTATATATATGAAAATTTCTTGATTACTGTAAAAGTGGACCAGTATTTGTAATAATCGAGAATGCCTGGGCATTTGACAAAACAAGAAAAAAAAAAAACACCCTTTTCTTTTCCTTGAAAATGTTGCAGTAAAATTTAAATGGTGGGTCTATAATAATTTGTTCTTGTCACAGTAACTGTAAAGTCGGAGTTTTAGTAAATTTTTTTCTGCCTTGGGTGTTGAATTTTTATTTCAAAAAAATGTATAGAAACTTGTATTTGGGGATTAAAAGGGGATTGCTACACCATGTAGAAAAAGTATGTAGAAAAAAAAAGTGCTTAATATTGTTATTGCTTTGCAGAAAAAAAAACCCCACATTTCTGATCTGTGCTTAATTCTCTCCTCCCACCTCCCTCTGGAATGGATATATTGGTTGGTTCATATGATGTAGGCACTTGCTGTATTTTTACTGGAGCTTGTAATTTTTTAACTGTAAGCTTGTCCTTTTAAAGGGATTTAATGTACCTTTTTGTTAGTGAATTTGGAAATAAAAAGAAAAAAAAACAAAAACAAGCAGGCTGCCATAATATATTTTTTTAATTTGGCAGGATAAAATATTGCAAAAAAGAAAATTTGTATGTTAAGTCCTATTGTACAGGAGGAAAAAAAAAGGGGGTTGTTTGACAACCTTCGAGGAAAAGAAACAAAAGGAAATAGCTAAATGCTTTGGTTCACAAATCATTTTAGTTGTATATATTTTTGTCAGAATTGGCCTCTACCAAGGACTGTTCAAAATAGGGCTTCAGTCTGAGTGCCCTGAACCTTGCATCAAGGCTCCCTGGTGTGGCCACAGCAGATCGGATGGGAAATTCTTTATTGTCAAGATGTCGGTACCATTTCACAGAGCCCTCCCTTCTCTGCGAGGCATCTGTAAAGATGTCAGACGTGGGGGAGAGAGCGCACGCCTTCTCTTCACCACCCACCACCTCTCCCACCCTTCAGAGCAGAAAGAAGTGCAAACCGAGCTTTCTCTAGTCCTTGAGAGAACGCCAAACAAGCAAGCAAAACAAGCAAAACAGAATGTGATAAAGGGAGCTGGCGTATCAGCCAGGTGCAGGTGACGTGGTCTGCGGCTGGGACCAGCGCAAATTGAATTTCAGGAAGGGGTCCCCATCACAGCCAGGACCTTTTCATCGGAGAGTGGTGGCCTGCTGTCTTTCTTACCTGATCCGCTGCTTTCTCTCCGGAACCTACATTCCGTCAGTCTCCAAATGCCTAGGGCCTGGGACGAATTCGGTGCCTTCCCATAGTTCTTTCTCTTTCCTTCCCACGTGTTTCCTCTCCATCTTCCCACGTCTGTCGGTCCTCGGTGTGCTCATGTTTATCTGATTTATTTCTCCCTCTCTGTCTCCCCAGCCCCCCCCCCTTTTTTTTTTGTAAAGCCAAGTAGCTTTAAGATAATAAAGTGGTGGTTTTTTTGGATGAGGGAATAATACGTTTTAAAAAAAATACCTATATCAGGAAGCCATTTTTTATTTCAGGAACTCTAAGAAACCATTATATTTCAGGTTATGAAAGTATAAGCAAGCATCCTTTCGGGCAATTTCTTTACCAAATGCAGAAATCTCTCTTCTGGGCGCTTTTCTGTTTGATACGCTTTTCCTCCTTGCCACTTACCTTTGCAAAGTAAAAAGAAGGGGGGAGGAGGCAGAAGGTCAAGCTGAGATGTTTGTTTCCTACCTGTTTGACCTGAAGCCCCACGGGCTGCCCTTTTCTCCGGGTGCCCTGGGGAGGTCCTTGAGCAGCCTCCAAGGTAATCCTCCTGTAGTTACAAAAGCTAGCCAGCTCTCACCAGCTTCCGCAAAGTCACCACGATGCCAGAATCAAGCCATCCTAAAGCACAAAGAGTGTGTCTCTGATGACTGCAGAGAAATGAGCATTTTTGCTTCCCTTTTTTTGTGTTTAAAAAGCCAACACTGAAGCAGATGACCCAGTGAGAGAGGCCCCGGGGGGACCCAGCCGACCCCAGGCCGGTTTTCCACACTGCCACAACTTGGTTCAAAGTTGCCCCCAATTGGAACCTGCCACTTGCCATTTGAGGGTCTTTCATGGGGGAGGAGGAGGAGGCTGACTTCCTCTAAGCAAAAATGTGAAAAGTAGGGAAGTCAGCCTTTTGTTCCGGTCCTAAGTGACGGTCAAGGATTTTTGTGGAACACAGGCAAACCCATGAATTTTGGTGCTCCTTGTATCAGCTCTGCGAAGCAAAGTTACATTGAGTTAAGTTGTTTGCATTTGTACTGGCAAGGCGAAATATTTTTATTACCTTTTCTATTACTTATTGTATGAGCTTTTGTTGTTTACTTGGAGGTTCTGTCTTTTACTACAAGTTTGGAACTATTTATTATTGCTTGGTATTTGTGCTCTGTTTAAGAAACGGGCACTTTTTTTTTTTATTATGGATAAAATGTTGAGATGACAGGAGGTCATTTCAATATGGCTTAGTAAAATATTTATTGTTCCTTTTATTCTCTGTACAAGATTTTGGGCCTCTTTTTTTTCCCTTAATGTCACAATGTTCAGTTCAGCATGTGTCTGCCATTTCATTTGTACGCTTGTTCAAAACCAAGTTTGTTCTGGTTTCAAGTTATAAAAATAAATTGGACATTTAACTTGATCTCCAAACCTTGTCCTTTTCTGTGTCTTTCCAGGGTAGGGGATGGACAGCTTATTTCCAAGGGTGAATTAAAGGTCTTTCTCCATTTTTCTCCTGACGCAAACCCGTTACTCTTGTATCTGAGAGGACAGGAAATAATGGCAGGAGAGACTGGCGGTGCTTTTTCTTTACCTCTGTGAAGCACTGTGGTGTGGAAAAGTGGTTCTCACTCCTGGTTACACACTGGAATCACGTGAGAGTTTTTCAAAATCCGTGTCCAGGCCCCATCCCAGACCAATTTCTATCAGACTCTTTCGAGGCGAGATCTCGGCATTGGTATTTTTGAAAATGACCCAGGTGACTTGAAAGCAGCCAGGTTTGAGACCAAGTGGGTTAGAAGTAAAAGCCCTCGTCTGGGAATGACAAGACTTGGGTCTAGTTTCTTTCAGCTAACATTTTCTGAATTCCCAGGGAGAGCCACTGGGTGAGGCCTTGAGGGGTCAGAGATGAGTGGGACAGAGGTCTGGCTGCCCTGTGTCCTTGGTCTGGTACCCTTGGGTCCCCACTGTGAAGGGAGGCTGTTCGAGTAGAGAGCATCCCCACCCATCCGTGAGTTTGAATGGAATCACATAGGAGCTCCACCTTCTTCCCGTCCCCTGTGTGAGAGGCTGTTAGATTGGAGCATGCTTTCCTTGGGGATAATATCACAGATCCAGAGGAGGAGACATGGTCTTCTGGAAGGAAATAGCCTTTCACTGGGCTTTTCCCAGTGCTGGGCTTGGAGCAGTCAGCATGATGGAAGGGGAAGATGTCAGCTTCCCACTGGGTTTCAGCCACTTAATAAACCACTGCTTTCCTTCTGCAAGTGAGAGGCAGAGCCCAGCCCTGAGTGAAAGGGGATCACAGACCCACTGAGTTCTTGACTATTCTTTTTTTTTTCTAGTCACATCCCAAGGCATGTGGGATCCTAGTTGCCCAACCAGGGATGGAACCTGCGCCCTGTGCAGTGAAAGCATGAAGTCTTAACCACTGGACTGTCAGGGAAGTCCCCCTTGACCACTCTTCTCATGCTTCTGGCTCTTAAAGACACAAAAAATGTTCCACTCAAGTCACTTTTCTGCCAACTCTCTGGGCACCATCCACAAACCAGGTAGGCAGCCTGGGAATCTTCGCAAGGAGACTTTGCAAAAAATGGAAGCCACACCGAGCTGTGTTTATGAAGATGCTGTGCGGGTTCTTCCCACAGAGGTGGTGGCAGAAGTGCGGCCCGTGTGTGCCTCTGTGTCCTGTCTCCAGAAAGTCACCGTTCTCCCAACGTATCTAAGCACTGGGCAGGTGCGGGTTTAAAGATACAGGTGCTGGATTTAAAGTCCAGCACCAAAGATGGAGTGGGTGGCCATTCAGGAGAAGCCCTGCCCTGATTTCTAGGATGTTTTTTGTTTGGTTTGTTTGTCCAGTCGTTCAGCTGTGTCGGACTCTTTGTGACCCCATGGACTGCAGCATGCCAGGCTTCCCTGTTCTTCACCATCTCCCGGAGCTTGCTCAAACTCACGTTGGTGAGTTGGTGATCCCATCTAACCATCTTGTCCTCCGTCATCCCCTTCTGCCTTCAATCCTTCCCAGCATCAGAGTCTTTTCCAGGGAGTCGGCTCTTTGTCTCAGGTGGCCGAAGTATTGGAGCTTCAGCCTCAGCATCAGTCGCTCCAATGAACAACATTTCTAGGGTGTAGAGAATAAAAACTCCCTGCGAAGAATTATGTTCTTTTCTGTAGGTCCTGGGCTCCAAGTCTATCTCTCACTGGCTTTAGGATGCCCGTGTCTGAGCCATGTGACTTTTCTTGCCTAGAAAACTGAGCAAATAGCAGAATTGAAATGCTCAGCTGCTTTCTGATCAGAGCACAAGGGAATGTGCTCATTTGGGGACGAGCCTGCATCTTAAGGTTGAGGAACAAACCCCTAAAGTGAGCACAAACAGCGCTTGGGGTGACGTGTCATTCACACTCAGCCGGTCCCTTCTGGCCCAGCCCTTTTAAGAAAGTCCAGTTTAGAGATCACCAGCAGGGCAAACAGAGGAAAAGCTCCCCTCAGTCCTCGTTATCTCACCAGGGGCTCTGTGACCTTAGGCCAATCCTTTCCCTTTTCTGGGCCTCAGTTTCCCTATCTGTAAAATGGAGGGTTAAGGTCATCTGGAAGACCCATTTAGCCTTCAGACCAGCATGTCGTGTGCACAGAGAGGAACAAAATTAAAGTCAGAAATGTTCTGTATTTAGCTGGTGAAAATCAGGGTGAGAGTGGGTTCTCAAGAACAGAAAATCCCGTGTTTTTGGCGGCTGTACCTCGGAGTCACCAGTCTCAAGTCATAGAGTCTCGTCTCCTCTTTTTCCAAGTGGTCCCAAGCATAGCTGGGACCTCAGAGCAGGCTGCTAAACAGCTCACTCTTGAGCTGTAAGTTCAGCAATTAAAGCTGGAAAACATCCTCTTCTACTTTGGAGGTAAAACGAAATGAATAGAGCTTTTATAAAAAAACGCTAATGTGATGAAACAGATAATGAAACTTGTAACTTTCAAGCCAGGGAAGATGAAATTCTGACTTTCTTATGTGCCGGTAAAATCTTAGTCACTAATTGGCTGCTCTGCCTAACCTTCAAAACAATTTTATGGGATTCTGGTTAAGGACTGTTCAGGATGTGCTAAAGAAGTCAAAGTAGAGAGAGCTTAAAAGTCTATTTAGTTCCCAAAGCCAAGACTGAGCTGGAGGTCAGGCCTGGGTGCACAGGGAAGTCAGACCTGGCCTTTGCTCTTGGGGGCCTCCTTGTTTAATGAGAGAAATGCCTTATGAAACAAGGCTGCAGGTAGGGCAACGTGGGCAGTGAGAGGAGCCTGGAAGAGGGAGGCAGTAATCCGCTGTGGAGACGGAGGATTCCGGAAATTGTGCTGCTCTTTGAAAAATGTGTAAGGATTCACCAGGAAGATGAGGACAGGTGAGGAGAAATGGCTTGTCTTGCAGAAGGTATGGCACAGGAAAACGAGTGGTTGTTGGGAAAGCACAGAAAAGCCCACGGAGAAGCAGTCATACAGTGAGTTGGACCCTGAAAAGCATCTAGTACAAAGCTGTCTCATATAGGAATCTTCTCCCAAACCCTAAAGTATAGTACATCCTTCTGCTTGTTTATCCAGCCATCCATCTGTCTGTCTACCTGTTTATCCACCCATCTACCTGTCCATCCATCCATCCATCCATCTACCCTCTTATCCTTTTATTCATCCATCTATCCATCCGTTCTATCCACCATCCGTCCATTTATTTATTCATCCAGCCAACCATCTACAAGTTGTTCATTAATGAACATTTATCAAAGATTTATGCTGTGTCAGGGACTCTGCTCGGAAGTTACTGATCATTAAGACTGAGTTCCTGGGGTTTACCTTTTAGTGGGCAGAAAGGGACATCCACCCATCTATTCAGTTATTTATTACCTTAATGATCCCAGAGCTCCTCCTGAGTGCCCCCTACTCCTAGGCCCTGAAGGTGCAGCCCAGGGCTTGGATGACTCCCTATTAGCTGGGGGGGCAGTGAGTGAACCGACAGTCAGAGTTCTGTCTTTCAGATGGGAGCACGGAGTCCAACAGGAGGCTGGAGGAGACGTGTCCTTTGTGACAGATTAGGAAACCCAGTCCTTGTCCCAGGCATCCATGTCTCATGCCACCATCCAAACTGTTTCCCTTTGTTGTGGTTTCCTTCTCACAGGCCATGATCGGAATATACCTGTGTTCCTGTGACCTTTTATAATCAGAGATGTAAAAAATAAGAAATGTCTGCTACTGCTAAGTCACGTCAGTTGTGGCCGAATTTGTGCGACCCCATAGACAGCAGCCCACCAGGCTCCCATCCCTAGGATTCTCCAGGCAAGAACACTGAAGTGGGTTGCCATTTCCTTCTCTAGTGCATGAAAGAGAAAAGAGAAAGTGAAGTGGCTCAGTCATGTCCGACTCTTTGTAACTCCTTGGACTGCAGCCCACCAGGCTCCTCTGTCCATGGGATTTTCCAGGCAAGAGTACTGGAGTGGGTTGCCATTTCTCTGGAGCTAAGAGAAGTTTAATGTGTAACTATGAAATTGAGAAGCGTCTAGTGTGGGACATGTCCCAGGATGTGAACCCAGAGGTCCTATCTAGAAGTGGGTGGTCACTCTCTCTGTCCAAGCCCCACGATGCTATAACCTGACATGTCGCTCATGGGACAGGCCATGTGAAATATCTTTGGCTCAAAATGCATTGCAGGCTGAAATTTCCAAAGGGTAGGCAGGGTAGGCAGGTCGTGCAGGAAAGCTAGGAGCTACTGAGGATCAGAGATGGTATCTCCCGCCCCTTCTTTCTTCCTAGCTCTTCTTCCCTCCTTCCATTGATAAGATTGTACAAAGCGTCTACTGCACGCCCGCATGGTACAATGAGGAGCTGGTGAGTGAAAGGGAGAAATTCAGAGGTAGACCACAGGTGACACTCCCAGCCCTCCAACCTCATCTTTGACACCAGCCTGACTCAGGCTTTGGGCCTGCATTGGGTGGTGTAATTGAGGGTTCCGTTTTCTTGCCTCTATCACGTTTCAACCACGTTCCCCTATCTTCTTTTGAAAGCTCTGGGGTAGTGTGTATTAGGAGCTAAACGATACTGTGCTCATCTGATCTGGTCATGTTATTCTCAGCAACTGTACTAAGTGTGGGCTGTGCTATGCTTAGTCTCTCAGGTGGGTCTGACTCTTTGCGACCCCGTGGACTATAGCCCGCCAGGTTCCTCTGTCCATGGGATTCTCCAGGCAAGAATTCAGAAGTGGGCTACCATGCCCTCCTCCAGGGGATCTTCCCAACCCAGGGACTGAAACCGGGTCTCCTACGTTACAGGCAGATTATTTACCATCTGAACTGCCAAGCAGTTCCTGGAGAGAGGAAGAGTTATATGCCTACAGATGGTCACTTTGACATTTCATTCAATTCTTTTGTAACAGTTCCACAAACTTCTGAGGAGGCCAATAGGAAGCATAATAAAATATAAATAAGCAGCAGGGTTATAAATAAATAAGAGATGAAACGATGAGCTAGGCATATACACCTATGTAAAATTACAGCCTAGAGAAGCAGGCTATATGTTGCTACACTTAAATCATAGATCTGAGTCCACATTTCTTGGTACCTAAAGGGAAGAAAGAAACACAGACACGTTGCTTATTATTCATGAGGAGAAAGCATTCTGGTGAATGGCATACCTGACAGCAAGATGTTAGAAGTGGCCTCTGTATTCAACAAAAAAGGAGTGAATGAATGAAAAAGAGTTTGTTCAAATGGAACATTTATATCCATTGGAAATGAGGGGGTTGAAGACTGGTAATAGTTGAGCTGATGTTAACTCTTAGAAGAGAAAATATTCGTATGCTGTGATTCCAAATGATCTAGCTGATTGCAGGTGGATCTGACTCTACGGGGACTGGTTTCTGATTGTGAGTTCCCCTCTGGGTGAATCTGATGACTTCTGCTATAAAAACTTCTTTAGAACACATTCATTGCTGCTTCTGAAGGGCCCCAGTGTCTTCAGCTGGTCTGGAAAGGGAGTGTAACCCTGGATCTCACATACACACGGCCCCAGTGACTTCTTCCACCCAGGGTCCAGAGAGATCACACACTTCTGCCTTGTGTTCCGGAGGGTGTAGCATTTCTTGTCTGGCTTTTGTCGGCAGAGCAGTTCTTCAGAATCCAGGCTTTATGAAGAAGGATCCTTTCTAGCTGCCCAGCGTCACGGGGACGGATGCCAGAGCTCTAGTCCCTTAGCTCAGGTTCTGTTCCTGGACTGGCAACCCACGCACTGTGGAGTCCGCTATCTCTGCTTTGGCTGTGATCCCCTTTGCTTTCCAGGATTCCCCCTTTTTATTGTTGTTGTTTAGTCGCTCAGTCCTGTCCCACTCTTTCAAGACCCTATGGACCGTAGGCTGCCAGGCTCCTCTGTCCATGGGATTCTCCAGGAAAGGATACTGGAGTGGGTTGCCATAGCCTCCTCCAGGGGATCTTCCTGACCCAGGGATCCAACTTGCATCTCCTCCATGGATTTTTCACCACTGAGCCACAAGGGAAGGCAAGTTACATCCAACTTCTTTTTTTTTTTTTTTAAATTACAGTTGATTTTATTGTGTCAGTTTCTGGTGTATAGCATGGTGATTGATATATACACACCGGAAACTGACACACACTGGTGGCTCAGATGGTAAAGAATCCACCTGCAATGAGGGAGCCCTGGGTTCAGTTCCTGGGTCGGGAAGATCCCCTGGAGGAGGAAATGGCAACTCACTCCAGTATTCTTGCCTGGAGAATCCCATGGACAGAGGAGCCTGGTGGGCTACAGTCTGTGGGGTCACAAAGAGTCAGACACAACTGAGCAACTAAGCACAGCACACATATACGCATTTCATATTCTTTTCTATTTTGGTTTGTTATGAAACGATTCCCTTTCTTTTGAGTTTAGATACACACATACACATGTATATGCAAATGCTATATGTACCCTACAACTATGTACCATATAACTATGTACCATATAACTATATATAACATATAACTATGTACCATATAACTATATACTGTATAACTCTACAACTACAGTTGTATATAAAGCTATATAGGTCTATACGATCATATATATGAAACTGTAAACATATATAGAGTTATATATGCAAGTATATAACTACAAGTTATATATACAAGTATATAACTACTCTATTGTTATATCCACATCTTTTATGTAAGTAGTTATGTATATGTAGGTCTGTGTGTATAGCAATATAACAGGAAAATACATGTTTGTGACATTTTATTCATCTGGAACCCTTATCCCTGATTCCAGGACTTAGCATTGGGAAATAAATCTCTCTTCTGATAATTCCAAATAGTTCATTTGTGTTTGAATCATGTGTCTTGTTGCATTCCCTTTTATGCCACAGCTGCCAGGAAGCTCCATGTAAATTTAATGTTCAATCACAGAATCAGTGTTAGGTTGAGATTAAAAAGATATTCCTCCTTTGATTTTACATCACCATGTGGTGATGTAAAAACATATCCTTCCTTCAATATTATTCTTGAGTTTCTATTTGGACAGCCTCATTGGACATGTAGTGGCTTCCCAGGTGATTCAGTGGTAAAGAATCAAAGTACCAATGCAGGGGACGCGCGTTCCATCTCTGGGTCAGAAAGAGCCCCTGGAGGAGGAAAAGGCAGCCCACTCCAGTGTTCTTGCCTGGAGAACCCCATGGACAGAGGAGCCTGGTGGGCTACAGTCCATGGGGTCGTAAAGAGTCAGACATGACTGATGCCTAAGCACGCACAGTGGACATGTGATCTTACTGTAACCTCCTCAATACTTTTTAGAAGATGGTGAGATAGAGAATTGTAAATAAATACATAGATAACTCCCTCCACCCCTGGGGCCGTCTCAAGACATTCTGCTGAAACTACTTTGCTTCCCCAGACCCCTGAACTTCTCTGTCTACGGTTGGTCTTAACTACCTTGTGATAGCCCTGGTATTGTCAATCTGAACTGTTTGCAGAGCCTTCTGTACTGTTCTTTGTTGTCTTGTGAACTTGGAAACTTGCGTGCAGTGGAAAGAATAGGGGATTTAGAATTGGATGCACTTGAGACTGAGCCAGAGTCTCGGCTCTGGGGTCTGTGATCTCTTGGCCTCAGTTTCTTATCTGTACTATGGGGACAAGATCTCCGCACTACAGAACTTCGAGGGTCGAACAGCATAAGGTAGCCAAGGCCCCTGGTACCTGAAAGTGCCCAACAAAATTCCCCTTGCTGTCCCTTTCATTTTGGGGTCGTGGTCTCAGCTTCCCAGCAGGTCCTCGACTGTGCCCCTTGTCATCCCAGCCTCTTTGCCTCCTGCCTCCCACCCCTGCCCACACCCCTCAATCTGCAGAGAATCGGCAGTCTCCCACCCTGGATTCCTGGGCTCTGGGAAGGTTTGCCCCCTCCTGCCCCGCCCCCACCGTGTGTGTCTGGGGTGTCTTGCCGGGCATAGTTACGGAGACACCCATGTGGCCCAGTCCTGAGTGCCCGGCAGCTGGGCAGGGGGCGGCTGGCATGTGGGGTGGGGGCTGCTCTGCGGGCGAGGTGCAGGTCCGCCTGGCCTGCCCTTGTTCGTGGGAGGGGCCAGGGCTTGGCAGATGGGAGCCATCACGTTGCAGTCTCCCTCTGTCTTCCTGTCTCTCTCCTGCTCCCCCGCCTCCCTCGCCCTCCGCTTTCTTGCTGTCTGTCTGTCATCGCTGAGTTGCCTCCATCTCTCCTTCTGTTCTTGCGTCTCTGCTCCTTTCCTCCCTCCCCTGCACTGCACACCCAGAGTGCATACACCTCAGGGAGCGTCCCTCTGGGCAAAGACGCTGCGCAACACCCATCTGGGTCATCCTGAGGGCTCTAGGGACCGGTGACCCTGTCCGGAAGCCTGCTCCTCCCTGGAAAAAGCCCCACAGGCTCCCTGAGGACGTGGAGCCCCCAAACTTGGTCCGCATGCCAGTTCTCACACTCTTTCTTGTAGGAGGATGACCCATGGTGCTCAGTTGCTCAGTTGTGTCCAGCTGTTTGTGACCCCAGGGCCTGCAGCCTGCCACGCTCCTCTGTCCATGGAATTCTCCAGGCAAGAAGACTGTGGTGGGTAGCCACTTTCTCCTCCATGGGATCTTCCCGACCCAGGGATCGAACCTGCGACTCTCGTGTCTCCTGTATTGTCAGGCGGTGCCACCTGGAAAGCACCCACACAAAACCCATGGAGCTTGCACTTAAAATGCAGATTCCCAGCTCATGCTTCTTGGAGATTCTCAGTCGGCAGGTCTAGGGCCTGGAATGTGCATTTTAAATATAAATCCTGAGAGATTCTGATGCAGGATATTTGGGGGAGTTCACAGGTGAGAAGCCCCGTGTGGGTCAAATGAGTGCTCATCCTCAGAGCTGACCTCTCCCCAGACCCCACCCCTGCCAGCTCACGCCTCCTGGCTCCTCATCTATGTTTTCTCCCAGGTCTCACCCCAGCCAGTCCCATCAGCCCGTTTCCTTCTGTGCAAACTGGGTGGATGTGTGTCCCCTCCCCCCACAGCACGGTTGAAGGATTGATGAACTGATGCTTGAGGAAAGGCTCTGAAGAATTTACTTTCCTAGACATAGGAGGGAGTGACGGATATGATAAATGTGTGTGCTCAGTCGAGCCCGACTCTACGACCCCATGGACTGTAGCCCACCAGGCCCCTCTGTCCATGGGATTCTGCAGGCAAGAATACTGGAGTGGGTTGCCATGCCCTCCTCTAGGAGAGCCTCCCGACTCAGGGATCAAACCTGTATCTCCTAGGTCTCCTGCACTGGCAGGTGGGTTCTTTAGCAATGAGTCATCTGGGAAGCCCAGATGTATAAACAACCACATAAATGATGGCCACCCCAAGTCCCGGAAATCAACCCTCAATATTCATTGGAAGGACAGATGCTGATGCTCCAATCCTTTGGCCCCCTGATGCGAAGAACTGACTCATTGGAAAAGACCCTAATGCTGGGAATGATTGAAGGCAGGAGAAGAAGGGGACGACAGAGGACGAGATGATTGGATGGCATCACTGACTCAATGGACATGAGTTTGAGCAAGCTCTGAGAGATAGTGAAGGACAGGGAAGCCTGGCATGCTGTAGTCCGTGGGGTTGCAAACAGTTGGACATCACTTAGCAACTGAATGACAAGCCCTGTCCACCTCACTGGCCTCTGTGCATCCCTCAGAGGAAGCCTCCTGCCCCTGGGAACACCGCAGGCTCTTCCCAGACATCCAGTCTTTCCCCCGATGTCCCTGCCTCCTCTTGTCCCCTCCTCCCTCCCGTGTCCTGTGGGACACGTGGCTCAAGGCCCCCTCCTGGACCTCCTGCTTGGCAGACCACCTGATGCTTTCTCACCTATGGACACTTAAGCCCTGGCGTGGTCCCCTGTGCCATTTAACACCCTGAGTCCCAAAGGGCTATGGGTTCGGGAAGGAGGAGGTGTCCCACTGTCCTCGATGGAGGGACACCCGCCTGTTGTAGGGGGAGTGCAAAACCCCAGGAATCAGGTGCCTGTCCCTCCGAGGCAGCAGCCAGGGAGGAGGTCAAAGCCAGGGGCGAGACCACCAGGTCCCTGGCACCTCTTATGCCGTGAGCCTTCTCCTCTGACCCCACTTAGGTGATAGAACCCTTTGGGGATCATCTCCATTGTAGCCACTGCCTTCCTTCGGGCCTTGACTAGAGCGTCCGTCATGGGTCCCTTGATTTTAGTTCTGAGGCTGGATGACTTGGGTGGGGATCCCATTCAGCTTCTTTCTATACGAGTGACCACCTGGGGCCTCAGTTTCCTCACCTGTAACATGTGGATAATAATGCTGCCGATGTCCTCCAGTTGTTGCTGTGAGCTGTGAAAGTTGCTCCGTTGTGTCCGACTCTGCGACTCCACGGACTATACAGTCCATGGAATTCTCCAGGCCCGAATACTGGAGTGGGTAGCCTTTCCCTCCTCCGAGGGTCTTTCCAACCCAGGGATCGAGCCCAGGTCTCCCGCATTGCGGGCGGATTCTTTACCAGCTGAGCCACAAGGGAAGCCCAAGAATGCTGGAATGGGTAGCTTTTCCTTTCTCCAGCAGATCTTCCCAACCCAGGAATAGAACTGAAGTCTCCTGCATTGCAGGCAGATTCTTTACCAGCTGAGCCTCCAGGGGAGCCCCATGGGTGAATAAGATATGGCATGCAACGTGCTCACACAGCATACTGAGTCAACACTCAATAAGCACCAGTGCGTCAGTCGGGACCATTCACTGCTGACACGATCTCAAAATCCCAGTGACTCATTCTATGATAATTAAGGTTGACTTCTTGTTAATGTCACAGTCCCATAAAGTGGCTGCTGGGCAGCTTCCTATGGAGAGATTCAGGGATCCCAGCCCATTCTTTCTTGCTTGGCTGACATGTTCTAGAACTGGGGTAGCCACTGGCAACTGCTTAAATCCAAATTAATTTTTAAAGTCAATAAAATTAAAGACTCAGTTCCTCAGTTGTACTGGCCACCTTTCAAGGGCTCAGTAGCCACAGGTGACCCGTGGCCATCAAACTGAGCAGCCTACACAGGCTGATTAGTCTCTAACCACCTCTGCTGATTAGTCTCCTCGGGGGTCTCTGCTGGATCCTCGGCGTTGAGCCATCAGCATTGGGGGATATGGAGAGTCACACGCAGGTGCCCCACTGGGTCAGGGCTGAGGGTGGAGACGATCACTTCTGTCCCCATCCCCTTGAGCAGGCCGAATGACATGGCCTTAACCTAACTTCAGAGGGCACTGCGGAGGCTTCACCATGGCGTTTTCCGTCCCCGCTAGGTTCCGTGTACCTGCCCGATTCCATCCCCTTCCCTTTCGTTGTTTCTCAGCCTCACCTCACGTGGCCCCCGGGAGGGAGGGCACAGATTTCCAGGGGCTCTCTCAGAAGAAGAAGGAGCCCTCTTTCCTAGAATTCCCCAGCCGCCTTTCCTTCCCTTCTCATTGGCCTGAGAGAGAAGGCAGAGCCATCGGTCTGCGTAGCAGTTCTTGAATCAGTTCCTGGGCCAGAAGAAAGTCAGGTGCTGGTTAATCCTGGTTTCCTAAATTAATCAGGATGGCAAGGTGTGGGGCAGGCTAGGATGGGAATGGAGGGGAGCCGTTTCTACCCCCCCCCACCCAGATTATAGCTGCCACCCAATGAGGGAAGGGCGGAAGACATTGGTAAGAAACCCCAGAGCCCTCTGGTGTGCCCTGCTCCGTGCTGGGTCCTCTGCTGGGCACTGGGTTGGGGGGGAGTCCTTCTGGCCTGGGGATGGTCTCTGCCACCAACGACTTTGGAGATTTGCAGAGAATGATGTTGGAGAACCCGGCCCAGACGAGGGTCAGCAGGGGCACCCTTGGGAAGAGTGGAATGGCACGGAATCTCTAAGCACGTCCCCTGGGGCCTAAGGAACCTTGCTGCTTAATCTTTGGATGCTCTGACTTTTGTGTTTTGTAGACAATTGGCCATCTCAGATTTTCCCCAGGGGCGATCATGTGTTCGCTTGACCAGCGGCTCCTTCCTCTTTGCTTTTGGATTCCTTCCTCCTCCTCCGCCCAGACTAGCAGCCTCATCCGCTACCCTCCCTCAGCCAGGTATTAGCATCCCAGGCAGTTTTTCATATTTTTCTCCCTAATGAATGCAGAGTGCCTTATTTATTTATTTATTTTGTCAGAAGGCGCCCAAGCATTTAGCAGTTACCAATGATCAACAGTACATTTTGCAAACAAGTCATAAATTTTAACAGCAATTTGTCTACGAATTGTGACCTTTTGATGATGTATTTGATTTTTCCCGAGAAGTTGAACTTCTTTGTCATCCAAGTTTGATTCATATTTTAATTTTTTTAAAAGCAAATGGTCTGTATAACACATTGCCACATTGAGCTGATTGCAAATGCTATTTGGGTTGCAGTCAATATTTTTAATTTATGCCATGCAAGATACACAGGGAGCCCCCGGCCCACTTTACCAACAGCTGCAAATCCACACATCTCTGCCTCTGACATTTTATACTCTGTAGTTTTCTTAATGTTATATGGATTTTTTTTTTTAAAGGAAGGGTAATTTATGCCAGTGCTTTTTAATGAGGCACCTTTAGCCAAAGATAAAACACGTCCTTCTTCTCCAGATTCCACCCTTTTGGCCTGGGTGTTGCAGATCATTTTCCTATGGAAAAGGTTGTGGGCTCTTTGAATCCCCCAACTGGTGCATTACTGTGTGTTAATTACCTCAGGACGAGAGTGGCTCAGAAGCAATCATCTTTGTTTGTTAACACACCCTCGCTGTGCCACCACTTCCCATAAATAAAACATAACTGAGATTACAATGTCATGTTTGCTGGGACTCCAGACCCTGGTAACCGTTCTAGCACAACACAGCAGGCATTCCCCCGGCAGCCGGCTTCCACTGCCATTCGGTGGGGCCAGGACAGGTTCTCATTTCTCCATCGGCTCATGCCCACCATGCTTCCCTGGTGGGGTAGGTGGTAAAGAATCTGCCTGCCAAAGCAGGAGGCCCAAGTTCGATCCCTGGGTCGGGAAGATCCCCTGGAGAGGGGAATGGCTACTAAGAATACTCCATTATTCTTGCCTGGAGAATTCCATGGTCAGAGAAGCCTGGTGGGCTGCATGCAGTCCATGGGGTCACAAAGAGTTAGATATGACTGAGGGATTGGCACTTTCACTTTCATGCCCACCAGGTGCTGGCCAAGTCTGCAATTCGGGGATGGCTGGCAGGGAGCTGACTTTGTTGCTCCTCTAACTTAAAAGAGTTAGGCTTGTTAAATACCCAATGGTATTTTTAGCAGCTTGCAAGAGGCCCGAGTGGATAAACAGGATGCAAAGCAGAGGTCAGGAATTTCACATGGAAGGTTAGTGGGAATATCTGATGCGACCCACAGACAGTCATGCATTGATTTATTCATTCCAGTGCACTGTTCCACACTCACACATAAGAAAAAAGATAAAGAGATGGCTGATGAGAAAGACATTTAGTAAACTAGAATAACATGAGTAATGAAATTAGGGCAAATGCTGCTTTAAAAAGAGGAAGTGAGAATAAAAGCACTCAAGACACAGGGTTCTAAAGTTTGATTGGCAAGTTTGTCTCTGAGCTTCCTGGCTCCCAAAGTGAAAAGGGATATATTGATTGGTGTCACTGGTGTGAGAAGAGCCATTGTAGTGTTTCAAGGTAAGCAGAGTGTTTCCTGTACTTTAAACCTGAAAACAATCTCTAATGAATCCTGGAATGGAGTTGTGTTCCTCAGTGTGTGGTCCACTGTCCACTGGTGGGAAGCAAGGGGCTCCTGGAATGCCTCAAACTACTTTGAAATGCGCATTCTAGTCCAGCTCTTAGTCATGAATGATGCACAAGCCCATTTATTTTTGTTGTTATGCATGGCTGATGTTTCTTATCAGTAATGCACTGAGTTCTTAAGAGTTACCAAATGTAGTCCTTGTAAACTGAATTTAGTACGTTATTGGAGTTGACAAAGAGCTTAGCATTCCATCAAGGAGCCTGACTTCCCACTAATATTCCAAATTCCTGTAGATGAAACTTAGGTGAAGAATTGAAATTTCCTTAATTTGGGCTTCCCAGATGGCTCAGTGGCCAAGAATCTGCCTTCCAATGCAGAAGACAAGGGTTTGATCCCTGGTCTGGGAAGATCCCCTGGAGAAGGGAATGGCACCCCACTCCAGTATTCTTGCTTGGAAAATCCCATGGACAGAGGGGCCTGGTGGGCTACAGTCCATGGGATCGTAAAGAGTTGGACATGACTTAGTGACTAAGCAAGCAGGACACATTTTTTATTAGTGAATTATCAGTGTGGTCTTAAATTATGCTGTTTTCAGTGGTTTCTAGTTTCACATTGGTAAATATATTGGTGGAATAGCTTTTAGGTTTTAATTCGTTAATCTTTTTTTCTTGGTGATTGCTTTGGAAAATGGCAATGGGAAGGGTAATGAACTTAAAGATCATTTATTCCACCTAAGTGGGCCTCAGACAAAAGTTGACTATCATCTATAAAAGTGTCCATGATAACCCTCAACACTGCAGTGGTGCTGGTTTAGTCGCTAAGTCATGTCCAACTCTTGTGATTCCAAGGACTGCAGCCTGCTAGGCTCCTCTGTCCATGGGATTTTCCAGGCAGCAATACTGGAGTGGTTTGCAATTTCCTTCTCCAGGGGATCTTCCCAACCCAGGGATCGAATCTGGGTCTTCTGCACTGCAGGCAGATTCTTTACCGACTGAGCTACCAGAGAAGTTCCCGACAGTGTTCCCACAGCAATGGAATTTATGAAGAGGGTGTAATAATTCTAAATGCATATGTATTTAACAGTAGAATTTTATGTGCAGAAAACCTGAAACAATTAAAAAGATACACAAATCTATAATTACAATGGAAATTTAATACTTCTCTCTTGATACTGGACAGAACAAATAGAAAGTGAAAAAGGATGTAGAAGACTTTACTACTAACAAATAATATCACCTCGACATAACTGACATTTGTAGAACATGTCAANAGAGAAATTTCAGTGTTAAATATTTATTTGAGGAAAAATTTCTCAGATCAGCAACTTAATCTTCCACTTTAAGAAACTTCAAAAGGCATACCAAACTAAACAAGAAATAATCAAAAAAAGAAAAATAAAGTTAAGAGCAGAAAGCACTGAAATAGAAAACAGAAAAGTAATAGAGAAAAAGCACGAAAACCAAAATCTAGTTCTTTGTGTGATCAATAAAATTGGTAAGTCTATAGCTAGACTCATTAGGAAAAGGAGAGAAGACACAAATTATCAGTATCAAGAATGAGAGAAGGCATCGCAACATGTCCTGCAGATATTAAAATAATAATGAGAGAAAGCACCTTAACACCTTAATGCCAATATATCCCACAACTTACATGAAATGGACAAGTTCCTTAAAATACACAAGCTACAAAAGCTCAGTCAAGAAGAAATAGAAAAGCTAAATAACTCTACATCTAGTAAATAAATTGAATTTCTAGTTAAAAACTTTCCCATAAAAATAAACAAACAAAAAGTCCTCCAATCTCAGCTGGCTTCATTGGTGAATTCTGTCATTTAAAAAAGAAATAATATTAATTGCATACAACTCTTGCTGTAAATAGAAGAGGGGGTAATATGACTTATTTCATGAGACTGGCTTTACCCTGATACTGAAACTGCTTAAAGATATTACAAGAAAGAAGACTACAGACTAATATCCTTCTTCGATATACAAATCTTTAACAAAATTTTAACCAGCTGACTCCAGTAATGCATAAAATCACAATGCTTTGTGACCAAGTGGGTCTTATACCTGGAATTAAAACATCAGTGAATGGACTGATGTTGAAGCTGCAGCACCAGCACTTTGGTCGCCTGATGAGAAAGAGTCAACTCATTGGAGAAGACTCTGATGCTGGGAAAGATTGAAGGCAAAAGGAGAAGGGGGCGTCAGAAGATGAGATGGCTAGATAGCATCACCAACCCAATGGACATGAATTTGAGCAAACGCTGGGAGATAGTGAAGGATAGGGGAGCCTGATATGCTGCAGTCCATGGGGTCACAAAGAATTGGATACAACTGAGCTGCTGAACAATAACAGAAATCCTTAGCAAAGTAGCTACAGAAAGAAACTTTCTAAGTTAGCTTATAGCTATCATCCCACTTACTGGTGAAAAACCGAATGCTTTTCCTTAAGATCAGGAACAAGGTGAAGATGTCTGCTTTACCACTTCTGCTCATCATTACATGTGTGGTTCTAGATAATGACACAAGATATGAAAAAGAAATAAACACCATATGAACTAGAAAGGAAGAAACACAACTGTTTCTTCCCAGATGACATTATCTTCCACATAGAATATCCCAAAGACTACAAAAAAGCTAATAGAACTGGTAAGTGAGATTGATAAGGCTGCAGAATATCAGATTAATATGCAAAAGTCAGCGGTACTTCTATAAATACCATTGAATAATTGCCATTTCAATTTTAAAAAGCAATACAAGTGTACTTTGTCTCATTGTGCTTCACTTTATCGAACTTCACAGACATTGCACCTTTCACAAATGGAAGGTTTGTGGCAGCTCTGCACCCGGCAAGGCTATAGGCACCATTTTTCCAACAGCATTTACCCACTTCCAGTCTCTGCATCACATTCTGGTACTTCTCACAATATTTCAAACTTTTAAATCCTTATTGAATTTGTTATGGTGATCTGTGATCACTCATGTTTGATGTTAGTATGACTTGGTGAGCGTTCAAATGATGGTTAGCATTTCTCAGCAGTAAAACTATTTTTCAATTAAAGTGTGTGCTTTTTAAAGACATAATGCTATTGCGCACTTACTAGACTACAGTATCCCCTTCATGAATCACAGCGTTGTCATGGTGAAGGGTCTTGTGTAACTCAGTGAAGGTGAGCCACACCATGCAGGTCACACGTGCTCCTTGGAAGACAAGCTAAGACAAACCCAGACATTGTATTAAAAAGCAGAGACGTCACTTTCCTGACCAAGAACTGGACAGTCAAAGCTATGGTTTTTCCAGTAGTCATGTACAGATGTGAGAGTTGGACCATAAAGCAGGCTGAGTGCTGAAGAACTGATACTTTTGAATTGTGGTGCTGCAGAAGACTGTTGAGAGTCCCTTGGACTGCAAGGAGATCAAACCAGTGACTCCTAAAGGAAATCAACCCTGAATATTCATTGGAAGAACTGATGCTGAAGCTCTAATACTTAGGCCACCATGATGTGATAAGCCCACTCACTGGAAAAGACTCTGATGCTGGGAAAGGTTGAGGGCAGGAGGAGGAGGGGGCAGCAGAGGATGAGATGGTGGGATGGCATCGCCGACTCAATGGACACGAGTTTGAGCAAATTCCGGGAGATAGTGGAGGACAGAGGAGCCTGGAGTGCTGCAGTCCATGGGGCTGCAAAGAGTCGAACACATCTTAGTGACTGACCAGTAACAAGAAGACTGCAGTGTGGTGCAAGCACCGCTTATGTATTGCATTGGGAGATCAAACAGCTCCCGTGACTTCACTTTATTCCCACGTTTGCTTTGTAGTGATGGTGTGGAAACTGAACAGCAATATCTCCGAGGTCTGCCAATATGTGATTATATCAGACCAAGATATTTCAAGGGATAAATTTAACAAAAAAATGCGTGTGCGTACACTAAGCACTACGCAACACTGCTGAGAGACAAGAAGGTTGAAATAAATGCAGAAATACTCTATGGTCACAGGTTGCAAGACTCACTATTCGGTCTCCTATGTCTATCTCTGTTTTCAAAACAATCCTAACTGAAATTCCAACAGGGTTTCTAAAATAGAAATTGACAAACTGAGTCTAAGATTCATGTAGAGGGCCTTCCTTGGTGGTCCAGTGGCTAAGACTCCACGCTCCCAATGCAAGAGGCCCAGGTTCGATCCTTGGTCAGGGAACTGGAACCGACAGGCTGAAACCAAGAGGTCACATGCCACAGCTAGAAGATCCTGCATGCTGCAGGGAAGATCGGAGATCGTGTGTGCAGCAACTAAGGCCTGGCACAGCCAAATAGACACATAAGTAAATATTTAAAAAATTACCGGGATGGGACTTCCCTGGTGGTCCAGTGGCTAAGAATGCTCCTTCCAATGTGATGGATGCGGGTGTGATTCCTGGTCAGGAACTAAGATCCCACATTCTGTGGGCAACTAAGTCCATATGCACAGCTACAGAACCCTCGCACTCTAGAGACTGTGCTCTTCAACAGGAGAAGGCCTTGCACTGGGACCAGAGAGAAACTGCCGAGAGTCGCAACTAGAGAAAGCCTGTGTGCTCCAACGAAGACCCCATGCAACCGAAACCAGAGAACTTTATTAGGAGGTAGAGACCCTAGGGGCCCTCTTGAAGACTGGTTACTCCACTACCTACCAAGATAGCTGAGGATTAAGCGCATTAGGTTTAAAACATTTCCCTGGCATGTTGTAAATGTTCAAAAAAAATTGTTGGCCAATAGAACTCTTAGAAACAAAACAAACAATACATAAATAAAATTTATGTAGAAATATTAAGGACTCAGCTTAAATATTTTTTAAAAGTTGGAGCACTCACATCACCTGATTTCAAAATTTACTCTAAAATTATGATAATTAAGAGTGTTGGTATTGCTGTAAAAGTGGATTTACAGATCAGTGGGATAGAATACAGACTTCAGAAATAGAACCACACATACATATTCACTTGGGTTTTGACACTGGTCCCAAGGTAATATCCATATGCCAAAAATGAACCTCATTTCTTACTTCCCACCTCAGAATTAACACCATGGATCACAGGCTTCGGTGTAAGAGTTAAAATTATAAAACTTAAAAAAAAAATAGGAGAAACATCTTTATGACCTTGTATTCATTAGGAAAATATCTAGATCATAAAATTAATTCATAAATATTGTTGTGAAATTACTTTGGAGTCAGATGAAAATAATTGTGGCCCTGGTACCTGGTCAATGTGTGGGGTAGACTCAGGTGGACTGATTCAGTGTCTGATAACAGGGTGATGTTGGGATTACACCCCACCTTTCCAAGCAGGCAGTCATGAGAGAGAAATGAATGAAATGCTCCTTATGGGCTTACGGTTCCCTATGCACTGATTCCTAGGCACCAGTTTCTATTTTTTAGAATGATTATCATTGTTTTTTGTAAAATGACACATGCTCATTATTTTGAAAATGTAAGCAATATATAAAAGTACAAAGGTAAAAGGAAAACAATCTCAGACCTCACGAATCCTGTCTCTCACCCCACCCTCAAACAAACATCGTCAACACTGTGGGCATCATTCAAGATTCTCTTTATACATAAACCGGGAAGAAGAGTGAGTGGTCCTTAGTCACGTCACTTCACAGTGAAAGAGAGAGGTTTGGAAAGATGCTTCTAAGGTTAAAAGAAAAGAGGCATGCTATTTCAGATGGGTCACTTCACCTTCAATGCCTCTGTCTCCTCCTTGCTTAAAAGGACCGATGACACATATCACAGACTTGTTATGAGGATCAGTGAGATGACACCGGCAAAGCACCTGGCCTGACGGAGGTGCTCTGCAAACCCCGTACTTGCCTCCTTTTCTTCCCCATGGTTAAGCAGATGAATCAAGGCTGTGGGCGATGTAGGTCTGAGTCCTGGTGGGGAACAGTTGACACCCGCAGAAGGGGGTCTGGAGAGAGTTTAAGGAAAGGACGTTTACAGAGTTGTGGGCAAAGTTAAATGAAACCAACACAGGCTGGTGAGGGTCCCAGGACAGGGGCCCATGATGAGCAGCCCCTGCCAGGCCTGGGAGGGCAAGGGGACAGGGACCTAGAGAGGGGCAGAGAGACAGAGGCTGTGGCCTTTGGCAGAAGAACCACTGTGTCAAAGTCTGGTATTCACACATGCTGTTCCTCCTACTCTAAATGCCCTTCCCAGTTCCCCCAGGCTGGCCTTGCTCAATGCTCTCTCATCTAAGAGGTGCTCTGCTCTGCAGCCCCAGACAGTGTAGTTCACATCTATTCTCCACCTACTCCATGAAAACCAGCATAAAATTCACAGCATAATTATTTTAAGCACAAAACAAATTTATTTTTATTATTTTAGCTTCATTTTTACATTAATTTTTATTGGCATATAGTTGTTTTACAAAGTTGTGGAAGGAAATCCCCAAAAGAGAATACCTCTGTATATGTGTAGCTGATTTACTTTGTCGTGTTAGGAACTAACATAGGTTTATTATTTTTTAAAATTTATTTATTTATTATAATTGGAGGATAATTACTTTACAATATTGTGATGGGTTTTTTTTTGCCATATGTCAATATGAATTGGCCATAGGTATACACATGTCCCCTCCATCCTGAACCCTCCTCCCACCTCCCTCCCAATCCTGTCCCTCCAGGAAGTGAAGTAAATCAGAAAGAGAAAGACAAATGCTGTATATTAGCATACATATATGAAATCTAGAAAGATGGTATTGATGATCCTATGTACAGGGCAACAAAGGAGATACAGACATAAAGAACAGACTTTTGGACTCAGTGGGTGAGGAGAGGGTGGGATGATTTGAATGTTTATTTGTTGACAAACGAATCTGACATGGAACCCCAACAGCTAAAACAGATAAAAGTGTGATTTGTTAGCTGTCGTTTCTTGTATGTGTGTGGAGGGATGGTATTTACCAACCATAACTCTGGTGAGAGTGGGAATGAGAGGGTCTGGTCACAAAGCCATGTGGCCTCCTTCTGAGGCTTGAGGTTAGAATTAACCTCTCCTGCCTTCAGCTGGGACTTGGCTTGAAAGACGCAGGAGGAGAACCTGGCTGGTGGTTGGGGATGGGCATGAGGCTGCTGGAGGAGCGAGTGATGGTGCAGATTCTTGTAGGATGAGCGTGAGTTTGTCAAGAGAAGATGGAGGATGGCCAACGTGGGTAAAGGCGTAGACATCATGGTACCTTCAGAGCACTGGCTGGTACTTGTGTGAGGCTGGACTGTAGATACTTGTGGGACAAGAAGACAGACATGGAGCCATCAGGTCATGGAAGAAGCTGGAATGCTGCTCCCGGGGTGGCGGGGGGGTGGGTTTCAGGCTCTGGTTCGGGAGTCATTGGCTCTTGAAAGCACAACGGACCAGGGTCTGGTGTCCTGGTGTTGCCAAGAGAATAGGATTTCCTCAAGAATCTTGGTGTGTGTTCCTTTAATGGTACCTCTGAGAACCTTTTTGCTAGGTGGGTGACCCCAGGTGGAAGATAACTGGGGTGCATCAGGCTGCCTGGACGTGTGATGTCTGGGAAGGTGGGGAGCTTCTCACAGACACAGTCCTGAGGCTCTGAGTCTGTGAGCTACTGAGCTGTCTTGAAAGGAGCGAGGAAAGGCAGAACCTGGAGATGCCAAGGGGGAACTGGGACCTCTGAGCTGAGTTAATTACCGTCTTGTAATGTGGCAGGAAATAGGGCCCCAAGGTCCAATTCCACCCTCGGTAACATTTGGACATTTTATGGAAGATGCCGTGGTTTACGACAATGCACAAAACAGGTAATTGTTTAGCTAAATGTGCCTGTCAGAACTCAGGGACCTCTGTGAATCATATTCTGGTCTTGGTGTCTTCTTACGGTAATGAAATGCACTTGTGTTCTTTCCCTTGAACTCTTCTTGTTCTCCCAGAATAACTGGCAAAATGGATGGCTGGGGAGGTTTTGCTTTTTGTGTGCTGCATGTAGGGAAAATGTTTAATCAGGTTTTCAGAGAAATATCCAAGGTTTGAGATAAACAAAATGAGGACAGAGAGACCTTTGAAAGTTCTCCAGGATTTGGTCAGAAGATCTCCATGATCATAAGCTCCCTGAGGGCAAGGGGTGTTTGGTGATCCTGAGTAGTGCCAGGGTTGGGTGTAGAGGGGAGGCTCTGATCCCAGTCCTGCCATATGTGTGATCTCACCATTCAGGTATTTTTATCTTCTACCTAGAGGTGTGCAACAATCAGTACAAGAGGAAAGAGTTGTAAGACAGGATCCCTGGGTGGGAAGGTGATAAGGAAAAAGAGAGTCCATGAGATGCTGGCCTGTGTCCTTTATATTGCTAGAAATTTGTCTCCGAGCTTCCTAGCTGCTCAAGCAAAGAGGGAAAAACAAGCCATCCTTAAAATCAGAAGTAAACACAGTTGTTCAGGGACCCAACACTAAAATCCCTTTTCAGAAAACACCAATTCAAGGGGGCAACCTTGGAAAGACAGAAGAGCCTGAGTTCTCTGGACTCAGATCCGAGTTTGACTCCCTGCTCTGATTCTTGCTGGGTGACTTAGATAAGTCCCTTCACTTCTCTGAGCTTCTGTGGCTTCATCTCGATGAAGGTTTTAGATTTTGCTCTTTTTGTCATGGTCCATGTGTGGATTGGAAAAGAATTTCCAGACATGAGGAAGGATGAGAGAAGAATAGACTTCATCAGAGTGGGAGATGCTGTTTAGAACAGAGGGTTGGCTCCAGGGAAAACCAACAAGGAACATGGGTCATCTGCCTTTTTTTATAGCTAGAGAACAAAGGAATGGGGTAGAAATCTTGTGAGTCATCTGTTGATTGGGTAAGGTACGTATATTTGCCTTATATGGGGAAGGAGAAGAACGGGACAAATATGTTTCCTAATATCAAATAGGGAAAGGACAAACTATGCTTTCCAGGAGGGAGAGCGCAAGAATTCTGCAACAATTGTAACATGGTGGGAAGGGCGGAAAGGGCAAGGTGCTTTCTGTTCCTACATCCTACAGCCCTTCAAGCTTATTTTGTTCTTCTGTCCTCAGAGCACCACACTTTTCTCACTCTAAAGCTAGAACTCCCTGTCTTAAAACTTTGGACACTCCGTTCTCTTCAGATTGACAGATTCTGAGTCCCCACTGCAGGTCAGGCAGCGTGCTAGGCAGTGGAAGTGGGTAAAAGTCATCCCCGCCTTCCAGCCCCTCACCCTTCAATGTGAGTTCCCAGTAGTGCAAAGGCCAGGAAGCAAGGAAGACAGAATGGTTAACTCTGATGGTGTGTGGAGCCAAAGCTTCTCAAGGAGGTGAAATCTGATAAGAAAAGTAAAGAGGTGGGGGGCGGGAGGTGGATGAGGGGGAGAGAGGTTGGAAGCCTGGCATTGCACAGGAATTGGAAATGTAAAAGTGCTGTTAAATCAACTTGTTTAGCTCTGGCTAAACAAGTTGTAGGAGTGAAGGAGTAGAGATAAGGTCTGGTGGTGGGTGAGGGAGACCTAGAGAGCCTGGCAGCCCTCGATCATGGTGTTGGGTAGGACATGGTCAAGCAGTTTTCCGGGGGAAGGTTCATGATGTTGCACAGGAAGCATCCCAGGAAGCTGCCAAACCATTTCCTGTTTGGACTCCAACCAGGAAGTGATTTTCCCTACCTTGAGTGTGTCCTTCCTATCACCACAGTGGATGCGGAACAGATGAGCCCAGGGTGTGGCATATTAGGAACATTCAGGTTACTGAGGCTGAACTGCAATATCACGTGGCCAAGGCCACAGTCAGATTCAGTTCAGTTCAGTCCGGTCGCTCATTTGTGTTTGACTCTTTGCGACCCCATGGACTGCAACATGCCAGGCTTCCTTATCCATCACCAACTCCCGGAGCTTGCTCACACTCATGTCCATTGAGTCGGTGATGCCATCCAGCCATCTCATCCTCTGTCATCCCCTTCTCCTCCTGCCTTCAACTTTCCAAGCATCAGGGTCTTTTCCAATGAGTCAGTTCTCTGCATCAGGTGGCCAAGGTATCAGAGCCTCAGCTTCAGCATCAGTTCTTCCAGTGAATATTCAGGACTGATTTCCTATGGAATTGGCTGGTTTGATCTCCTCACAGTCCAAGGGACTCTCAAGTGTCTTCTCCAACACCACAGTTCAAAAGCATCAGCTCCTTGGCACTCAGCTTTCTTTATAATCCAACTCACATGACTACTGGAAAAACCATAGCTTTAACTACATGGACCTTTATTGGACATGACATTACTTTGTGGGTAAAGTAATGTCTCTGCTTTTTAAATATGCTGTCTAGGTTGGTCATGGTTTTTCTTCCAAGGAGCAAGCGTCTTTTAATTTCATGGCTGCAATCACCATCTGCAGTGATTCTGGAGCAGAAGAAAATGAAGTCTCTCACTGTTTCTATTGTTTCCTCATCTATTTGCCATGAAGTGATGGGACCAGAAGCCATGATCTTAGCTTTCTGAATGTTGAGTTTCAAGTCAGTGTTTTCACTTTCCTCTTTCACTTTCATCAAGAGGCTCTTTAGTTTTTCTTCGCTTTCTGCCATAAGGGTGGTATCATCTGCATATATGAAGTTATTGATATTTCTCCTGGCAATCTTGATTCCAGCTTGTGCTTCACCCAACCTGGCATTTCACATGATGTACTCTGCATATAAGTTAAATAAGCAGCCTTGACATACTCCTTTCCCGCTTTGGAACCAGTCTGTTCCCAGTTCTAACTGTTGCTTCTTGACCTGCATACAGATTTCTTAGAAGGCAGGTCAGGTGGTCTCATATTCCCACCTCTTGAAGAATTTTCCACAGTTTGCTGTGATCCACACAGTCAAAGGCTTTGGCATAGTCAATAAAGCAGAAGTGGATGTTTTTCTGGAACTCTCTTACTTTTTCAATTACTCAGTGGATGTTGGCAATTTGATCTAAATCCAGCTTGAACATCTGGAAGTTCATGTACTGTTGAAGCCTGGCTTGGAGAATTTTGAGCATTACTTTGCTAGCGTGTGAGATGAATGCAATTGTGCGGTAGTTTGAACATTCTTTGTCAATACCTTTCTTTGGGATTGGAATGAAAACTGACTTTTTCCAGTTCTGTGACCACTGCTGAGTTTTCCAAATTTGCTGGCATATTGAGTGCAGCACTTTCACAGCATCATCTTTCAGGATTTGAAATAGCTCAGCTGGAATTCCATCACCTCCACTAGCTTTGTTCATAGTGATGCTTCCTAAGGCCCACTTGACTTCACATTCCAGGATGTGTGGCTCTAGGTGAGTGATCACACCATCATGATTATCTGGGTCATGAAGATCTTTTTTGTATAGTTCTTCTGTGTATTCTTTCCACCTCTTCTTAATATCTTCTGCTTCTGTTAGGTCCATACAATTTCTGTCCTTTATTGTGCCCATTTTGCATGAAATGTTCCCTTTGTATCTCTAATTTTCTTGAAGAGATCTCTACTCTTTCCCATTTTATTGTTTTCCTCTATTTCTTTGCATTAACCACCGAGGAAGGCTTTCTTATCTCTTCTTGCTATTCTTTGGAATTCTGCATTCAAATGAGTATATCTTTCCTTTTTTTCTTTGACTTTGGATTCTCTTCTCTTCTCAGCTATTTGTAAGGCCTCCTCAGACACTTCATAGAAATACAAATTCTTGGCCATACAGAATCTGGGTCTGGGATTTCCAGTGATTCCCAGGTGATTTGATGCCACAGTTGAGAAGCACTGGTGTACAGCATGTTGGGGGGAAATGAATCTCCTGCACAAACCGACTGAGGACAGGAATCCTGAACTGCCTTAAACAAGCATGAGACAGCAGGCCCCTGATGCTGCTGTCAGACCTTGAGCTTGGGATGCCTGGGCTTCTTAAGAGGGATAAGAATGTGGTGATCCTCTAGTTTCCTAGCACAGGGGCCTGGAGCCTGAGATGGGCAGCCTCTCCCTGGATGACTTGGGAGACTCAGGTTCTGGCTGACTGAGAGGCAGAAGCCACTGAGACTTCCTGCCCAAGTCCATGTGATGTGCCCCAAAACTTCACTCAGGACTCATAACAGTGAACATTCTCCTATGAGCTGTTGCTGTTGTTCAGTCACTAAGTTGTGTCTGACTCCTTGCCATCCTGTGGACTGCAGCATGCCTGGCTCCCCTGTCCACTGTTCCTGGAATTTGTGCAAACTCATGTCCATCGAGTCAGTGATACTATAAATCCATCTCATCCTCCGCTGCTCCCTTCTCCTGCCTTCACTCATTCTCAGCAGGAGGGTCTTTTTTCATGAGTCAGCTCTTTGCATCAGGTGGCCAAAGTATTGGAGCTTCAGCTTCAGCATCAGTCCTGCCAATGAATATTTGGGATTTATTTCCTTTAGGACTGACTGGCTTGATCTCCTTGCATGATTAATTTTCTCTGACATACACAGATACTGTTGATATAGGGAAAAAACCCCAAATTCATTTAGAGAGTTCACTGAATTATTTGTGTGTTTTTACAGTCATACCAGGGATAGTAAATGTACAAGTATTATTTTGTGGAACGTTGTGAGGTTTTCTGGACATTGTAAAGAGGTCCTCAACCTTAGCGGGATTGGGAACCAGTGACCCTGGAGTTCACTGAGGGTAGTGATGTTGGGTGGTTTTAAGTCCAGCGTTTGCTCACACTTCTTTGTGATATTTTTATCAGGATCAGGTTAGAAGTCCCTCCATGAATATTAGGTAGAAGTCTTTTGATGACAGTGACAAACTCAAATGGGTTTAAACAAAAATGGAATTTATTGTCCCGGTAACCGAGATGTCTCATTTGGGCCTCCAGGTGCAGCTGGATTCAAGGCCTTAAGCAACGCTGTCAAGTTCCCCACGACCTTGAGCATGTCATCGTTCTGCTGGCCACTTCTTGACTTCATCCAGCCAGTGAGATGGTGCTTACCCCAGCAGCATCTTCCAACATCCTCCAAGCTTAGCAGTCCTGGCAGAAGCCCGATTGGCCTCATCTGGCTCAGTGTGTCCGTGAACCAGCTGCCATAGCCTGGGGTGAGGTACTCTGGCAGCTTGGCCCCTTTGATGGATGGAGGACCAGACCTATAACTAATCATCCTGTAGTATCATACGGAGTTGGGGAGTCTTCCCAAGCAATGCCAAAGAGGGGTGGGGGTTAGGGCCATGTAGACCCAGAACAAACTAACCCTGTTTATTCTGCAGCCTCAGGTGGGCCCCCTGACTGTCTAAAGCAAGAATCAGCAGTCCTGATGGATGCCTAGGTGAGCAGGAGGCCTAACAGAATCCTCGCTTGGGGAGACCCATGTCCACAAATTGGCACCAAGTGGTTATACACACAAACGTCCAGTCCCAGGAAGGTCCCCATGGAGGTGAGGATGGTGAGCCCAGGACTGCGGCTGTGCAGGGGCTCAGGTCTCTAGAGGATGGGTCACCTCGCCAGGGCCAGGGCCAGAGCCAGAGCCAAGGGCAGGCTTGGTCACAAAAGTTTCCTGCAGAAGAACAAATGACTTAGGTCCAACCCCCTCACATCTGGAAAGATGCTGAGCTGAGTATGGGATGCTCAAGGCAGGGGTAGCAGGGAGGGGTGACAACACCTTGATGGACAGCGGCCTTGAGGCACAGAGGCTGGTCCAGTTACTGACAGTCCACCAGGTCCTCAGCTCTCTGCCTCCCGGCCACTTGCAGATTCCCCCAGGGCAGCCCTCCAGCTCCTCCAGACCCTGTGGTATTCATCTGTCCTTCACCCTGGGGCTATAGAGACAGCAAAGTATTGGAACTTCAGCTCCAGCATCAGTCCTTCCAGTCCTTTGGCCACCTGATGCAAAGAGCCAACAACTCATTGGAAAAGATCCGCATGTTGGGAATGATGGAGGGCAGGAGGAGAAGGGGGCAGCAGAGGATGAGATGGTTGGATGGCATCACCGACTCGATGGACATGAGTCTGAGCAAGCTCCAGGAGATGGTGAAGGACAGGGAAGCCTGGCGTGCTGCAGTCCCTGGGGTCACAAAGGGTCGGACACGACTGCGATACTGAACAGCAACATAAAGACAGCAACACCCAACCCCGGGCTCCTGGAGGCCCGGAGCGGGGGCAGCTCCCATCTGGTGGCCACCCCAGCCAGGCTTCATCCCAGAGCCGCTCCCCATCTGAGGCGTGTCCCCAGAACAGTCCGCACTCTAGGACCACACAGGGAAACCCACACCACAGCCAGCCCCAGACCACAGGCTTTCTGGGCGCCTGCAATCCCCCCAACTGGGCTTATCTTTCTCAGCCGTGGAGCAGAGAAGGGGGGCCGGGGCAGAACCCTGAGTCCCTCGGTGGGAAATTATGCTGTCTTCTGTCTGCCTAATCAAAAGCACAGCTCTTTGGATGGGAGGAGAATGCAGTTCCATGATTGGTTTCAATTAAAGATTTGCTACTATTTGATTAAGATGTATTATTGATTTGGGATTGTTCCAAGCGAGCCCAGGCTGGCTTCCTGAGGGGGAGGGGCATGGAGATTGATCGTCGCTGCTCTGATTAAAGCCATAATGCTGGTTTGGGGGTGGGGGCACTGGCCAGCTTCACAGGAGTCCCTTTCTGATGCCCCCACACCTGGCCTCTAGTCCTGGGCTCCCCCTTCCCCAGGTACAGGGCTTCTTCCCTCCAACACTTCTGCATCCTGCCTCTTCTCTGAGTTCCCTTCATCCTTCATCCTTTTTCTTCCACCCGGAACACCTTTCTGGTCTTTCCCTCTTCAGGTTAAAGGCTTTCAGGTAGAGCTGAACCCCCAGCCTCCTGCAAGGCCCCCCATGTGTGCCATCTCCCCTGTCTCTGGCCCCAGGATGCTGCTGAGTCTGTGGGATTCAGGAGCAGGTAGGGGTGGTTCCACCCTTCTGGATGGAACCCGCACAGTCAGTCAGGGAGGGTGGACCATCAGCAGCCCAGGGGCCTTGTGATAGAGGTCAGAAGGGCTGCCTCGGACAACGGAGTGTAGTGTCCGGGCTCTGGGCTGAGCCCCCGGGTGGTGGTGCCGGCCGAGGGCCCCCTGCCCCTGAGTCCGGTGTCCTCATGGTTTCCTAGCACGTTGGAACCACCCTGGAAATGGGTGCAACACTGAGGTCGCCCCCGACCCTCCAGAGCTTCAGCTTCCTGGACCCTGGTGAGGTGTGTCAACGCCCTGCCTACAGCTGGCCCTGCCAGGAGTGCGACAAAGCATTGTGGGCCATACCGTGGAATCCAGCTCTTTCCAGGTCTAAGATCTACTCAGGGGGGCCACCTCTGCTCTCTGCCTGGGCTCTGCCCACCATCACACTCCAGTGAGCTCGTGTTTCTGTTCCGGTGTCGGCAGAGGGAGCCTCGTGTGTCAAGGTCTGGAGAGGAGAAGGCCAGTGTGTGCCTGGACTTTCAAGGCTTTCAGCCCTCTAGGGGCACTAGGCAAATGCAGGGTGGGGCTGGGGCTGGGGAGCTGAGCCTCACTGTCCGGAGAACCCCCTATACCCCCAGGGAGGCTGGGCCTGCCTCACTCTACACGAGGGGGCGGGTGGGGTATGAGATGGTCGAGGACCAAGAAACTCAAGCTCCTTCTCCCACTGTGTGGTGTTAGGGCTCAGATGAGGCTGTTTATGGAAGAACTGCATTTCCCAGAAGCCCCTGCATCCAGGAGTAGCCTGGTGATGGGCTCTCAGTCCATCACGGGTTGGGATGCTGGAGATAAACCTGGCCTTTAAGTCTCAGAGGGCTCCTCCACTGTCTCCAAACAGAGAAGTCTGAGTCCTGGGGGCTGGCAGCGGCACAGACGGAAGGAACATGGGCCCCTGAGTCACCATCTACAGAAAAAGCACCTGCTTTAACCAGGAGCCCTCGCCCTGGCCCCTTAGCTACGTGGGAAGTATAAAGTTCTATTATGTTAGACCTCTGAAATCGCGGCTTTTATTTCTAACAGCACCTTGCATTGCTGTGGGGAAGAAGTGGGTCAGTTGTGGGTAGGAAAGTCACATGAGAGGCTGTGGGGCTGCGGGAAGTGATGGGAGCTGGGCTGATGGAGGGAGGGGTGAGTGTGGGGTCGGAGGTCAGACAGTGAGATTGCAGGTCTCGACCTGCCCACTGGGAGGTGGTCCTGGTCGGCTGGAAGGTGGGAATCTTTTACTGAACCAGGGGAAGAGGGCAGTTTGGGGTGGGTGGGGTTGAGGTGACAAGTTTAATCTGGCCATATTGAGTTCGAGGTACTTGTGGACAGTCCTGTGGGGCTTCCCAAGAAGCAGTACATTATCTGAAGTTCAGATGAGAGGCTGGTGGAGCTGAGAGCAGCTGGGATATTGCTTCAGTAATTCCAGTCTTGGGTGAGATGCTGCAGTGTTAATCTTGAAGGCACCAAGGAGGCTTTGGTGGGCTTTGAGCTGGGAGTGCTGTGGTCAGATTTGCATATGTAGTAGACAGAGGGAGCCTGGAGCAGAAGGGTGGGCCTAGGGGCAGGGAGGCCTGGAAGGATGCTCCTGCAACAGGGAGAAGATGGTGATGTGGAAGAGGGAGCAGGTGAGAGATGGGGACAAAATCCACCCTGAATAGCTGGCTTCATGGGCTGGGGGTGGATGAGGAAGTGGGCAGGATGGAGAGGAAGAGTTCCAGCTCATAGACCACTGGGCTTTAATCCTTTAGAGGAGCTCTTTCCTTGGAGCCCCTCCTGATACCCTCTAGGTGTTTACTGACTATGGGTTCCACAGGCATCCTGGCAGAGCATGGCTGTTTGTATGTGTCATACTTCAGTTCAGTTCAGTTGCTCAGTCATGTCTGACTCTTTGCAACCCCATCGACTACAGCACGCCAGGCTTCCCTGTCCATCACCAACTCCCGGAGCTTGCTCAAACCCATGTTCATTGAGTTGGTGATGCCATCCAACCATCTCACCCTCTGTCATCCCCTTCTCCTCCTGCCTTCAGTCTTTCCCAGCATCAGGGTCTTTTTCAAGGAGTCAGTTCTTCGCATCAGGTGGCCAAAGTATTGGAGCTTCCAGCATCAGTTCTTCCATGAATATTCAGGACTGATTTCCTTTAGGATTGACTGGTTTGATCTTGCAGTCCAAGGGACTCTCAAGTCTTCTCTAACACCATAGTTCAAAAACATCAGTTCTTCAGTACTCAGCTTTCTTTATGGTCCAACTCTCACATGTCATACTTAGAGCTTTTAGTCCTCTCTCCAAATCATAAGTTTGCTCGTTTCATGTGAGGAGAGCAATGCACTGGCATTCTGTGGTTCTAATGGTCAATCACTCTCCAGAAATTGACGGCAGCCATATTTTCTGAATGAAAAAAGCCATGCTTCCAGGCTCTATCCATTGAAAACAGCTACCTGAACTCAGCTATGGGTTTTAATGTTCACCTCTTGACTATGAATTTGTCTGTCTCTGAACTGATTTACCATCCAGAGAAAATGGTTTGGGGGCTGGGTTTGGTTTGAGATTCGGATCGTAATATCTTGTCTCCTGTGTCATCTCCAGCCCTCAGGTGAGGAGGGAGGCCCTGGGTGTCACCAATGGGACCACAGCCACCCTCTTTCCACAATGATTTTCTTCATCTAGGCGGCTCTCTGTTGTCTATCTTGTGCCTAACACTTTGCTGGGAAAGCCCTGCCTCTGAGAAGCTTACAGACACCTTTTCCTGGAGGAGCAGGTTATGAGGTTGGGTGATGAGTTTTTTATTTAGATGGATTTCTCCCAGGTCCTACTATGGGGGTACCTGGAAGTTGGAGACCCCTGTGAAATGGCAACAGGACCCCACTTGACATTTTCCAGATGCTTAAACTTCCCATGCCTTAGTGTTCTTATCTGCCAAGTGGAGCCACTCACCCCTGCCCTCATAGTGTTACTTTCCGTGATGTTCCAGCTAGTTCTCTGCCTGTTCCCTCTCTCTTTTTTTCTCTGTTGTTCAGTCACTAAGTGGTGCCCAACCCTTTGTGACCCCATGGACTGCGGTATACCAGGCTCCTCATCCTTCATCATCTCCCAGAATTTTCTCAAATTCATATCCATTACATTGGTAATGCTACCTAACCATCTTATCCTCTGCCGCCCCCTTCTCCTTTTGCCTTCAATCTTTCCCAACATCAGTATCTTTTCCAACTAGTCAGCTCTTTGCAACTGGTGGCCAAAGTACTGGAGCTTCAGCTTCAGCATCAGTCCTTCCTGTGAATATTCTATCCTGTGATGGAGAGAGGGGTGAGTGTGCAGTCCGAGGTTAGAGGGTAAGACTGCAGGTCTTGACTGCCCGCTGAGAGGTGATCCTGGTTGGCTGGAAGGTGGGACTTTTACCGAACCAGGGGAAGAGGGCAGTTTGGGGTGGGTGGGGCTGAGGTGACAAGTTTAGTCCGCCACACTGAGTTTGAGGCCCTTGTGGACAGCCCAGTAGAGTTTCCTGAGAAGCGGTATGTTATCTGAAGTTCAGATGAGAGGCTGGTGTAGCTCTCCCCTAAAGGGTTGATTTCCTTTAGGATGGACTGGTTCGATCTCCTTTCAGTCCAAGGGAATCTCAAGAGTCTTTTCCAGCAGCACAGTTCACAAGCATCAGTTCTTCAGTGCTCAGCCTTCTTTATGGTCCAACTCTCACATCCCTAAATGACTACTGGAAAAATCATAGCTTTGACTATCCAGACTTTAGTCAGCAAAATGATGTCTCTGCTTTTTAGTATGCTGTCTAGGTTTGTCATAGTTTTCCTTCCAATGAATGGCTTCAGTTACTGTCTGCAGTGATTTGGGAACCCAAGAAAATAAAATCTGCCACTGCTTCCACTTTTTCTCTTTATGTTTGCCATGAAGTGATGGGACCAGAATCCATGTTCTTAGTTTTTGAATGCCGAGTTTTAAGCACGCTTTGTCACACTCCTCTTTAGCCCTCACTGAGAGGTTCTTTAGTCCCCTTCACTTTCTGCCATGAAAGTGGTATCATCTGCATATCTGAGGCTGTTGATATTTCTCCTGGCAATCTTGATTCCAGCTTGTAACTCATCCAGCCTGGCATGTCACATGATGTATTCTGCATAGAGGTTAAATAAGCGGGGTGACAACACACAGCCTTGTCATAGTCCTTTGTTCTCTCTTTACACTAAGCCATCTAGAGGCCAGCTCGGAGCTGGCTACTCTAGGCTCTGGTTTCAGGTTTGGCATCATCCTGGCGTTTCTCTGTCTTCAGGTTCCTGAATCCGCTTCCATGATAGCAGGCTGCTCACCAGTTCCTGGGCTCTGTGGTGGACCGCTTCTGGGCAGAGTTGCCATTTTACATTTGTTTGTATGCTTTTGATTAATACTTGTCCCCATAGGAGCCTGTAAGCGCCACAAACATGGCTTTTAATCTCCATGGAATGTTCAGCACCCAGCACAGAGCCTGGGCACTCAGCAGGCCCTCCAGAGGTAGAACGAAATGCTAGGCCGACTAACAGATGCACCAACACTCCCAACTTGGTCCTCCTCCTTTTATTCTGCCTTGACTTTGAGGCTTTTCTGGGTCACAGAACACTTTCAGAACTTGACTCAAGCCCTCCAGGAAGATGCATGTGGGCACAGTCACACATGGGGACTTTTGTCCCTTCTGGAGCTGTCGCCAGTCCCCAGGTCAAGGGGCCCTGGTCTAAAAGCTCTGGGCTCCACTGGACCCCTGTTGACATCCTCCATGATCTTTGAGTTCATCCTCCATGCTCATCTTGGAGGGGAGGGAGTGCTCCCAGGGCCATTCTGGGGGAAGTTCTAATGGACGAAGGTCAAGAAGAGGGAGTGACAGACAGGGAGGGGACAGGAGGTCACGACAAAGCAGGAAACAGACACTCCTTCCAGTGTCCACGGCCGGAGGTGTAAAATGAGAGTGGCTTCTTGGGAGACCTGGGCTGTGCCTTTGTTAATGCTCAGTTGCTAAGCCATATTTGACTCTTTGCGATGCTGTGGACTGGAGCACACTCACCATCTTCTGGAGTTTGCTCAAACTCATGTCCACTGGGTCGGTGATGCCATCCAACCATCTCATCCTCTGCCACCCTCTTCTCCTGCCTTCAATATTTCCCAGCATCAGGGTCTTTTCCAATGAGTCAGTTCTCCCATCAGGTGGCCAAAGTATTGGAGCTTCAGCTTCAGCATCAGTCCTTCCAATGAATATTCAGGGTTGATTTCCTTTAGGATTGACTGATCTGATTTTCTTGCTGTTAAACAGGCTCTCAAAAATCTTCTGCAGCACCACAGTTCGAAAGCATCAATTCTTTCGTGCTCAGCTTTATGGTCCAAGAAAACCCATGCCTTTGCTTGGAGATAAAGGACTGAATCTGCCTTGCCCTGAACTTGTCTTATTCCTGGGTGTTACTCTGAGCCAGAGGTTTGAAACCATCTCGTCCTGCAGCTGAATTCAGAGGGCAGAGTTCTGGAGGTTTTCCATTAGAAAGTAGCCTCAGACATCTTATGGCAGGGCTTCTCTGGACCAGGCACAGACAATGTGGTCCATAGATGGGATGGGGCCTGTTGAGGGCAGGAAAGGACTCAGCCCACATTCCCTCCAGTTGGAAGACCTTCTTTGAGTAGCAGTGTCCGGGTGTTCAAATAGAAAGGTGGACACCAAGCCACACTGCAGAGGCCGTGCCACTGGAATTCTCTGAGGGGCTGCCTGTCTGGACAATAATACTGAGTGGGCTCTCAATCTGGGGGTTTAACAAGAATGTCTCAAGGGTGGGTGGACCATGACCAAACTCCATAGTGCAGAATGAGAACTTCTTGCAGTTGTGACGGGCTCTGAATGGATTGAGGGGACTCTGCAGAGAGCTCCTGTCTGTCCTCATCAAGACCTGCTAACCCTAAGAGGTTGGGGAAACTGCTCTGAGTCCATCAGGATCAGCTCTGTGGCCCTGGCCTCAAGCCAGTGGCATGGGTCTGCCCTTGAACCTCGTTTCTCATCCCCTACCCCCTCATACACAGCAGTGTCTCAGCATGGAGGCTGGGAAGGCTGGGCGCTGCTGTAGCTCCCTGCCTCTGGGAGCTGAGGGCCCTGTCCCCTAGGCCTGGAGAGCTTCCTCCTGGTGTGCTGGTGGCAGTGGCTTCTAAACCCTTCCTTGACTGGGAGGGGCTTTTACTTCATTTCCTGCTGGGAGTTCCGTCTGGAAACACATCCCCCCACTGAGTGCAAACAGGGCCACCATGCCACTTCCTGTGTAACACCCTGAAACGTTCCCCCCAGGAGCGGCAGCCTGGGAGCAGCTCAGGGCCTGTGCTGTTTCATTACTTCATGGATGACGCTGTGAGAGCTATAAACTACCCTGTAAACTGCACCCCTGTGTGAGTGCTTTGAGCAGTTACGACCGACCTTGGAGCGCAGCAAGGGCTGGAGTGCATTTCAGGTGTGCCCCGCAGGGGCAAGGCAAGGCCAGCCGTGGGAAGAGGCAGGCACCTGGGGGAGACAGGATGTTATGCAGACATCTGGATGTGTCTGGCTCCGGTTGGGAGGTGGAGTGGCTAACAGGCGGGTGTCCCTCCTTGATTGAAATCATGTGGAGTCTTGCTTGGCTCCTCTTGGGAAACACTGTCCTAGTTTGACTGTGGGTCTCCTTCCCCACCCCACCCCCACCCCTCCCCCCCTCCGGCTTCCCTCCAAGAGGCTTGTTTTGTAACAGTTGGCCCTGGATCTCCTGTTCTCACCCAGAGAGGAGCCTGTCATCCTTGAAACAGGGCCTCATAAACCTGTAGCAGAGACGGGACGTGATTTTAACTGGAGTGCTGAGCGTGGAGGGCGGGCACGGGCAGGCTGCGCTGGTGATAGTGAGTTCCACGTTCCCTAGAGAGAAGTCGGTTCATCGGGAGACCGGGGGAAGTGTGCCTAGAGGAAGGAATTCTTCAACTCGGCTGCCACTTCTGGTGACGGCAAAGGCCACTGTTGCGTATCCCTTGTTCTTGGTGTGAACACACTCTTGTGGGAGAAATGTGACAAGTCCTTCTTCCCTCTCAAGAACTTCTTATGCAAATGGAGCCATGATCACAGTCAAAAGCTCCCCAAATAACGACCTGATTTGGAGGGAGACAGAGGGTGGCTTCACAGTGCTCACATCTTTGAGACCCTCCCCTACTCGAAAAAAATAGGCTGCTCCCTGCCCTCCCCTTCCCCCTCCCCATTCAGCTGTGACTCCCAGCCTTGGTTCTGTCTTACAAAAACGAGTAAGGACTTTTATTTCTGACTGGAGACGAGGGAGGGAGGACGCCAGTGTTACAGGAGCCCTGTCTTCTTCTGTCTCTCTCAGAAACACCCAGAGAGGAGGGAAGGCTGTGGGCACAGGACTGCTGGGATGGGGCTGCACAGCTGACCTGGTGGATCTGAGAGGTGGCGAGACCCTGCCCTATGGCTGGAGACGAGAGAAGTGCCTGAGTCACGACCTTATGATGATGATTTTATTTATCTTTTTGGGAAAGGGAGAAAGGGGTTGGGAAATGCAGAGCTGGGAGCCAAGAGAAGGGTGTTCCCAGCCACCTGGGGGGCGAAACAGCCTCCCTGGGCCTCTGCCTCCCCTTCTTTAATGGGATAAGCCCCATACCCCCTTGCCGCATGGGTATAAAATATCATTAGGCAGGGCATCCTCTCTGGCAGTGAGTCTCAGATATCTCTGGGAGTCAGCTCCCCTGTCCTGCTTCGTAAGGACTGATTCCAAAGATTTCTTCTTTCACCATAGATGCCTCCCGATGGGGCTGCTCGTGGGAAGTTCTGAGGTCTGAGCCTCCGAAGGGAAAGTGAAGCCCAGGGAGGGGAGAGGCCCCGATCGAAGCCACTCGACTTTGTAAGGCAGACAGAGGCCAGCCTAGGATCAGAACCATGTCTGATTCTAGTCCGCTTGGGGGCCACCATAATCAGGGACCTCACGCCTCTTCTCGGGCTCACACAGGAGCCAGGGAAGAAAGCTCACGTCTGCTGGGCACCCATAGTGTCAGGCTCTGAGCGGGCCTTCATCTCATCGGCATTTCCTTTAACATTCTCAAGGACCCTGTGAGGTAGGGCTTAGTGTTATCACATTTTACAGAGGAGAAAAGTAAGGCTCAGATCGAGCAAGGGGCTCACTCAGACCAGTGGGTGCAAGGCTGGGATTCAGAACCAGGTATTTCTGACTCTGACTCCCCAGACAGAGAGAACAAGGAAGCAGCAGTTCCCACAAGCCCTGGTTCCCAGCAGAGCCTGCCCTACGTGGTGTCAGTTTCATTTTCTGTCCCCTGTCCCCTGATCTGTGTTCGGCTGACTCCGTGGAGATGAACTCGTTCTCTGCTGCTGGCATGGTGAGCAGGGAGCTTGGGTGGGGTTCCCTGTGGGGCAGAGGGCTCCCGGCTGGTTGTCACGGTCTCAGGGAGCTTGGGTGGGGTTCCCCGTGGGGCGGAGGGCTCCTGGCTGGTGTCGCGGTCAACAGTTTCTCCTTTTGCAGGGCGAATGCTGCAGCAAGGTTGACCATTCCCTTGCCGTCTGGGTTCCCCGGTGGCCTGAGGGCCCTGACTAGAAAGTAAAAGACCAGGCTGGCAGCTCCTCAGGCTCCTGATCTTTTCTCTGCTCTTCCATCTGCCCTGGGCTCAGACCCACCCATCATTCAAGGGGTACCTCCCTGGCCCACCCAAGCAGGCCAACTGCCCAGATGGAGTGTCAAGCGTCACTGAGCACACAGTTCCCTATTCCTCCCTTGCCTGGACAAGGCTCCCATTTCAAGCAGCTCCAATAGGCAATCTTCTAGCCTCTGTCTGCACACTTCCCATGATGGGGCGGTCACTACTTTCCAAGTTGGCATTTCCAGTCAGTTTATACTGTTATAATATTCTCATTTGCAAATTTTTGTATGTTTTATGTATCTTATATATACATAAAGTGATATATGTTCATATAGAAATGTATGTATGTTTATAAATTATATGGAGATTATATATTGTATGTGCGCTTAGTCTCTCAGTCATGTCCCACTCTTTGTGACCCCATGGGCTGTAGCCCGCCAGGCTCCTCTGGCCATGGGATTCTCCAGGCAAGAATACTGGAGTGGGTTGCCGTGCCCTCCTCCAGGGGATCTTCCCAGCCCAGAGACTGAGCCCCGGTCTCCCGCTTTGCAGAGAGACCACCTGAGCCACTAGGGAAGCACATATATTATATATAAAATATCAGTGATTGGGTATATGCTCTATGTGTTCTTATATATGTTAATATGTAAAATTAGATATATGCTTTATATATTTTATATACTATATGATTGCACAGTAAGCCCCCTAAATACAAATGAGTTCCATTCTTGGAGCATATTCATAAGTCCAATTTGTTCCTAAGTCCAGCCTAGGTGCCCAGCCAACAGAGTCAGCTCTATAATACTGTACTGTAATAGGTTGACAATACTTTCACACAAGTACTACATAACAAACCAACACAAAAGATAGAACATTTTTAATCTTACAGTTCAGTGCCTTGAAAAGTACACCAGACAGATGAGCCAAGTTATGGGACTGGACCTGAGAATGCATGTTCACGTCACTGAACTTTGGAAACTTGAAGATTCGAGTGTAGGGTACATATTGTCCATGTATGCACTGAATTCCAGCTCTGCACCTTGCTAGCTGTGTGTTTCTGGGAGAATTACTTAACCTTTCTGTGCTTAGGGCAGTTGTTGACGCAATAAGTATAGCGTGAGATTTTTTTTTT
>SJYQ01004788.1:699247-717353 GCA_006410935.1 Redunca redunca | reverse complement strand
GCATGTTCACGTCACTGAACTTTGGAAACTTGAAGATTCGAGTGTAGGGTACATACTGTCCATGTATGCACTGAATTCCAGCTCTGCACCTTGCTAGCTGTGTGTTTCTGGGAGACTTACTTAACCTTTCTGTGCTTAGGGCAGTTGTTGACGCAATAAGTATAGCGTGAGATTTTTTTTTTGTAATAACAATTGAAAAAATCTTTATAATATCTTTTGATAGGAACTGGAAAAAATCTAATTTGGATACTCCTTTATCAAAATATTGATACTAGGATGCTATTTATTTGTTGTTGCTACCCATTCACTCACTAGTAAGCACCAGCACCCAGCGCAGCAGGATGTGAAAGCAGTCTTGATCCTTCGTCCCAGGAGGAGTGTGGGGTCTGCACACCCCTGCTCCCTTTCTTAGGCTGGCTGTCAACAATGTCTTCTTTAGTTTTCCCAACTGTAAAGAGGTAAAGAAATGGCTCCTTCCATGGGACAAAGGAGTTCTTCAAGAAATCTCCGTTGGCTTAGCTTTATGCTGAATGGGTTCCAAGCATCGCTCTGTCTTGGGGACAAGGGCAATGGCAAAAGGGCAATGGCCTGGCATTTATGGAGACCCCCCCGCCCCAGGGTGAAGGCACAGGTGATGAGAGGGAAGCAGGAGGAGGCCAGAGGCAGAGCCAGAGATGGGACTCCAAGCCGAGGGAAAGCCTTGCTAATCTCAGCCTGGACCCCCTCACCAGCCTCGACCTTCCTCTGCTGTAACTGCCTCCTGTTTCTTTAGTGTTTTAGCTCTGTTTCTTCTCGAGCCCTCCTAAGAATCCAGGGAGATTGGTTTGACTATCTCCATCTTACAGATTAGGACACAGAGGCCCTCAGGTAAAACGATTCGCCTTTAGTCAAATAGCTAGGAAGTTATTGAGCCTGGATTTGAACTTGAGCCCATCTAATGGTGGTGGAAGAATTGATGCTTTTGAACAATGTGCTGAAGAGGCTTCTTGAGTGTCCCGTGGACATCGAGGAGATCAAACCAGTCAATCCTAAAAGAAGTCAACCCTAAATATCCAGTGGAAGGACTGATGCTGAAGCTGAAGCTCCAATCCTTTGGCCACCTGATGCGAAGAGCTGACTCACTGGAAAAGTCCCCGATGCTGGGAAAGATTGAAGGCAGGAGGAGAAGGGGGCAATGGAGGATGAGATAGTTGGATGGGATCACAGACTCAAAGGATATGAGTTTGAGCAAGCCCCAGGAGATGGTTAAGGACAGGGGAGCCTGGCGTGCTGCAGTCCATGGGGTCACAAAGAGTAGGAGATGACTTAGCAACTGAACAACAAAAACAACGGTGGTAAGACCAAGAAAGAGCAGATGGGAGCTCCTGATTCAGAAGGGAGGCAAAGGTGGAGTCAGATGGGGATGAAGCCGGAAACAGAGGCAGAGAGAGACCAAGGGAAGAGAGAAGTCAGAGAGAGAGAAATGCTAAGACAGAGCAGAAGGGATAAAGAAGGAGGGGGAGAGGCGGAGGGCTGGAGTGCAGCAGGGCCTGAGAAGCGAGGATGTGACCCAGGGACCATCCTAGAGAAGGACCCCCACCCCACAGTCAGCCCGGTCCAGCCCTTCCTCTGTGTGGTCCCCTGTTCTTCAAAGGGCTCCATGCTCCATGCACAACGGGCCTTCCAGAGGGGATTTTGCAGGAACTGGGGCTGGAAGAGCAGCCAGGGAGGCGGGGTTGCAAGAAGCTGGCCCAGGGCTGCACATCGGCACCTGCCTTCCCCCACCCCACAGTCCTTGGCTTTGACTAACTGGGACCTTCAGCCAAAGGGCCATCGGCGGAGCTGGGACAGCAGGCTTCAATGCCCAGGGTGGCTCTGCATGGACAGCCAACCTATATAAAAGCCACAGTACCAAAAGCATGTGCTACCCCCCACCCCCAGGCCCCAAGTCAGAACACCCACTGTACCTCCAATGGAAGAGAAGCTCTTGAGCTGTCGGAAGCTGGGTGAAGAGCATTGGCCTCTCCCTTCCCCCGCCCAGGCCTCCCTGGCACCGGGAGCAACGCACAGACAGGCCTGCATTCAAGGGACCTGGCTTCCCATCAGTCACCTCTCGGCTCTGTGACCTTAAAGGCAAATAACTAACTCCTTGAGTCTAGGTTTCTTCCTCCACGCAGTGGGCTCTGGTCTTATAGGACTGTCTCAGGGCTCAGGGGGATGGCAGGTGTCCGGGCACTTGGCAGGACCTGGGTCTGGGCTGGGTTTTCTTTTCATCTCCTGCTCAATGTCCTCGTCTGTAAAATGGGCCAGCTTGACTGCACGCGCTCCTGCAGGCTCTGACACTGAGTGATGCAACTGACCCCAGAGGGGTTTGCTGGACTGGATCAGCTGCTGGACCTAGGGCACAGTCTTCATCCTCATGCAGAGATTTATTCTCCAGCATCTCTGCCCATCTAGCACAAAGAAAGCTGGGAGGGGCTCAGGGTTTTCTACCCCAAGGGCTTGGGGACAAACAAGAGGAGGAGAGGGGATTTCGCCGGGGAGAGCATTTTTCAGGGTGTCCGGGTTTACCCCTGGGCTCCTGATCCTTGGTAGTGATTTTCCAAGTGGGGTTCTCAAAACCCTGCCCCACCACTGACCTTCTCACCTACACACTCACATGACATACACGCACACACACACACATATGAATAATGCACACTGAGCCACACTCCCACTCTCACAAATGTACATACACAAACACACAAGATACACTTGCATTCACACACACACATGTGCACGCATACACACACACGATGTGAAAGAGAAAGCATGTCTCACTCTCACAGGCTGTGGGAGACGGAGGGGCGGGAGCTTTCTGTTTATCTTGGAACTGGCTGGAGGTAGTGAACCCTCCCCTCCTTGAGCGGGCGCTGGGAGCCCGCGTGCTGGGAAGAAAGGGCCCAGGATTAGTCTCCCCTCCTCTAATGGGCAGAGGGGAGGGGAACCGGAGGGCAAGTTGCAACAGTGAGCGTGTGTGCTCGCGAGCTGGGTGGCTGGGCTTGGCAGGGACCGGGCTGAGGCAGCGCGTCACTGGAGGTCTTTGTTGATCGTTTCCACTTCGGGAAACAGTGTTCTTAAGGTTGATTTTGTAAGCTCAGCTTACAAGGCGGCGTGCCAGGGAAAGGCTCTCATCCCTCACGGGGAGAGAGTTGAACGCCCTCATCAAACCCCACTCAGAGCCTCAGAGCACGACTGACAGCTACAGGGACCACACTAAGGGCGTAACGACCGTGGCTGTGCACCGGGTCTGTCTCTGCTGGGCCTGCAGCACAGCGGCCGTGAGCCTGGACACCAACACCAGCCTGAGCCCTCGTTTGCCAGCGATGAAATCCTGGGCAAGTTACTGTGCGTGCGTCTCAGTTTCTTTCTCTGAAAAGCAGAGATGGAGGCGTTAGAGCTGAGCACGTAAGAACGTGGCACGGATCTTGCGAGGAAAGGAATGGACAGCTCTTAGGGAAGCATCCGGAGCTCCATCAGCCCTAGAAAGTGATGGCTGTTACCATCACCGCATGCCCGGTTCCGTGGGAAACCGCTCCCCGGCATCCTTGCTATGTGATGCTGGGGGCACTCTCATTATTCCCATGAAGATGGCGTGAGCCAGTGACTTGCTCGAGGCCATCTGACTAGTTGGTGGAGGAGGAAGGACAGGAGTTCATGGAAGCCAGCAAGACCCCCAGGGGAGGGGAGCTGGTATCCCTTCCTGCAGGGTCTCAGCTGGGAGCGCTCACTACCTCCACGTCGTGGCCCATGGGGACTGTGTTCGTGCGCTGCGGGGCCCGCTGACTTCACGTGAGCCCAAGGCGAGTGCTGAGGGGGCATGCTTCCAGTTGGCAGAGGAGGTCAGGAGCTCCTGAGGGCTGGAGGAAATCAGTGACTAGGTGGATTCAGTCCTTGGACTGAGGCTGCAAGGGTAGCGGTGTGTGGTGAGGATGCAGGACAGAGGGCCAGGCCAGCTAACCGAATTTGCAAAGTGGTGTGAGGGTAATGTGCTTATGTAAAACCAGTGGACCAAAAATACAGACTAAGAAAACCCAAAGGCCGCACGATTAGTAATAAGGAACAAACATGCTATTTTCCCTCTTTTTTTTTTTTTTTGGTTGTTTTCTTTGTGCCATGAAGGTTTCCTCTCATTCATCAGCAAGAGAGCCTCTTGACAGTTGGAGCTCCGCAGGGCCTGGCTCGGCCTCAGCTTTGCTGGTTTTGATTCAAGGTCTGTCTGTCTGGATTCGTAGCACCCACATCTGTAACTTGGAAATTATCACTTCCTCTGTGCTGAGAGTGCTGAGATATTGTAAGAATCAAGTGAGATAATAGGGATTTGAGAGAAGTCAACAGATATCTATTGTAAGCCTACTATGTACATGGTGCTCTGCTAGATGGTGAAAGAGAACCAACCAACCAACCAATATACCAACATTCCAACCAACCAACCCACCCACCCATCTACCAACCAAATTACCAACCAACCAACCAACATACCATCCAGATTACCAAGCAGCCAGCCAGCCAACCAACATACCAACCAACAAGCCAACCAACCAACCCACCAACCAACCAACCAGCCAGCCAGCAAACCAACATACCGACATTGCAACCAACAGACCAAACAACCAGCCAATCTATCAGCCAACATACCATCCAGATTACCCACCAGCCAGCCAACCAACTGATCTGCCAACGGATCAACCAGCCAAATAATGGAGCCTGCCATCTTGTAGGGAGAGATCTTCACTGAGAAGGCCCAGAATAGATGTGAAACGGCCCCTGGGTGAGTGCTGGGGGGCACATGACCACAAAGCCGATACAGGGAAGGGTTGGGAGCGCTCACCTGGCTGGGAGTCCCTGAAGACACTTCTGGAAGTGGGGCCTGAGCTGGGAGTTGGAGGAGGACCGGAAGTGAGAAGCAGTGGGCATGTCTTGATGTCAGGGGTTCCCAGATTTTTCAGGTGGTTGGTGGCCCCGTACCCACACTCTCCCACCACTCCCAAGGCTCTGGCTCCCAGATCCATTCCGAGGGACCTTACTCAGCCCCATCATCAGCCCTCTCACTGCTTTCCCTGTCTCTGTGTCCCAGTCTCTCCCCGGACATGCTGTGGCTAAAAAGTCTGTTTTCTGACTTGCTGATGTGACTATGTCGTTTCTCCCCAGCTGCTCTTGTTTTCTTAGCTCAGAGAAGCAGACCCTGACCCGGCCCAGCCAACTAGCAGACCCTGGATGCTCAGAGCATGTAAAGTACTGCTTTTACAGTAAGACAAGCACAGCTATAGAATGGAGTTGGATGTATTTTCCTGGGGCAGTGGTTCATTTTGAGCTATGTCCCCAGGTTTGCCTTCCTCTGCTCCCAAAGGGACCCAGGTGGACAAGTTTAGAAGTACCGGCCCCCTGCTGGAAGGCCCTTCACACCTCCTCCATCTGCAAACCCAGCTTTGCTTTTCCCTCGCAACAGCTCAGACTTCTACACTGTGAAGGCTGCCCTGACAACTCACGGACCTGGCAGGGCCCCATACTGCAACCCCCATCAACTGGCATCCTTGGTTCACTTGCCCATGCCACCACTAGAATGTGGCTTCTGAAGGGTGAGACCACAGTCTGTCCATGCTATTCACGTAGCCTGGCCCAGCGAGAGGCCTGGAGGGCTGGTAGACTGAACAGGCGTGCCCACCTTGGGGTCTGCAGAAGGAAGTTCAGCCACACTTGCCCCTGTCTCCTCCTTCTCGTTGCAGGGTTCCCAGTGAGATGTCACCTCCAGACCTGGTGGGCCTAGATACATCTGCAAGAGAATAAGCATCTCATTTCAGGGTGCTCTTGGACTGCTGGCCTCCTCCTCCGAGGCAGAGGAGGAGTAGGATGTGGGCAAAGAGCACAGGTTCGGGGGTCCCAGAGCTGTGGGTTCAAATCCCAACGCCTCCACTAAATGGCCATGTGGTCATGAGAAAGCTGTTGCTGCTCTAGTTTCCTCTGTGAAAGGAGAGTGAGTGTAACCACCAGGAAGCGACTGCGTATAAACCCACACTCGCACCCAGGGTCCCCAGGAATTGCCACTGTTCTCACAGCAGCTCTCCAGTGGCCTGTGGGTGGGAAGAGGGGTGGAAGGGAGCCCCTTGCAGCTCGGCCTTCCTATTCATGGGAAGATGCTCCCAAGCTGGACACCAGAGCAGCTTTTTGGATGCTCTAGTTCGGACCACATCTCCAGCATATCACGTGCATGCCTGCGAAGTTGCTGTAATTGTGTCTGTCTCTTTGCGACCCCATGGGCTGTAGCCGGTCAGGCTCCTCTGTCCACGGGATTCACCAGTTAAGAATACTAGCATGGGTGGCAATGCCTTCCTCTACCATCGAATCAGGTATTATTTAATTTCAGAAAACTTGCAAAAATTATCTGCCCAATTAGTGTCATAAACTTTTTCATCAAAAAGAAAAAATCTTTTTTCCCTTCAAAAACCACACCAACCAATGGAAGACAAGTTGTTAAATTGGAAGTTTCAACACAAGCATCAAAGTGTAATAGATGTCACTCTCCCAAGGCATCCTAGAACAAGATCACATTTTCAAAGGGGAATTGATCTGAGTGGGTAAAACTCTTCACTCACTTGAGAGTTTGGGGGGGAATAAAGGGAGAGATTTGGGGGAAAGACTGCCTGCTAGGAGCTGTACCCTGCCCTGCCCACACCACGTGGAGGACTCTGGCGGTCCAGGGGTTAAGACCGCACGCTCTCAATGCAGGGGGCCAGGTTTGATTCCTGGTTAGGGAACTAGATCCCGCTTGACACAATTAAAGATCCCTTGAGCCGCAACTAAGACCTAGTGCAGCCAAATAAACCAAAATAAACAACAAAAGCAAAGGGACACAGCGTTTTGTGACTTAAAGTGACAATCGCGCTTTCCTTGCTCAAGGGGACTGGGACGTCATGACCTTTCTGAGGACTGTCCGGGAGCAGGGAAAGCGCTTTTCCTGTTGAATGCGTCTTAAAGGTGCGACAGGAGGCAAAATCCAGGTGGTGCTAGTGGTAAAGAACCCACCTGCCAATGCAGGAGACACGAGACAGGGGTTCAGTCCCTGATCGGGAAGATCCTCTGGAGAAGGAAATGGCATCCCGCTCTAGTATTCTTGCTTGGGAAATCCCATGGACAGAGGAGCCTGGTGGGCTGCACTCCATGGGGGTCACAAAGAGTTGGACATGACTGAAGCAACTTAGCACGTAGCATGGAGGCAAATTCAAGCTGCCTCATGGTTGTGCCCCATGAATCCTGCATCCTGGTTTGTCTGATGCATCAGCTCATAGACAGACGGAATATGAAGTGGCCGACCCTGACCCACCGTGTGGTCTCAAAGGTCCCTTTCCTTCTCTCAGCCCACGTTTCCCCAATCTGAAGAGATGAGGCAGGTCCCCTTGCCCGCCTTGGTGCAGATCACTCCATTTTCCCCCAACACCTTCAGTCTTCAAAGAAACTTAAGTGACCAAGACCCAGCCCACCCAGTGTACACTGCAGTGGGAGAGGAAGGAACTGGATCCCTGGTAGCTGTTAGATGATGGGCGACTGTTGACCAGCCGCAAGTAGGTGGGGCTGCGGTCTCACCCAAGTAGGCGGGAGAAGCCTCTTGGAGGAGGTGACCTGGAGGCGGCGAAAGGTGAGCCCTGTGGGTACCTGGGGGAGAGAGTTCCAGCAAAGGATGTAGGACAAGGGCTGGGAGGCGGTGGTGGTGACTGGTGTGCTGGCAAAGGGGCATAAGGTTGGTGTGGGAAGTGGGGGAGGGGAGGTCAGGGGGTCATGGGAGAGGGAGGGTAGGGTGGTGGGCACAGCAAACAAGACCTTGAAGGCTGAGGTTAGGGCTGGTTTTGGCTCTGGAAGATTTGATGTAAAGCGCGGTGGGTTCCAGGCAGAGGAGGGGGCAAATCTGACTTTGGGCTAAAAAAACTGCCAATGCAGGAGACATAAGAGATGTGGTTCGATCCCTGGGTCAGGAAGATCCCCAGAGGGGGGCATGGCAGCCCTCTCCAGTATCCTTGTCCGGAGAATCCCACAGACAGAGGAGTGTGGCGGGCTACAGTCCATGGGTCACAGAGTCAGACACGACTGAAGCGACTTGGCATACGGGCACGAGGTAGGTGGAAGAGGCACCTGTCCTGTCTCCACCTGGATCCTGACCAGGACCCAGTAACTGGGGAATGGTCCCCGCCTAGTTTGCCATCAAAGGGGAAGAATCTTGGTTAGATGCAGGATTCCTCTTAGACTAAGGGACAGCAGGGCGGCAGTTACTTTGAGGAAGGACATTAACACAGTGACTAAAACAGCCTCCTTCCTTGAGTACTTACCGTGGGCCAAGCAGGGATTCAAAGCTTTGTGAGTCATCCTTCTGACAGCATCGACAGTGGGGTCCATTGTGGTCCCCATTTTACAGGTGGGGACACTGAGGCCTGCGGAGATTTACTGCTTTTACCAAGATCCCATGGCCAGTATGAGACAGTGGGGGATTGGAGTCCAATCCAGTAAGACCAGTGTTTCCAGCCCCGTCCTGCCCAGTGGGTGAAACTAACTGAGCCATGAAATAATGAGGAAGATGGTGAGGGAGGCGTTCGCCTTTGTCTTAAGCCCTGGACCCTCTGGCTAGAGGGGGTTCTTTGAACCATGCGGCTGGGTACTGGACACAGTGAGCCCCTATATCTCTCAATGCGCTTACAGACCATCTCTTAGGATCCAGACCCCTGCCTGGGCAGTGTGGTCATCGAGGCTGGGCAGGAGTGCAACTCCGATTTCTTATCTCTGTCCTTGGAAGCTTCTGCTTAGCAAGGTATTTGTTCAAGGCCTGACTTCAAAACACACAGTCACAACCTAGAAGTTGGGAACTCTGTTTCATTTGGCAGTAAGCTTTAGAACTTAGTGGGTTTCCCTCATAGCTCAGTTGGTAAAGAAGCCGCCTGCAGTGCGAGAGACCCCAGTTTGACTCCTGGGTTGGGAAGATCTGCGGGAGAAGGGACAGGCTACACACTCCAGTATTCTGGCTGGGGAATTCCACGGACTGTATAGTCTATGGGGTCGCAAAGAGCTGGACATGACTGACCGACTTACACTTAGCCTTCTAGGACTTAAGCCCTGGAGGCAGCATCTCACGTTGTCCTTGCTGTTTCCCAGTCACTCATTCGTGTCCAACTCTTTGCCACCCCATGGACTGCAGGAGGCCGGGCCTCCCTGTCCCTCCCCATCTCCTGGAGCTTGCTCAGATTCATGTCCATTGAGTCGGTGATGCCATCCAACCATCTCAAGTAACCCTGAGAGAACTGCTCCCAGGAGATGGGGGGAGGAGTTAGGTTATATAAAAATTTGCAACAAGGGGCAGGCAGACTGACTATCAAAAGTATTTTTGTGAATTAAAGAAAACCAGATATCTCAAGTTAAGGAATTTAGTGTTTTTCTCTGTATGGGGAGAAGCAAGAGTCTGGGCTCAGTGAAATCATTCCTTCCATGTGTATCTCAGCTGTCTGGGACCAGTATCTTGCAATTCTTCACATCCCGAGTGCAGGGAGTGGCTGCAGCCTAATGGCTGACAGATCGCAGGTATTGTTCTCCTTCCTGGGTGCCCTCAGGGCTCAGAAATTCACTTTTAGAGGGCAGGAATCACTGATGGCTGTGACATGCTTATTTACTGATATGGTAGGAACACTCCATTTCTCAAACATTTATTAAGAAAATCTCATTTGAGGTTTATTACAGTCTTACTATTCTTAATAAAAGCCCAGGGGCTTCCCTGATGGTTCTGTGGCTAAGACGCTATATTCCCAATGCAGGGGTTGGGGTTCGATCCTTGGTCAGGGAACTAGATCCCACATGCTGCAACTAAGAGTTGGAATGCCTCAACTTAAAAAAAAAAAAAAAAGGAAAAAAAAGATCCTGCGTGCTGCAAGGAAGATCCCGAGTGCTACAACTAAGACCCAGAGTAGCCAATTAATTAATTAATCAAGATACAGTAAATATTCTTTTTTTTTTAAAAAAGCCCAAAGTTAGGTTCTCTTTATGTCCATTTTACAGACAGGACAACCGAGAGCGGGGAGGGAAATCTCTGAGACTGAGCTGGATCCACACCCAGCCACCCATGCTTTTTGGATTCCCAAAGACCAGTGATGCATATGTGAAGTTTGTGTTTTCTCCTCATTTTAATAGTACATAACCTTCTGAAGGGACTCGTTGTTCATGAATATTGGCTGGGTGCCCGAGTGCTATATGGGATTCGTTTAAACTTGGGCTCTGGCAAATTTGATTTTTACTGAAAATTACCCATTTTTTAACATTTAAAATGTTATCGAGCCATGTGGCCATTGCCGTCTTGGGCAGAAAACATCTTGGATGAATTTGCATTTTTAATTCTTGGCATTTTATTTTGCTTCATTTCCCAAATAGCATTTTTTCCCCCTTCCTTAAAAAAAAAAAATTAAAGAAAGGAGACAGCCCGCAACAGGGCCAGAGTGCCAAGAAAACATAATAATAGTGGTAATGTGTGTTCCCTCGCTGCTAATTGCACCAAATTTTACCATGTGCTCCAGAAGCAGAGCCTGCCTGCCACTCTCCAGACCCAATTTCTCCTGCAGCCACTTAACAGTGGTGAGATAATTGTGCTTTAATGGGCTGGCTCCTCCCGAGGGTGGCTGCCTGGCAAGTGTGGGGAGGGGTAGGGGGGCAGGGTGAGGCAGCCCCTTGGGACCTGCATTATTTAACAGGTCTTCTCATCACCCTTGCCCAGGGCTCTTGTGGGGCTGGAGGAGCTGGGCCAGATGGTACCAGAGCCCGACAGAGCTTTAAAGACCAGTGGGTCATGTTACAGGTGGGGAAACTGAGGCTGAGAGAAGGAAGAGGGAATGAGGGCTCTTTAGTCATTATTCACTGGTGGTTTCTTGAGCACCTATTATGTGCTGAGGAGCAAAAAGGTTCGACACGGCTCTGCCCCACCTTGGGTGGGGGACAGCCAGGTACACAGCATAGATGAATGCAGGGTGACAAGGGCCTGGAGAGTGGACATTCAGGGGCTATGTGAGAGCAGGCGCCCACCCGTGAACTCCTCCCCCATACCAAGAACCCTCCCAGCCCGGAAGGCAGGTATTTGATTTTATAGATGAGGAAGCCCAGGTGTGTTATGGGTATTATGTTCAGTTTACAGGTAAGAAAGGGGCTTCCACGGTGGCTCAGCGGTGAAGAATCCACCTGCCATGCAGGAGCCAAAAGAAACCCAGGTTGGATCCCTGGATGATCCCTGGTCAGGATGATCCCCTGGAATAGGAAATGGCAACCCACTCCAGTATCCTTGCCTGGAAAATTCCATGGACAGAGGAGCCTGGCGGGCTACAGTCCCTGAGGTTGCAAAGAGTTGGACATGACTGAGCATGCACACGTACCCAGACCTGGATGAGGAAAGTGATCTGGAGAGGCCCCTGCACCCCCATTTACAGGGAATACAGTGATGAAAATTGCAGTCTGGCCTGCCAGGGGCCGCTGGTCTGGTGAGGCCAACAGAAGACAACAGATTCACCAGGAAGATGCTTTCACATTCGATGAGTGTCCCGAGCAAAATACAGCAGGAGCACGTGAAAGAGAGTGACCCAGTGAGGTGTGGGAGCTGCCAGAAAGACCTGGAAACGAGCTCCGTGTATGTTAGGGCTGGAAGAGCCCCAGAGGGTGGCCAGGGTGGATGCAAATTAAACTTGTTTCCAGGCTTGGGCTCCACCTCTAGCTGTGTGGCCACGGGCGCGTTAGTTACCCTCTCTGGGTTCTCCTTTCCGTGTCTACCTCATGGAGTAGGAACAGCAGTATCTAGCACTTAAGTCTGTTGTGAAGGTTACAGAAACTAGATGTACGCATAGAATATGTATACACACGCACGTGTCGTCCTTAGCCAAGAGCCCGACAGAGACCAAGACCTCGGGGAGCCAGGGCGGGCGCTTCTCTACCTCCCCGACCGGTGGAGCACCCCGTGCTGCCTCAGTCCTTCTCTAGCCTTCTCCCCCTCTAGAGACTCTGACTTGCGGGGCCATTCAGCCTGCTTCGCGAAGTGAGGAAGCCACATTTGAATTTGTTAGAAAAACAAAAAACAAAAAAAAACAACAAAAGCCCCAAACCAAACAAACACTGCGCGCCACGGCCGCTGTTTCCTTCCGCCGGCGCCTTGCACAATATGGTGCGGTGGGCCGGGAAAGCTTGGCCACAGATGGCGTGCTTGGGACCAGCCCTGTTTTCTAAATACCCGCTTCCTCAGTGTAAATGATAATGCTCAGACACATGGTGCTGCTTGGCTCTCGGGAGGCTCCGGCATCCACGCTTTTCTTGGCCTGGCGCCCTGGGTCCGGCTTTCTCCCTCCAGATGGCAGGCTGGAGAATCCTCGAAGAGGAACGATGCGGATGCGGGGTTGCAGATACGGACGCTCGGGTCAGAGGCGGTCGGTCCCTCGGACCCTCGCGGGGCCACCACTCACCGCTTGCTCTCCCGTCTGGGACCTCATGGCACAACCATGGAAGAGACGGGGCGCGCGCAGGAGCACCTCCAGGGGACCCTCGAAAGGACACCAAGGTGGGGCTGGAACTGGAACCCAGCTCTTGGGTGTCTGTGTTCTTGAAGCTTGTCCTCCTTCCAGGAAGAGCGTGCGTTCCTGAGAGGATTCCACCGAGCATCCCTCTCAAAGGTAGCAAAGAGAGGATGGGCCGGGGTGTTCATTTCTCCCCGGAAGGAAGGAATCTCTGCTTTCAGGCCTGCAGCCTTGGGGCGGAGTGGAAGGAGGTACCTACTTCCGTGCTCAGTAGCTGCCTCGGACTCTTTGCGACCTCATGGACTATAACCCACCTGGCTCCTCTGTCCATGGGATTTCCCAGGCAAGAATACTGGAGTGGGTTGCCAATTCCTTCTCCAGGGGATCTTCCTGATCCAGGAATTGAACCCTCCTCTCCTGCCCTCTCCTGGACTGGCATGCTTTACCAGGTGGATGCTTTACCACTGAGCTACCTATGGAAAGAAGGTGACCTTGGCATCCCGACACCCTTGGCTTTGGATTCTGCCTCCTCTCTGTCCTAGTGACCTCCCCTGCGGAGCCCCTCCAGAGCCTACTTTCCTTATCTGCAAAGTGGAAAGGAGGTACCAGGGGCGGGGCTTGGGGGAGCAGGCAAGAAGGGGATGCATTATCTGCAGGGAATTTCAGCAAACTAATAAAAGCGACTCAAACTGGAGTTGGCTTTTTAATTACCACTGTGCACTGACAATTCCAAACAATGTCGGGGATAGAACAGTCCTCCCTGAAATGTTCTTTTGTCGGTCTAAGTTTTTAAACAATTGCTGCATTTAGTGGTGAGTCTAAGCACAGTCTCTCTCTGTTCACATGCTTTTATGACTTGTCCTTCAATAAATGTTCTGTTCAATATGGAAGTTACACTCCTGGTCCCAAAGATGTCATGCGTGGACTCAACAACATGCATTTCTTAGCAGGATGGTTTCCTAACAGCACAGAACCATTTGAGCTTCCTTTGGACACCCTCTGGTACTATATATGCCCATATTTAAATAGTAGATTTGAAATACAGCAACAACATCAGAGTGATTGAAGGGACAGAAAAAAATAGTCCTAGAGTTATTTGAATTAAGTAATATAACACATGGGAAGTACTTGCTCAAGGGCAGAGCCTGGCACTTGGCTGTTGCTTACTAGATCTGAGTTACCTTTCATTCTGGAAATATGGATCCTTCAGCTGTCAAAATGGGCATAATAACATCTCGCAGGGATTTTGGTTAGAATCCTAGCTTTCCAAGCTCTTGGCATTAACACCCAAGTTCATGAAGTCTAGTTTCCTTTTCTGAAAAATAGGTGTCATATTGTCTATTCCAGTGGGAAGCTGTGAGCTCACCCCTGCAAAGTGTCTGTTGGGGCTGTGGGGTCTAATCCTATTCAGTAGCTGACCCTGGGCTCCATTCCCCCTTCCTGAACTTTATTCTCTTGGATTTTCTCCTAGTCTTGGCTCCCGGAGACTGTCTCTTCTGGAGGACAGAGAGTAGGTTCTCTGTAGTAATCTGGGGTCTTTCTTGCAAGAGATAGAGAAATTTACTGGGTTATCCTAAGCAAAAGGAGCTTTGGTAAGAGGATATTATGGGGTGTTTGTGTGCTGGGGGATGGAGGAGCTCCTGAAATGGATGGGAAGCCCTTCAACCAGCCTTGGGAATGGGCAGAAACCAATACGGCTCAGGATAAAGCAGAGGAAGCAGGAGGAACAGATGCTCTGTTAAAACTGAAACAGCTTGGTCAAGAGGCCCCCGCCACCCATTTAAGGTGTTGGAACTACAATGAAACCTCCTTTCTCTACTCACACCACTCTAATGTGATGTTTTAAGATTCAGATCCTGGAAGGCAGGCTCTGATTGGCTGATCAGGGCAGGGAGAGGTAGAGTCTGGTCCTTAGGCTTCCAGAGTGGAGGCTTGTTCTGGAATCCCTCTCAGAGAACATACAGTGAGGGAGAGCTGGTTTCCCCAGAGAAATCTGATGTGCTGTTAGGCAGTGGGGTTAGTTATAGAGCAACTGAATTTCTTGCAAATCCACCACACTCACCCTTGGATATTTTTCCTTTCTACTCCTTGGAACCCCAGATGACTCCCTTCTTGGTCTACCCAAGAGAAGTCCTTATAATAACTGATGAATATGAAACCCTTGACTTTCAAACGTAGGTCAGATGGGTAATGCTTCTGCCTGAATAACAGAGAAACTGGCATTTAGATACCAAGGGAACATTTCATGCAAAGATGGGCCCGATAAGGGGCAGAAGTAGTATGGACCTAACAGAAGCAGAAGATATTAAGAAGTGGCAAGAACACACAGAAGAACTGTACAAAAAAGATCTTCACCACCAAGATAATCACAATGGTGTAATCACTCACCTAGAGCCAGACATCCTGGAATGTGAAGTCAAGTGGGCCTTAGAAAGCATCACTACGAACAAAGCTAGTGGAGGTGATGGAATTCCAGTTGAGCTGTTTTAAATCTTGAAAAATGATGCTGTGAAAGTGCTGCACTCAATATGCCAGCAAATTTGGAGAACTCAGCAGTGGCCACAGGACTAGAAAAGGTCAGTTTTCATTCCAATTCCCAAGAAAGGCAATGCCAAAGAATGCTAAAACTACTGCACAATTGCACTCATCTCACATGCTAGTAAAATAACGCTCAAATTCTCCAAGCCAGGCTTCAGCAATACATGAACTGTGAACTTCCTGATGTTCAAGCTGGTTTTAGAAAAGGCAGAGGGACCAGAGATCAAATTGCCAACATCTGCTGGATCATGGAAAAAGCAAGAGACTTCCAGAAAAACATCTATTTCTGCTTTACTGACTATGATAAAGCCTTTGACTGTGTGGATCACAATGAACTGTGGAAAATTCTGAAAGAGATGGGAATACCAAACCATCTGACCTGCCTCTTGAGAAACCTATATGCAGGTCAGGAAGCAACAGTTAGAACTGGACATGGAACAACAGACTGGTTCCAAATAGGAAAAGGAGTACATCAAGGCTGTATATTGTCAGCCTGCTTATTTAACTTATATGCAGAGTACATCATGAGAAACACTGGGCTGGAAGAAGCACAAACTGGAATCAAGATTGCCGGGAGAAATATCAATAACCTCAGATATGCAGATGACACCACCCTTATGGCAGAAAGTGAAGAGGAACTAAAAAGCCTCTTGATGAAAGTGAAAGAGGAGAAGGAAAAAGTTGGCTTAAAGCTTAACATTCAGAAAACTAAGAACATGGGATCTGGTCCCATCACTTCATGGGAAATAGATGGGGAAAGAGTGGAAACAGTGTCAGACTTTATTTTTTTGGACTCCCAAATCACTGCAGATGGTGATTGCAGCGATGAAATTAAAAGATCCTTACTCCTTGGAAGGAAAGTTATGACCAACCTAGATAGCATATTGAAAAGCAGAGACATTACTTTGTCAACAAAGGTCCGTCTAGTCAAGGCTATGGTTTTTCCTGTGGTCATGTATGGATGCGAGAGTTGGACTGTGAGGAAAGCTGAGCACCGAAGAATTGATGCTTTTGAAGTGTGGTGTTGGAGAAGACTCTCGAGAGTCCCTTGGACTGCAAGAAGTTCCAACCAATCCATCCTAAAGGAGACTAGTCCTGGGTGTTCATTGGAAGGACTGATGCTGAAACTGTGATACTTTGGCCACTTCATGCAAAGAGTTGACTCATTGGAAAAGACCCTGTTGCTGAGAGGAATTGAGGGCAGGAGGAGAAGGGGATGACAGATGAGATGGCCAGATGGCATCACCGACTTGATGCACATGAGTATGGGTGAACTCCAGGAGTTGGTGATGGACAGGGAGGCCTGGCACGCTGCAATTCATGGGGTTGCAAAGAGTTGGATACGACTGAGCGACTGAAGTGAACTGAACTAAAGGTGAAGGTGAAGAAAAACACCCGCATTTAATAAACCCTTAGAATATGCAAGGGATTGTACTGTGCACATCACATTTGCTTACCTTTTTTTAAATTGTAACTAGAGGCCTCGGAGGTATATGTCATTACTCCTGTTTTTCAGGTGGAAAACCAAGGATCAGCGGACTCAAGAGGAATTACTTATTGTTTCATTTAGCCATCAGAAATTGACCAGAGTTAATTTAAGGCAAAGAGAAGGAAATGGCAAAAGGGCTGATAGCCATTGAAAAGAAGCAAATGAATCAGATTCAGAAAAGACAGGAATCAGGAATTCCCTGGAGACACAAGTAGCAGAAACCAATGGTATCCTCTAGGTAAAATTAGTTATAGCTTTTTTCCCAACCCATGTCATTCTGGTCAGGATGCACACTTTTGGAAGGGAGATTCTGATGCTTCTGGGGGTAATTTTCCTGAGTGGATAGCCTGGGAAGTCTCATACAGTCCAGCCCTTAGAAGAGCTCTGCACTTGGTTCAGCACTGTTGCTATCATATTGAAATTCTTAATAGTGTTTGAACAAGAGGCCCCACAAATTATGTAGCCAGTCCTGCTTTGTTCAGGTGAATGCAAGACACTTTGACAGATGGTCCTGTCAAGATTGCATGCAGTGGTGATCAGGTGGTTTTCTAGAGCATTGCTAAGGATATGCCATCACACGAAGGGGGCTGAATGCCAGGTGGGCAAACTATAGGCAAAGGCAGTGGGTGTTTATTACAGCCTTGTCAGCAACCTACATCCCCCCACACCCCTTTCCCCATGCTTACAGTTTTACCTTGCACCACTTCCACCCAGATTTCATTGACCAGAAGTAGTTGTAGGACCTTGAATTAACTGCAAGGAAGCTGGGGAATGAAGTGTTTAGGGTGTGGAAATGAGATTAAAGAGCATTCAACCAGTCTCAACTGAAGCTATTTGCCCAGAATCATAAGCCACCCAAATTACATTCTGTGTTTTATATACCAAAGAGTGATTGTCAGTGGGTGGGAAAAATAGTACTTGAGATCAAGAATGAAGGGAAAAAAATAAAGTAAGGGCCTTGTAAAAACTGCATGATAGCAACCTGCTTTCAAATGAGGATCACCATTGGTACAACTCTCTCTTTCATCTGAGGTGAAAAATAGAAATATTTATTGGAATTAAAACCAGAACTTCTCAGTAGATAAATAAATGATCAACCAGACACAGCTGAGAAAAGAGCAAATGAATTAGAAGATTAAACTAAGTCTTTCAGAATCTAGCCCAAGGAATTAGAGCTAAAAACTAATAAAAGCACAGAAAATGCAAAAGAGAACTTAAGAAAATTTGAAGACAGAATGAAGCACAGGGCCATCAGTCAGTGTCTTGCATTCACCTGAATAAAGCAGGACTGGCTGCATATGACTAATAGCATGGAAAATACAGAAGAGATGGCAAATATGAAAGAAATAACAATTATGACAGAAATAAAGAGAATGGAATATAGGATGAGAAACTTCAACATAAATCTAACAGGATGCAATTTATTAAAATAGAAAATATAAAAGAGCACTTAAGACTCATCAGTTCAGTTCAGTTCAGTCGCTCAGTCGTGTCCGACTCTTTGCGACCCCATGAATTGCAGCACGCCAGGCCTCCCTGTCCATCACCA
>SJYQ01004788.1:674555-696748 GCA_006410935.1 Redunca redunca | reverse complement strand
TGTGGTCATGTATGGATGTGAGAGTTGGACTGTGAAGAAGGCTGAGCGCCGAAGAATTGATGCGTTTGAACTGTGGTGTTGGAGAAGACTCTTGAGAGTCCCTTGGACTGCAAGGAGATCCAACCAGTCCATTTTGAAGGACATCAGCCATGGGATTTCTTTGGAGGGAATGAAGCTAAAGCTGCAACTCCAATACTTTGGCCACCTGATGCGAAGAGTTGACTGATTGGAAAAGACTCTGATGCTGGGAGGGATTGGGGGCAGGAGAAGAAGGGGACGACAGAGGATGAGATGGCTGGATGGCATCACTGACTCGATGGACGTGAGTCTGAGTGAACTCCGGGAGATGGTGATGGACAGGGAGGCCTGGCGTGCTGCGATTCATGGGGTCGCAAAGAGTCAGACACGACTGAGCGACTGAACTGAACTGAAAATAAACTGGTAAGTAAAAAAAGACTTGAACTGGCTTGAACCACCAACCTACTTGACCTAATTGACTAGTCTACAGACTACTCCACACAACTGGAGAAAAGCAAATACATGCTTTAAAACGAAACACGCGTTATGATAGCCCATATGTTGTCCCATAAAATAAGTATTAGTAAATCTAAAGAGATAGCCATCAATAGAGTATATTCTTGGCCACACTGACACTAAATGAGAATACAATTATAAATGTAAATCTGCAAAATCTTCAAATATTTGAAAATGAAATAAAATGCTTTTAAATAACCCATGCGTCAAAGAAAAATAAAAGGAAATATTAGACAATATTTTTGCATGGAACTAAAATAAAAACAAGCATATCAATATTTATAATGTTCATTTTAAAAATGTCATGTTTTTGAGAGGAAAGATTAAAAAAATACATTAGAAAAGAAGAGCTTTAAAATAAGTGATCTAAGTTTCCATCTTAAGAGGGGAAGGGCAAATTGGGGATACCAGATCAAAAGATATAAATTATTATACATAAAATAGATAAGTAACAAGGATTTATTGTATAGCACAAGGAATTACAGCCATTGACCTGTGATGACTTTTAATGGAGAATAATCTATAAAAATACTGAATCACTATGCTGTGCACCTGAACTAATACTGCAAATCAGCTGTACTTTAATAAAACATTAAAAAAATAAAGAAAGAGTACTTGCAAACAAAATATTTAGGACTAAATTTAACAAAAGTGATACTGAAAACTATAAAACATTTCTGGAGGAAATTAAGGAAAAGCTAAATATATGGAGAAATATTTCTAAAGTAAATCAACTCTGAATATTCATTGGAAGGACTGATACTGCAGCTCCAATACTTTGACTGTGTGATGGGAAGAGATGATTCATTGGAAAAGACCCTGATGCTGGGAAAGACTGAAGGCAGGAGGAGAAGCGTGCAACAGAGGATGAGGTGGTTTGATGACATCACTGACTCAATGGACTTGAGTTTGAGCAAACTCTGGAAGATAGTGAAGGACAGTGAAGCCTGGCATGCTGAAGTCCATGGGGTCACAAAGAGTTGGACATGACTTAGCGACTGAAAGACAACAACAGTAACAAATATATGGAAATATATACTAAATGATAGAGAGATATATTGCAAGACTCAGTGTTAAGGTATCTGAAAGGTTTTTTCCTCAACACTTCTGACATTAAATGTATGTAGGTTTTCCATAGCAATTTTCCGATTCTCTGAGACCAGCTAGGTGTCCAACACTTCAAATCAATTCTGACACCAACTCCTGAAGTTAGTTCAGGCCCCCCAAGTTAAAGGCTAAGTCCTATAAGACAACCTTCCCTGCAGATGCCAGCTGCAAAAAGGTTACCCACATTTCTACCCTGCCATTTGCAAATTTGGGTCTTCCTACAACCCTTCCTCAGTTTTGTTAATTTGCAAGAATGGCTCAAGGAACTCAGGAAAATACTTTTTTATATTTACTGGTTTATTATAAAGGCTATAGGGCTTCCCTTGTGGTTCAGCTGGTAAAGAATCCACCTGCAATGTGGGAGACCTGGATTCAATCCCTGGGTTGGGAAGATCCCCTGGAGAAAGGAAAGGCTACCCACTCCAGTATTCTGGCATGGAGAATTGACTGTCTAGTCTGTGGGGTTGCAGAGTCAGACATGACTGAGCGGCTTTCACACGATAAAGGCTACAATGCAGGGACAGTCAGGTGGCAGAGATGCACAGGGAAAAATAAGGGGAAGGATGTTGAAGTCTCCATGCCCTTTCCGTGTGGTTCACCAGTCTGGAAGCTCCAGACCACCTTGTTGAGTCTTTATGGAGTTCCACCTCCAGCTCTCCCCTATCCCGTTCCTGGAGGTTGGAGGTAGGTAAGTGGGGCTGAAAATTCCCATCCTCTAATCGCTTAGACCCGTCCACTCTGGTCCACCCTAAGTTACTCCATTAACGTAAACTTTGAAGTGAGCAGAAGAGAAATATTATGAATAACAAAAGACATTTCTATCACTCAGGGAATTCCAGTAATTTTAGGAGCTCTGTGTCAGGAATCAGGGACAAAAGCTACATATATTTCTTATCGTAATACGATATCATTTTCTACCCAAAGAATTAATAGGTTTAATGTAATTTCAATCAGTATATCAGTGTATTTCTGGGAGGAATTGATAGACATTATAAAGTTTATATGGAAATACAAAAGACCTAGTGTAACCAACATACTTTTCAAAAAAAGTGAACAAATTTGGAGGGCCTGTATAATTTAATTTCAATGTGTATAATACAAAAGTACAATATTTGAGTCATAGCAGGAGTAAACATATAGATGAATCATACATATGTGGTTAACTGATTTTTAACAAAGGGGCAAAAGTAATTTCATGATGATAATCTTTTCAGCAATCCATTCTGGAACAACTGAATATCCACATGGAAAAAATAAAGCTTGACTCCATCTCACTACATTTATCATAATGAAAGCCAATTTGATTATGTTCTGTAGCACAAAAACTTAAATCATAAACTTCTAAAGAAAACGCAGGGCCTGGATTTCTGTCCTTGAAGTATGCAATCGTTACTTAGGACACAAACAGCACAAACTGCAAAGTAAAATTTGTAAAATGAACTTCAACAAGATTAAAAACCTCTGCTCTTCAAAAAGATTATGAAGGAAAAGGAAAGCATGTTACTAGTGGCAGAACATATTTGCAATATTGCAAATATATTTGGTAAAAAACTAGTTTCCAGAAAGATTCTCACAACTTAATTACAAGAGAAACAACCCAATAAATAAGTACAAAAATTTGAACAACAAGCACTATATAAAAAAGCTACATGCATGGCCAATAAAGTAATGAAAAAATGCTTATGGGAAAATTCAGATTAAAACCACAGTGAAATGCCACCATGTATCGACTAGAAAGGCTAAAATAAAAACAGTTAAACATAACAAATATCTGTGAGGAAATGGGACAACTGGGACTCTCAAACATTGCTGGTGGGAATGTAAAGTGGTACCATCATTTTGGAAATTGGTGCAAAAGTTTATTGTGAAGGTAATCTTACCATACAACCCATTAATTACATTCATAGGTATTACCTTAGAAAAATGAATACATATACTCACAAAGAACATATATATAATATCCAGACACTAGAAAGAATGTAAAAGGCCATCAAAAAGTGGCTGAATACACCAGCTGTATTTTTCATAAATTAGAAAACTATCAACACCAAAAATGCAAAAACTCCTTATCTGTATGGCAATATGAATATGTCTCAAATACATTATGTTAGCCAAAGAATACATACACACACCAAAAAAAACCATACTGCATGACTCCACAATACTGTATGATTCCACTTATATGAAGTTCTAGCAAAAGCAAAATTAACCTATAGTGACAAAAGTCGAATCAATAGTTGCCTCTGGGAAGGGATGAGTTAAGAAAGGCCCTGAAAGAATCTTGGGGCTAATGAGTCTGTTCTGTACCTTGGTTAAAATGGTGATCACATGCTTGTATATAGTCATATATTTGTCAAAAATCTTTGACCTATAATTTAAAAATAGATTTGCTTTAACCTAAATGTCCATCAACAGAGGAATGGATAAAGAAAGTGTGGTATACAGGCACAGTGGACTATCACTCAGCCATAAAAAGGAATGAAATTGTCTCCTTTGCAGAGATGTGGGTGGACCTAGAGACTGTCATACGGAGTGAAGTAAGCCAGAAAGACAAAAACAAATATCAAATCATACCACTTATATGTGGAGTCTATAAAAAACGATACAGATAAACTTATTTGCAAAGCAGAACTAGAGATGCAGATGTAGAGAACGCACATATGGACCCTAAGGGAGGGAGAGGGGGCGGGATGAAGCAGGAGACTGAGATCGGCGTATACACACTACTGTGAATAAAATAGATAACTAATGAGAACAGGCTGTGTAGCACAGGGAACTCTATTCAATACTCTGTGGCCTAAATAGGAAGGAAATCCAAAACAGAGGGGATGTATGTACACAGATAGCTGATACCCTTTGTTGCACAGCAGAAGTGGACACAACGCTGTAAAGCAACTCTCAGCTCAGTTCAGTTCAGCTGCTCAGTCGTGTCTGACTCTTTGCGACCCCATGAATCCCAGCACGCCAGGCCTCCCTGTCCATCACCATCTCCCAGAGTTCACTCAGACTCACGTCCATGGAGTCCGTGATGCCATCCAGCCATCGCATCCTCTGTCGTCCCCTTCTCCTCCTGCCCCCAATCCCTCCCAGCATCAGAGTCTTTTCCAATGAGTCAACTCTTCTCATGAGGTGGCCAAAGTACCGGAGTTTCAGCTTCAGCATCATTCCTTCCAAAGAAATCCCAGGGCTGATCTCCTTCAGAATGGACTGGTTGGATCTCCTTGCAGTCCAAGGGACTCTCAAGAGTCTTCTCCAACACCACAGTTCAAAAGCATCAATTCTTCAGCACTCAGCCTTCTTCACAGTCCAACTCTCACATCCATACATGACCACAGGAAAAACCATAGCCTTGACTAGATGGACCTTAGTCGGCAAAGTAATGTCTCTGCTTTTGAATATACTATCTAGGTTGGTCATAACCTTTCTTCCAAGGAGTAAGCGTCTTTTAATTTCATGGCTGCAGTCACCATCTGCAGTGATTTTGGAGCCCCCCAAAATAAAGTCTGACACTGTTTCCACTGTTTCCCCATCTATTTCCCAACTATACTCCAATAAAATTAATTTTAAAAATAGGTGCATTTCACTGTATGTAAATTACATCAGTAAATTTGAGGTGTGCCTCTTCTGGTTGGTCTCTGTTCTTACCTGTTCCTCTCATTCCTTGAACACTTCCTTGTTTTCTGGCATAAGATGTTCCAGGTATGTCCTGTACTTTCCCGTCACACCTCTGGGATCATGCATTTCTCTAAGGAACTCTTGTTCTTTTGTGTAGAGAATGGTCTTTAGAAACCAAGATCTGGGTGCTAAGTGTGCTCACTGCTACTGAGTGTCACTGTTCTCAGGTCCTCTTAGTGGACACGTAGAAACCCATGTCCAGGTCTATAGTTATATCTCTCTAGATATATTGAAAACCATGCAGTGAGAGCAACACTTTCAATTCTAACCCAGTCTCTTTCACTTTCCTGACTTCTCTTCGACAGTCTCGAAATTGTAACTTAATTAGCTGTTTCATTTCCACTTGCCCTTGGCTGTTAAGTTCTCACTCTCAAGGTAAGTCAGAATAGTCTTGGCCAGATAGTCACAACGGTAAACCCTATCTTTCCCAGAGGTTCTTTTCCTTAAAGATTCACTCTCTGCTATCGATTTCTATGTTGGTTATGGTGTTTGTTTTCAAATCATATATTAAATTCTGACTAACAAGCAAAAAGAGTATTTATTGGAAGATTGACTGGTTCGCAGAATCTAAAGGAAAGCTGAAAAATTGAACTTGGGAACAATGAAGAGCCAGAGACATTTGAGGGATGTTAAGAGTCAGAACCAAATAGCCTTCTCATCAGAGCACCACCAAGGGGTGAACCAGCTGCCTCTGTCTCCATTGTATGTGCTGTGTGTGGAAGACAGACACCCCTCAGGTGAGGGTCTGACAGCCTGTCTTGAGTCAGGGACCCTTTTCTTTGGTGGATGAGGTCAGAACACAGCTGATAGGAAGGAGGAGGAGTGGGGTGCTTGGTGGGCAAAATAATGGATAGTCGAGACACAAACTCTTTTCTTTCCTGTAGCCAATGACTGGGTTGCCCTTTGAATTGCTGGCATAGGCATGACTTCTGGGTCTCACTTCACATTCCATTTCCTTGGAAGTGCGCATGCTTAGTCAATCAGTCGTGTGCAACTCTTTGCAAGGCCAAGGACTGTAGCCCGCCAGGCTCCTCTGTCCATAGAATTTTCCAGGCAAGAATACTGGAGTGGATTACCATGTTCTACTCCAGGGGATCTTCCTGACCCAGGGATGGAACCTAGGTCTTCTGCATTGGAAGGCGTATTCTTTATCATTAGGGCCCCCCTGGGAAGCCCTTAAATTCCATTTCTTCAGAGGGGTCTTCCTCAATTACCCTACCTAATGTTGGCCTTCTTCAAGCCCCCTCTTTTAAAGTGGTCTGTGTATTTCCTCAAAAATACCCATCTCCACCTACCTCGTTGCTTTACCTCTGTACAGAAGCCCTGCCTAGGTGATAATGCAAACTCTCATGCCTGTCTTCTTCATCTGTGTGCTTCTGGAGCCCAGAACCATGTCTGGTGTATACCAGATGATCAACAGATCTCTGCTGAATAAGCGAACGAGTGAGTATCCTGGGTCACATAGCTCATAAGCGACAAAACTGGGCTTCTTACTCGGGTCTGTCTCACCCCAGGTCTATGCTTTTCCAACTGCATGCTCAGCCCTGTCTACTGAAAGGACAGACTTGAAAAAAGAAAACAACAGCCCACAAGGATAGCTCACACCAAATTCTCTCTCTCAAGGAAATGCACATTGATAATTGGAAAGCAAGTGACTGTAGCTGGAAGGGTTAAAACAAAAATTGGCAAGGGGAGCCAGTTAAACTTGTTTTTCCTTTTTTTGCAAGAGGCCTAAGTTTGCAGTCTGCAGAGCTATCTGCAGGGCTGTTGGGAAGGCTGTGCAAAGAAAGGAGAGAAGCTTGCTGACAAAAGGCTGAAATCCTGGTATCTCTTTTGTTTTCACCCAAGTCTGTGGCCACTGACATTCCTCTTTTACACCACGGGTGGATAATAAGCCCCCTTCTCAGGAATCGAAATGCTCTTATACATTTTAATGTGACCTTAGCGAGTGCTTTTCAGAAATCACAGGCCCATCTGACTACACTTGAGGTTGAATTGAGCTAATGGTATTCACCTCATCTTTAGATACAAAATTGGAAGATAAAAAGACCTTGATGTGAAAAGAGGGAGGGGGAAATGTGAGGGGAGCAGGGGGTGGATGGGTTGTGGGGGGCAGGAGGAGGAAGCAGATTAGAGATACTGCTTAAAAAATCTCGTGATTGCGCCTTGATAAGGAAATGTCTCCTCTTTCTAAAATCCCCCATGGGCTCGGGAGATGTCCTCATGCTTTTATTTTAAATGATAGAATCTTTTTATTCTTGGGCCAGGGAAATTTGAATGTTGCTGCATATGTGGCCAGGAGATACATTGACCTTTAGCAAATCTTATTTTTTTAAAAATCAGATGGAACAGTTATTGCAATATTCTGGCTCTGGAAGATGAAAAAGAGAGAGAAAGAGAGCTTTCTTGCTCTGTAATCAGACGTGGATTAAATTTATTAAAGATGCTGTGTCTCCTTTTAAATGACTTGCAACCATCTTTCTGAATTCTAAGGAGCTGGTTGGAGACACGGCACCCTTCTGATTTCGTCTTAAGATCACAGAGAAAAGTCTTCTAAAATAGGAGGAAACTTGGATCCTTTTTCTTTCTCTTTGGCTAAAACGAGCTTCTCAGACGTGCACCCAATGCATTCAGGGCCCTAAGGAGGGCAGAAAAGGGCTGAGGGGGACTGAGAATTGGGGGCCGAGGGTGTGGTCAGGAAGAAGCTGGGAAGGGGCCCCTGCAACTCAGTGTTGACATGCCTGCTGTCCGTCAAACNGCGGATGGTGGGGGGCGGGGGTGGGACCGGGGAGCTGGCTCTCAGGCAGGACCTCAGGCCTCCAGGCGCATTCATCCAAGGGGTGTACATAATTTATCAGCGTGGAAAGGGTGACAGATTGGGATGGTCTGGCCTTTTGACTTTGCAGCTTCTGTCTGTATTTATAGAATTGGACGCTTGGGCCTTCAGGCCACAGCATTCTCACTTTAAAATGGGCATGCTGACTCAGATACAGGTGGTGAATGGATTATTATTATGATTAATTTTTTTTTTAAGATACGAGGATCTTGTTTGCGCACATTTGTTGCAGCCATTAAGTTTCTTTGGAAAAACGCTTCTTTTTTTGAGAGCAACGGCCCTGTGTGTCTTCATAAAGGATGTACCTGTAAAAGAGAAATTCTGAAGTCTGTTTCCAGTCCAAACACATTTCTAAGGTGGATTCCCACTTGGGAAGAGAAGATGGCAATCCAGGGCCATGGGGGTCAAGAGGTATGTTTGTTTCAGAAGGTTTGACAATAAGGCCCCTTAAAGCTAGAGTTTATTTTATTTAGAAAATTTTATTTTATTTTTAATTGGAGGATAATTACATTACAACATTATGTTGGGTTTTGCCATACATCAGCAAGAATCAGCCACAGGCATACTCGTGTCCCCTGCCTCTCAAACATCCCTCCCCTCTGGGTTGTCACAGAGCAGCAGGCTTTGGGTTCCTTGCCTCATACAGCAAATTCCCACCTGCTATCTCTTTTGTATATGGTAATGTATATGTTCCCAAGCTACTCTGTCAAGTCATCTCAACTTCTCCCTTACGAGTTCAAAATTCACCCACCTCTGTGTGCTACTATTTCCTACACGTAGATACACGTAGGAATCACCATAGTTCTAGTTTTCCCTTAGCTTGAAATTCACATGCAGGAAAAAACTTAAACATTGGGGTAATTAACATCTCTGTTGAGTGAACGGTTAAATGAGTAAGTGAATAAGTGAGTGAAGTTTAGGAGGAGTGGAAGTCACCCTGGACCTGGGCATTTCGAGAAATGCTGAAAGTGAGAGTTACTTTCTGAATGAGGGGATTTTTGATGGAGGGGCAAGAAAGCTGGGCAGGGTAGGTGGTTCTTAGGGCAGGTGTTAAATGACTGAATGAGTGCAAGGGAGAGGCTTGGGGAGGGTCGCCTGTCTTTACAACAAGCCCAGAGTGGTTGACTGTCAGTGACCCCTTCCTACCAGAGAAGGGAGCAAGGGGAGTCCCAAGGTCAAGTTGCCTCCGAGCCGCTGGGAGCCAAGTGCAGAGCAAGGTTGGGCCGGATGGCGTGCCTGGGTCTCCGCTGTGGGATGTTCTGCTGTCCTTTGGAGCCCTTGGCCTTGGGGCTTGGCCCCGGTGGAAGGATGGGCTGGCTCCCTGCCTGCACAGCACACCTGGAGAGCTCACCGCCCGGCTCGGTGCTGGGAATCTTCTCCATAAACGAGAGGTCCCACCCCTGCCCTCCAGGGCCTGAGAGCTTTCTTTCCATTGCATTCCGAAAGCCCCGGGAGAACTGGCACAGCTTCCCCAACCTTGTCCTGACCAGTCCTCAAAAATGTGATCTTGGACAAGCAGAGGCTGGGGTGGAGCCCTTGGTCCATTCCCTGGACCTGGGCCACCTCTTCTGGAGAATCTTCTAGGTTTGGCTGCACCCACAGGGTCCTCTGAGATACTGGCCTGGCCTCGCCTGACCTGGGCTGGCCACTGGGGTGAAGGGGGTTGGGAGGGGTGCAGGGTGGGGCTGGGCGCTCTGTGTCATCCGCGGGGGCTGACTTCTTCCACTGCAGGAATGTGCCGACAGCTTGGAATTTCGTGTCCCCCAAACCCGCATGGGCAGTTCACAATATGCTTCAAAACTCAGAAGACTGACCAGTCCTTCACGCGCCATGGCTGTTTCTAAGTCCGGCTTACTGTGGTTGCCCTTGGGGAATAGGCGCTTAGGAGCCACAGTGAACCAATGTGCACTTCTGAATCCTTGGATGGGTGGCTAGCTGTGTGACCTTGGGCAGCTGACTGCCCCTCTCTGAGCCCGCGTCCTCCCAAATGAAGCCGCTAAAGAGGCCTCTGTGGCAGGGTCCTCTGAGAAGCAGGGACACATGCGGATGACCGGGCATGTAGTAAACGTTTGTGTCTATTTGTATCTGCAGAATTCTGTGCTTGGTAATGAAAAAGAAGGAAAGAAGAAAAGAGAAGGAAGAGAGAAAGTGATCATCGATAACATTTCCTGAGTTCCTCACATGAGACACTCAAAGCTCTAAGCCCTTTACGAAAGGATCCTGTAAGATCCTGAAATGATCTTGTAAATCCTGATGTTACTCTCGTTGTCCCCACTTTCCCATTTAAGGAATGAGGTGAGCCGGGTGAGGTGGTTTTGCATGCGGTCACACCCTGAGTAAATGGAGGAGCTAGATTCCCACTGGCTGCCCCAGAGTTTATGCCTCATGGGCGCTGAGGATCCACCGTGGAGAGGACACGTGGCCTAGGACCTGACCTTGGGTCCACCAGGTCCAGCGGACAGAGTCAGCACCGGAACACGCTGGGCGCGGCATCCTAGAAACTCAGGGAAGTGTCCCCACGTGAACGTGGGTGGGGCACTTCATGGGGGTGGGTGGGTGGCTGCCAGGGCAGTGCTCCAGCCGCCAAGAGATCTTAACGTGTCCTCGGAGGTATTCGACTGTCAAATACCGCACACTGGGAAGACAGCTTCAAACGTGGGCCCCCAGCGAAAGAAGGCTCGCTCTGTATTTTACCATAAATATTTGGAGTGGAAATCGCCTTTGAAGATAAAGAGTTGAGCTAGAAGCAAAGCCCACCCTAGCCCGTCTCCTGGGGGGTGGTGAGGAGTAAGAGGGGGAAAACCTCCTGGTAGGTTGAGTGACAGAGTGAATTTAGGAGGGATTTAGCAAATCACTACTGACCATGGCCTTCAGTGAACAGGGCAGCAGTTCTAAGGGACTGAAATGCCTGTCCTGGGCAGAGTGTGGGCTCTGGGGGATGGGCTGGACTCCTGGAGTGACCATTCTCTAGCCCTGACTTTGGACATGCTACTTGACCTCGCTGAACCTTCTGTTTTACTTATCTGTAAAGTGGGAAATGAACTAAACCTCCCCATGCAGAGGTCAGATTTAACTAAGCTAACATATAAACTGTTTGGTGGCTCCATAAACTTTTGGTTTATGAGCTTGGTCAAGCCCCTGGAGATGATGAAGGATGGGGAGGCCTGGCGTACTGTCCATGGGATTGTAAAGAATCAGGCATGACCTAGTGACTGAACAACAATAACAACATACATTTTTTAAAAACAGGGTTACCAGGTCTAATTCAGACACCACGCAGTCCATCCATTTAAGGTTTACAATTTAATGGCTCTTGTATATTCACAGGTAGGTACAACCACCTCCGCAGTCAATTTTAGAACATTTCCACCGCCTCTAAAAGAAGCCAGCTGGCTATTACTCCCATCTTCCAGTTCTCCCAAATTCTGGCAATCACTAATCTATTTTCTGTCTTGATTGATTTCCCTATTCTGGCCATTTTCACACGCATGGAATCGTGTTTGTGGTCTTTTGTGATGGGCTTCTTTCCTCAGCAAATGTTTTCTAAGTTCATCCGTTTTGCAGTGACTGTCAGCACTTTATACTGTACTCTGGCTGGATAATGTTCTGTTGCAGGGATAGACCATGTTCTGTTCATCCACTGATCAGCTAATGGGCATTTGGGTTGTTTCCATTTGTGGCTATTTTGTGTATCGTATATCTCAATTATTTCTCAGATATGTACATGGGAATGGAATTACTGGGTCATACGGTAGATTTTTTTTTTAAAAGAATATTATTCTTGGTGGCCCTGGGTCTGGGCTTTCTCTAGCCGTGGCAAGCTGTGGTGGGGGCAGTTTCTAGTTGCAGGAGGCGGGCTTCTCACTGAGCGGCTTCTCCTGTTGCAGAGCACGGGTTCAATAGCTGTGGCGCGCAGGCTTAGTTGCCCCATGGCATGTGGAATCTTCCCAGTCCGGGGACTGAAACCCTGTCCCCTACATTGGCAGGCAGATTCTCAACCTCTGGTTCACCAGGGAAGGTCCTCTATAGTAAGTCTTTATGTAATCATTTGAGGAGCCACCAGATGGTTTTCCAAAGTGGTTGCACCATTTTGGGTTCCTACGGGCTATGTAGGATGATTCTCCACACAGGTTTCAGAGAAGTCTTTCTGCTCCCCTACAACATCTGATGACCCAAGTCACAAATCTCCAAAGATTCCCAAGACCCACAGCATCAGGCCCCATCCTGATTGATGTGTGGGCATGGTCAGCACCTCCTCCCTCCTCCCCCACCCCTGTCTCTTCCTCCTCCCTGTGTGGTCCTACCTCCTCTTTGATTCTTCCCTACTCAGATTTTTCTCTCTGAAGAAGCCCTCCCCTCTTCTTCTGGGCTTGCCAAACCTACCTGTCCCCCTGGCTTGGTCCTTCCCCAGGCCCCGCAGTGACTTCCACGTCTCTGTGCAGCTGTGGCCTCCTTGGAGAAGGACCTTTGACGTCCCCCTTACTGCATTCCTCACGGCACCTGCATGGCTGGCTGCAGGAGCCCAGGCCAGCTGGCGTGGTGGAGAACACCTGCATTTGGGCTCAGATGGACCAGGATTCTGATTCTGACCCTGTATTTTATAGCTGTAGCACACCAGGCATGTTCAACTACACCCCAGCCCCAGTGTTCTGCATCCCACATCAAACAGCAATGGCAAAAATGGGGCAATTACACTTTCTCACTCTGTCAGGTAGTAAATATTTGTTAAATGTGTAAATAACTAAGAGCAATAGGCAATAGGTAACAAATAGGTGCTAGATTATTCCATAGGCAGCTGTAGGCAACCTTGATCTTTGCATTCTGTGAAATACTTTGGTTTATAACTGCAACGGTTGTCTCTGTGGATATCATATGTATATAATACCCATTTTACAGATGTCAAAACCAAGGCTCCAAGAACTTCAGTTGTCAAGGCTGCTCACATCTACAGGAAGAATTTAGAAAAATTTCTGCCATATTAAGCTATAGTTCAGAACTGTAAAGGGGACTTCCCTGATCACTGGTTAAGAATCTGCCTTGCAACATGGAGGATGCAGGTTGGATTCCTGGTCAGGAAACTAAGATCCCATATGTTGCGGAGCAATTAAGCTCATGTGCTACAACTACTGAGCCTGTGTACTCTGGAGCTTGCGTCAACAACTAGAGAGTCTGTGAGCCAGAATGAACGATCCCGCCCACATCATGCAGCTAAGACCCGACATGGCCAAATAAATAAATATTAGAAAAAAACTATAAAGGCCACATTTCCCAAAACATGTCTCTAGAACTTGAGACAGTGTGGGTAAAAAGACTCCTAGGTCAAATGAGCTTGGGAAATGCTTTGCAGGGGTCACCTCCCCTGGGACTGTCCCAAAGGCTCCCGTGGACCCAGCTGTGCAGAGGGGCAGCAGATGACAGCGTCTGAGAAGGCTTCTGGGTGGACTTCAAGCACAGTCCCTGCCCCCCATCCTTGAAGCGAGGGGGTGGTCCTGGCTGAGAAAGACTCAGCTTGTTTGGGGATGGGGATAGGTGGCCAGTCTTTCTGGCAGTGTGGCCAGGCATTCTAGCACCCTCTGGACTGGACAGGACAGATGGCCCTCCTCCTGTGCCGGTGGTTCTTCCTCTACAGAGGAGAAAGGACAGCGGGAGGGGAGCCATCCGGCCTGCTGGTCAACCTTCCCTGTCTCACTCTGATTTCAGAGCTGAGCTTTCAGGTGCCTCCAAGTGGCTGACACTCACCCAAGGCCTCTCTCCCTCTGAGCAGCTGTGCGGTCCTTCAGTACCAGGAAGCTGAGGCCCAACAGCAGCGGTTTCCTTCCTGGTTTTATGGGCCTTTTTCCTCTCGTTGCACCCTATCCTGGGCTCGGGATCACACAGGTCATGGAAGGGTGAGACTGAGGCTCCTGAACCTGCCCGTGGCTCCCGCCAGCTTTGTGCCTCTGTGGGGCTCCCTCCTGGTGCCCAAGAGTGCACTGTGGCTCTGCCCAGTGAGGCTCCTCTTTGGAGCATCAGCAGGAAAAGCAGTCCTGGCTCAGCATTTGCCATGTGCCAGGCACACACCCACGTGTGGACTCAGTCTGTTCAAGGCTTCTAGTCACATTCAAAAGATGAAGCTGCTGAGTGAGGTTCAGGGACACCTGGTGACCTCTTCAAGGTCATGCCATCTTGGTGCTGGGCCTGGAAGGAGGGGGGGCATCTGCCAAGCTCCTTCCCACTGCTCTGCACAGCACGATGAAGCCAGGCTTCCTCCACTTCCCACTTTACTCTACAGGCAGGGGCATGGTTTGGAGGAAGGGTCCAGGAGCTGAGATCCTGCCCAGTGAACACAGACAGTGGTCTGCTCCTTGAAAAAAGAGAAATGGCTCCACTGATCTCCAGGTTAAGTGGATGTCTGCAGAGCATGAGGTCTTTCCAGAGGGGCTCTGCTTCACAGCCTCACCCAGATTATACAGACAGCTGGTGGCTTCCATTCCCCAAAGAGTCAATCAATCAATCACCTAATCAATAATCAATAAAACAAGGAACTGTTTCCCCCTTGCCACTGTGGCGAAATAACTATCACTGAAGACTTTTAAACTTCTCACCCATTCACAAGGCATTGCGGGATCAGTTACGGTTATGGTAAACTATTCACAACGTCATATTTATCATTTTAACCATCCCTAAGTTTCAAACCCACTCCATTGTTCTTGCCTGGAGAATCCCAGGGACGGGGGAGCCTGGTGGGCTGCCGTCTCTGGGGTCGCACAGAGTCGGACACGACTGAAGCGACTTAGCAGCAGCAGCAGCAGCAGCAAGTTGCAAAGCAGTCACTCCTAAAGGGAGTCAATCCTGAATGTTCACTGGAAGGACTGTTGCTGAAGCTGAAGTGCCAATAATTTGGCCACCCGAAGTGAAGAGCCAAATCATTGGAAAAGACTGTGCTGGGAAAGACTGAAGGCCAACAGAGGAGGGAGGCAGTGGAGGATGAGATGGTTGGAGGGCATCACCGACTCAATAGACATGAATGTGAGCTACACAACTTAGCAGCTGAACAGTAACAAGAGGTATTCGATTCAGGAACCTGAAATACATTCACACTGTTGTGTAACTCTCACCACCATCTCTACCCAAAACTCCGCCATCCCCATCAGACGCCCAGGTAGCTATGAATAATAACTAGCCTCCATCCCCACCCCCAGCCCCAGGGCTAATCCTCATTCAGATGCCTCCCTCTCTGCCCCTCCACCATGATCCCTCTTTGGGAATATTAAAATAAACACCGCAGCATACATCCAACCAAGCTGAGCACACGTAACTGCCCAGATTATTCTGGTCTCTGAAACCTAATTAGGGAAAAGGGAAAAGGACAAAACAAAGATTCCAAAGGAGAGGAACCTGAGCGGCTTGAAGTCAGTTACCTTCCTCCTGGAGGGTGGGGCCCGCCCGAGGAGATGGAAAGCTGGACGGAGGTTTGTTTTTGAAACGTCTGGGCTGGGCTTGGCCTCCTGGCTCTCCTGGACGCCGCTGGGCTGCCTGTCTCCCTTGGCCAGGCAGACCATGAACTATTTTCTTTCCCTCTCTGTTCCAGCTGCCTTCCAGGCTCAACCACCAGTTCCCTGTCCCACGAGCTGGGTATGGATGTGGGTTGGTGGGAGGCAGGTCAGTTTCATGGTTTTAATCCTAGACTGCTGCTTGGCCAAAAATAAAGAAGAAAAAGAAGGTAAAAAAAAAAAAAGGCTTAAAATATTGATCTCTGGCCTAGATGTCAACAAAGGAAGAAAGAATGATATTTGAGATGTTGGAATCAGACGTGGATTTGAGCTTTCAACTTTCTAGCTGTCATCTCAGACAGGAACGTCAAACCTTTGGACTCAGTTTCCAGTGTGGTAAGAGAAGAAAACTCAAGTATCTCATCCTACTCTTCTTCCTTCTGTGGCAGGAACATGATGTCATGGTCTTTTAAATGTCTCTTTGTCCAGTGGAAAACTCCTATTCACCCTGCAAGCCCCTGCTTACAAAGCCCTTTGTGTGTGAGGCCAACCCAGAGGATCTCAGAAGTTAATCCCTCCCATCTTCATACTATTTTTATCCCTCAGACAATCTTCTGTATTACTCACAGCCGTCTTCTGTGATTGATATTTTCATACCTCTGCTGGGCTAAACTTTTTGAGGGTGGGGACTTGGCTGATTCATTCTTGACTTGAGTCCAGGATATAAAACGTGCTCTAGAAACGGGAGGTCCCTTCTGCGTTCTGATGACCTGGTGGTCTACCCCTCTCTGCTGGGACACTTGTGAATAGCACGGGAATATAGTGACTGGGCAGGGACCACGAGGGCTGAGCGAAACCTCCCTTCCTCCAGGAATGAGGCACGCCTCCTTGCGGTGGAGGCCCTCAGTAGGTGCTTGAAGTCTTACTCTTTGAGAGACCTGGGAAAGAAGGCCCAGTTCAGACTGGTTTCTGAAATCACAAAGAGCGCTGCTGCGGCCTGGGGTTTCATTATCCCGGAACGTGGGGCGACTGCTGTCAACTGTTTGTGCAGGGCTTGCCCTGGCGGCTCAGCCCTCGAGCCTGGCTCCCCCAGAGGTCAGCTCTCACCACCTTCTCACTCCTGTTTAGTACCTGGCTGGGCCCAACCTCTCTGATCTATGTAAAAAATAATTATTTGCTTAAAACCCACCAAGAGCTCCTGTAATTTAAATTGGTTTAATTTAAATTTTAAACGGGATATCTTCAACCTCTAATCACTCTGAAAGTGAAGTGCTCTGCGCCAAAGGTGAAGTGCTTTAGGGCTGGAAATGATTACGTGTGGTTCGGAGTAAAAGCGATGAGAGAGAGAAGAGAACAGAGAGCAAGGTACAGAAAGGAAGGGTCAGAGAAAAACAGAAAGGCAATGATTCAGAAGCAGGCTGGGAAAAATCCTTGTGGGCTGAGCCACCGGCAGGGCAAAACTCAGCCCTTGAGATCTAAGCTGAGACAAGAAAATGCTTTCCAGAGCTCAATGTGATTCCAGCTCACAGTACACTTTTCATATCGACACAGACCTTACATGTATGGTGAGTTTTAAAATGACCTCTGGTTAGATTTTCTGACTGCAAACTTTTGATAAGCCCTCAGAACTTGAACTGTGTGTGTGTGTGTCCCTGTGGACCTAGACACGTGTCTGATCTGCCTTTGGGGTCACCTAGCATTGGCCAGGGAGCAGCTTGGACAGCTGGACAGAAGGAGGAACTGATGGGTGAAGACTCAGACCTTTGAGCTAAGGGTTTAAGGCTGGAAGAGTGTGGCTCTGGCAGAAGATCTGAGGGCAGTGTGTGTGTGTGTGCGTGCGTGTGTGCGTGTGTGTATGTGTGTGTGTTGGGGGTGGGCTGCTGGGAACACCTGGCTGCAGCTGGCGAGGCCGGGTGTTGCTGGGAAATGTGAGAACTCCGATGTGGCTGCAGGGCACCGTGGAACCTGGAAGCCCTGGGCTCCGGACTGCGGGTGGGGGTCAGGCAGCTGGGATGGGTGGGCCGCCCCGCAGCCACTGCCTCATCTCCCTGCTGTTTCCTTTCTCTCTGCATAGCGGTGCTGAAAGAGGAAAAGGGTCTAGTATTGATTTCCATAGCCTGAACTTCTGTGCTCATTTCTGCTGTTTTCTTCCAGGGGTAATTTTGGGTGGATTACTTCAACCCTCCGAGTGTCATTCGTAACTAGGAAATGAGCACTTTCTCTGTGCTGTCTGGGCTTCGGGGCCAGAATTCCCCAGCCTCCCTTGTCGGCCTGCAGTGGCCTTGGTGTTTCTCATCCTTCAGGAATGTATAATCCAAGAATTCCCTGGGCCCCAGCAGACTGAGCTCATCCAAGCAGGCCCAGGTCCAACTAATGTCTGTGTCCACAGGGCCAGGAGCCCAGCACAGAACAGCCTTCCGGAGGATGCAGAGGGTTGCCGGAAAAGACCATGTGGTTTGGACCCCATAGGTCTGGATTTTGCTTCCAGGCTCTGACATTCACACCTTGAGAAGTCTGTTCACCAGTCTGAACCTCAACTTCACCTGCTGTAAAAACAGAAGCAGCCTCACAGTTCAGTGCAGTCGCTCAGTTGTGTCCGACTCTTTGAGACCCCATGGACTGCAGCATGCCAGGCGTCCCTGTCCGTCACTGACTCCCAGATCTTGCTCAAACTCATGTCCATCTAGTCAGTGATGCCAAATAATCATCTCATCCTCTGTCATCCCCTTCTCCTCCTGCCTTCAACCTTTCCCAGCATCAGGGTCTTTTCCAATGAGTCAGTTCTTCGCATCAGGTGGCCAAAGTATTGGAGCTTTAGCTTCAGCATCAGTCCTTCCAATGAATATTCAGGACTGATTTCCTTTAGGACGGACTGGTTTGATCTCCTTACAGTCCAAGGGACTCTCAAGAGTCTTCTCCAACACCACGAATTCTTCGGCATTCAACCTTCTTTATGGTCCAACTCTCACATCCATATATGACTACTGGAAAAATCATAGCTTAACTAGATGGACCTTTGCCAACAAAGTAATGTCTCTTCTTTTTGATATGCAGTCTAGGTTGGTCATATTCAAAAGCAGAGACATTGTTTTTTTGACTAAGGTCCATCTAGTCAAGGCTATGGTTTTTCCTGTGGTCACGTATGGATGTGAGAGTTGGACTGTGAAGAAAGCTGAGCACCAAAGAATTGATGCGTTTGAACTGTGGTGTTGGAGAAGACTCTTGAGAGTCCCTTGGACTGCAAGGAGATCCAACCAATCCATTCTAAAGGAGATCAGCCCTGGGATTTCTTTGGAAGGACTGATGCTAAAGCTGAAATTCCAGTAGTTTGGCCACCTCATGTGAAGAGTTGACTCATTGGAAAAGACTCTGATGCTGGGAGGGACTGGGGGCAGGAGGAGAAGGGGATGACAGAGGATGAGATGGCTGGATGGCATCACGGACTCGATGGACGTGAGTCTGAGTAAACTCCGGGAGATGGTGATGGACAGGGAGGCCTGGTGTGCTGCGATTCATGCGGTTGCAGAGTCGGACGCGACTAAGCGACTGAACTGAACTGAACTAGGCTGGTCATAGCTTTTCTTCCAATGTGCAAACACCTTTTAATCTCATGGCTGCACGTTCTGCCATAAGGGTGGTGTCATCCACATATCTGAGGTTATTGATATTTCTCCCAGCAATCTTGATTCCAGCTTGTGCTTTTTCCAGCACAGCATTTCTCATGATGTTTAGTATCCAGAATAGATAGTCTTTCAATTCATAAAACTTTTGAAAAACCTTTGTTGGCAAAGTAATGTCTCTGCTTTTTAATATGCTGTCTAGGTTGGTCATAGCTTTTCTTCCAAGGTGCAAACATCTTTTAATTTCATGGCTGCAGTCACCATCTGCAGTGACTTTGGAGCCCAAGGAAATAAATAAAGGCTCTCACTGTTTCTCCATCTATTTGTCATGAAGTGATGGGACCAGATGCCACGATCTTCGTTTTTTGAAGGTTGAGTTTTAAGCTAGCTTTTTCACTCTCCTCTTTCACTTTCATCAATGGGCTCTTTAGTTCCTCTTCGGTTTCGGCCATAAAGGTGGTATCATCTATGTATCTGAGGTTATTGATATTTCTCCTGGCAATCTTGATTCCAGCTTGTTTCATCCAGTTCCCAAAATAACTTTCAGGTGGGTTATGACTTATAAAGGAAAAGAGAACCTATTACACATTGAGAAGAAAATAGAGTAGAATATCTTCCCAAGTTTGGGGGTATAGAAGAGAGTTTTAGAAACAAACTTGAAATAAAGACCAAAGGAAACATTGACATATTTGATCACCTTAAAATTTAAAATCTTCTGTTCAATGAAAGATATGCTCAGTCGCTTCAGTTGTGTCTGACTCTTTGTGACCCTATGAATTTTAGCCTGCCATGCTCCTCTGTCCATGGAATTCTCCAGGCAAGAATACTAGACTGAGCCATTCCCTTTTCCAGGGGATCTTCCCGACCCAGGGATCAAACCTGGGTCTCTTGCATTGCAGGCGGTTTCTTTTACCACTGAGCCACCAGGGAAGCCCATACATACTTAGTTCAGTTCAGTTCAGTCGCTCAATTGTGTCCGACTCTTTGTGACCCCATGAATTGCAGCACGCCAGGCCTCCCTGTCCATCACCAACTCCCGGAGTTCACTCAAACTGACATCCATTGAGTCGGTGATGCCATCCAGCCATCTCATCCTCTGTTGTCCCCTTCTCCTCCTGCCCCCAATCCCTCCCAGCATCAGAGTCTTTTCCAATGAGTCAACTCTTGGCATGAGGTGGCCAAAGTACTGGAGTTTCAGCTTTAGCATCAGTCCTTCCAAAGAAATCCCAGGGCTGATCTCCTTCAGAATGGACTGGTTGGATCTCCTTGCAGTCCAAGGGACTCTCAAGAGTCTTCTCCAACACCACAGTTCAAAAGCATCAATTCTTTGGTGCTCAGTTTTCTTCACAGTCCAACTCTCACATCTATACACGACTACTGGAAAAACCATAGCCTTGACTAGATGGACTTAAGGTTATACAAATTTCCCTATCAACACGGTGTCTGAGCCTCATATAATGTAGTTACCATTTAGTTAAAATGTTTTCTGATTTTTGTTGTGATTTTTTTTTGTTTGACCTGGAATATTTCTTAGAAGCATTTCTCTTAATTCTCCAGAATTCTTAATTTCCCCAAATATTCTACTTAAACTTACTATTAATGCTTCGCTGAATTCCACTCTGGTCAGAAGACCTGTTCAGTCGGATTTAAATGCTTTCAAATATGTTGAAACAGCATCTGGTCAATTCTGGTAAATGTTTAAAAGGTATCCTCAGCAGTTGTTGGGTGCCGTGTTCTACAAATGTCAATTAAGTCAAATTTATCAGTTACATTATTCAAAACTTCTAAATCTCTGCTAACATTTTTGGTTCACTTGCTTTATCAGTTACTGAGAGACGTGCTGAAAGCTTTTGCTGTGATAGTGGTTTTGTCTCTTTTTCCTTTTGGTTTTGTCAGTTTTTGCTTTGTGTGTTCTGAGGCCATGTTATTAGGTGCGTGCACATTTAGAATTATGATATCTTTCTGATAAACTTGACCTTGCATTTCATAAATTCCTCTCTTTATGTTTAGTTACATCTCTTCCTTAAAGTGTACGTAGTCTAATACTAATGTAGTTATACCAGTTTTCTCTTGCTTAGTGTTTGCATTGAGATATCTTTCTATTCTTTTACTTTCATCTTTTCTGTAACCTGATATATTCAGTGTGTATTTTCTAAACAGCATATGATTGGATCAGTCCGAGTCTTTGTCCGTTTACAGTTAATGTAATGACTGACATAGATGTTGTAATTTATGTCATTTTTCCTTTTCTCTTGCCTTCTCTTGGATTTACTGAGTTTATTATTATTATCTCTCCCTCCCAGCTCCTTTTAATAGTTTTAATACACTTTTTCTATTTTTTAATAGTTACCCTGGAAAAATGATTCTCAGAGTGTTTGGTCCTAGGACTCCTTGACACTCTTAAAAATTGTGGAGAACTCCAACGTGATTTCATGTCCCTATTGATATTTTATTGCATTATAATTAAACATTAAAGTGTTTATTAGAAGTTATAATAATTAATACTGGAAATAGAGACAACTTATTTTATGAAAATTCTCTTTTCTGAAACAGAAACTTGGGGAGATAGAAATCACTTTCTAGTTTGGCTTTTTAAAAAGTGTATGGCTTAATAGAAGACAGCTATAACTTCATATCTCCTTCTGCATTCAGTTTCTTGTGCTATGTTGCTTTGGGTGAAATACACAAAGAAAATCTAGCCTCTTTTAATTACGTGGTTGGAAAAAAAAGGAGTATTTTAACAGGTTTTTCAGAGTGTTATAGATATTCTTCTTTGATTCTATATCAAAACTTAACAAGTAAAAGTTTCTTAAATATTATTTACAATTTGGAATCTGAAACCACATTAATAAGCTTTTTATATTGTTTCTTAAAATCCACTAGTCTCTCTTACAATTGGAATAGACCCTTCTTATGCATAATTTCCAAATATAACGCTGTGTGTCAGTC
>SJYQ01004788.1:606260-674548 GCA_006410935.1 Redunca redunca | reverse complement strand
TAACGCTGTGTGTCAGTCATTTGGAAAATATTATTTTGTGTATTCTGTAGGTTTTCCAACTGTTGACACATTTGGTTATATAAGATGAGATAATTATTTTTGTTTATAATCATCACTGATCTTATCGGAAAAGTCTTTTTAAAAAGATCTGTTCATTTGTGTGTTTGTGGGCTGCACTGGGTCTTGGCTGCAGGCCCGGGACTCTCGCGACGGTGGCTTCTCTTGCGGCTCTCTGGCTCCAGGAGTGAGGGCTTCCGTAGTTGCAGTACGTGAGCTCAGCAGTTGTGGTGCTGGGACTCAGTTGCTCTGAGGCATGTGACATCTTCCTAGACCAGGGATCGAACCCATGTCCCTTGCATTGGAAGGCGGATTCTTAACCACTGGACCATCGGGGAAGTCCTTAGAAGAATTTTTACGTGTCAGGAAGCCATTAAGCTCTAGATGGCCAATACACATTTTCCAAAATTCTAAGTTTTCTTGGAAAACTCAAACTGTATCACTGGCAACACATGCTGTAAGTTGTTTCCCTTAAGGTGACAGAATCACTTTGTTAAATTTTGAGAGGATGACCACCCAATATCCAAGCTGGAATAATCATTGTTTGTCTATCAGTTGTTCTTTCCAGTGAAAATGGTGTTGAATTAAAAGGTGGCTCGTTCACCTTATGACTTAATTGCTCAAGGGCTTTTTCTTGTCATAACTTTTTGTTTTGAAATGGAGTAGCTCAGCTTTATGTCTGTGTTCTGCTTCATTAAATAGAGTTTATGAATGCTGCTGCATCCAGGATAGTCAAGTGAAATGAGCTCCTTTTGTTTTTCTTCTGCAAGTGCGTGGCAGTGAAGATGGTAACGACTAGTTGTGTGCTTTCCCGCCATGGCCATGACTTGCGCTAATGCAACCAGCATTTGCAGTTTCCTCTGCTGGAATTTCGCACCACCGGTGCGGATGTACAAAGAATCAAATCATGCCTTACTGTTACTATGGAAGTAGCGTTGACCTTATTGACCCCTCTGGGACTCCCAGGGGTCGGTGAAGCACATTTAGAGAACTGCTGCACAGAAATTACAACAAGCATCCTTTTTGTCTGGATGATTGATTTTTGGGTTATTGGATTATTATTACTCTATGTTTATTTTATATTTCCTTAGTCAATGCTTTTACATTTTTTACTTTTTTCCTTTTGTTTTCATTTCTTAAACTAATTTTTATTGGAGCATAGTTGATTGACAATATTGTGTTAGTTTCTGCTAAGTAAATTAGTTATACATACACATGTATCCACACTGGTTTTGGTTCTTTTCCCATATAGGTCATTACAGAGCACTGAGTAAAGTTCCCTGTGGTATAAATAGACAGTAGGTCCTTATTCGGAGAAGGCGATGCCACCCCACTCCAGTACTCTTGCCTGGAAAATCCTTGGATGGAGGAGCCTGGTGGGCTGCAGTCCATGTGGTCTTGAAGAGTTGGACATGACTGAACAACTTCACTTTCACGCGTTGGAGAAGGAAATGGCAACCCACTCCAGTGTCCTTGCCTGGAGAATCCCAGGGATGGGGGAGCCTGGTTGGGCTGCTATCTATGGGGTCGCACAGAGTCGGACACGAGTGAAGCGATGCAGCAGCAACTTAGCAGGTCCTGATTAGTTATCAATTTTATATATACTAATGTGTATATGTTAATTACAATCTCCCAATTTGTTCTCCCCACTCCCAACAATAAGTATCTTTAATTTTTTTAACAGTCTAATTGTTTTTAAATGGGTGGTACCCACTTCACTTCCTGAATAATGGAAGGGCCTTCAAGTGCTTCATCTTCATTTACTTCTACTTATATGTTATAGTTTTCATTTATTGTATTTATCTATCTATTCCATACCCTATAAGTCGTTAGTATTACTTTAATACAGTTGGTGTTCATTTTACATTTATCTCCACGTTTGCCTTTCTGTCATCTTTTCATTCCTTCCTACATTTCTAAGCTTCTCTCTAAAGAATACCTTTCAGTATCTCCTTTTGTGGGGGACTGCTGGGGTGAATTTTCTCAGCTTGAAAATTTCTCCCAGTCTGAAAATGCCTTTATTTCATATTCATCGTTGAAGGTATTTTTGCTGGGGGATTCTAGGTTGGCAAATTTTGTCTCCAATACTTTGCAGAGAGCATTCTATTGTCTGCTGGTTCTGCTGTTTGTGTTGGGAAGGCAGATGTCAGTGCTATTCTTGTTCTTTTGAAGGTAATGCCTTTCCCCAATCCCTTGCCCCAGTTTTAAGATTTTTCTCCTTGGCTCTCAATATCGTTAGTATAATGTGCCTAGGTGTGATTCTCTTTGTATTTACTTTGCTTGGAGGTTCATAGTGCTTTTTGAATCTTTTGAAATATGATTGATCACTTTTATATCTTTAATTCTTTAGGTATTTTTTTCTGTCTCTCTCTCTTTGTCCTGTTCATCTGGATTCCAATGATGTGTATGTTAGACAGTTCTGCAGTATCTCATATGGCTTCCATAAAAGTCAAAGTTTTAGTCGTTCACTTGTGTCTGACTCTTTGCAATCCCATGGATTGTAGCCCACCAGGCTCCTCTGTCCATGGGATTCTCTGGGCAAGAAATACTGGAGTAGGTAGCCATGCCCTCCTCCAGGGGATCCTCCTGCCCCAGGGGTCGATCCCCCACCTCCTGTGTCTCCTGCATTGCAGGCAGATTTTTACCATCTGAGTCATGTCTTCCATACTTTCCCTCTATGCCCATGTCTCTCACGCATCATTCTAGATTTTTCCTATTGAGGTATCTTTCAACTTACAAATTATTTAATAAGCTATATCTGATTTAGGGCTTCCCTGGTAGCCCAGACAGTAAAGAATCTGCCTGCAATGCAGGAGGCCTGGGTTCGATTTCTGGGTCAGGGGGATCTCCTGGAGAAAGAGTTGGCAACCCACTCCAGTGTTCTTGCCTGGAGAATTTCATGGACAGAGGAGCCTGGTGGGGTCCCAAAGAGTCGGACACCACTGAGCAACTAACATTTCACTTTCATGTCTTATTTGCTTTAAATCTATCCAATGAATTTTAAATTTCAGTTATTCTATTTTTCAGTATTAGAATTTATATTTGATTCATTGTTATAGTTTCTGGTTTTCTGATGTAATTTTCAATTTTTCTTTTATTTCCTTGAACATAATAATTGTTCAAGAATTCCATGCACAGAGGAGCCTGGTGGGATATACAGTCTATGGGTTCGAAAGCGTTGGACACATCTGAGTGGCTAACACACTCACTTTCAAAGAAGACATAGGAGATACTACAAATATGTCTAACACATGTAATTGGAATCCTAGATGAACAGGACAAAGAGTGAGACAGAAACAATAAATAAAGAAATAAAGATATAAAAGAGATCAGTCAAGTTGCTTTTAAAATCTAGGTCTAATATTAACACCTCCATTATCTGGGTGTCCTGGGGAAGTTTCCATATTATAATATTACCATTTTGTGTCTCTTCGTTTTCAGACATACTATTTTGTTTCCATGAATTCATGGTTTTGATTGAGTGCTGGAAACATTATAGAGCTAAATGGGGGACTAGGTGTAATATTTGATTCTGACACAGGCTAGCTAGACCTAGCAATGTCAGAGCTCCTTAATCTAATTAGAGATGGAGAAGTTTTAAACTGGGCTACCATCCTTTGAAGGACAAAATATTTCTGGTTTGCCCTTACTCTTAAAGCATATCCTTTTAGGGTCAGTTAAGAAGAAAACATGACCAGTTCCTCCACAAAAGGGAAGAAAGCAAAGAGAATCATAGAAAAAATGGATACTGCTCTTGGTGTTGGTGGTTTCATAAATCCCCCTTATTAATGGTCTCTGAACTTTAATTTTGTCCCTATAGTTCTATGAACTTGTCCGAATTTCAGCTTTTCTGCCTCTTCCTCCAGAACCAGGGAGCACTTACAGGGAAAAAATTGTCTAAATGCTAAGCTTGTCTCCTTGTGTTTCCTTCTTCTCCTGGATCTTAGTTATAATTCTTCATTGTCTTGAAAGCTCTCCAATACCTTCAGGCTTTTAATTTTTAATTTGAAAGTTAATCCATATTTTCCAGGTTTTGTAGTGGGAAAGTTTGTCCTAACTACCTAGGCTTCCATTGCCAAAAATGCAGCAATCTGGTCCTGCTTTCAACTTGTCAATATCTAGGGGAATTGAAGATATTTGCACTCCAGAACCCAGAAATTCCACAGCTAAGCATAGTTACTTTGGAGACAAACTTTGGCAAAATAAACAGTTTTTTATAATAGCTGTGGCTACCAACAGGAGAGTGGATAGTCTTACAAAAAATAATGCAGGAGTAAAAGTTAATGAGCTAAAGCTACATTTATCAAAATGGACAAGCTTTGTGAACACAATATTGAGAAAAAATGTGATGTGCAGAAAAAATTGTGTGTGTGTGTGTGTGTGTGTAGTGATATATACAGTCAGTCAGTCAGTTCAGTGGTCAGTCGTGTCTGACCCTTTGCGACCCCATGGACTGCAGCACGCCAGGCCTCCCTGTCCATTGCCAACTCCGGGAGTCCACCCAAACTCATGTCCATTGAGTCGGTGATGCCATCCAACCATCTCCTGCCTTCAATCTTTCCCAACATCAGGGTCTTTTCAAATGAGTCAGCTCTTCACATCAGGTGGCCAAAATATTGGAGTTTCAGCTTCAACATCAGTCCTTCCAATGACTATTCAGGACTGATCTCCTTTAGGATGGACTGGTTGGATCTCCTTGCAGTCCAAGGGACTCTCAAGTGTCTTCTCCAACACCACCGATCAAAAGCACCAATTCTTCAGTGCTCACTTTCTTTATAGTCCGATTTCCAATTCTCACATCTATACATGACTACTGGAAAAGTCATAGCTTTGACTAGATGGACCTTTATTGGCAAGCTAATGTCTCTTCTTTTTAATATGCTGTCTAGGTTGGTTCACTTCTCACTTTCATGCACTGGAGAAGGAAATGGCAACCCACTCCAGTGTTCTTGCCTGGAGAATCCCAGGGACGGGGGAGCCTGGTGGGCTGCCGTCTCTGGGGTCGCACAGAGTCGGATGCGACTGAAGTGACTTAGCAGCAGCAGCAGCAGGCTGGTCATAGCTTTTCTTCCAAGGAGCAAGAGTCTTTTAATTTTATGGCTGCAGTCACCATCTGCAGTGATTTTGGAGCCCAGTGATATATACAGTTGTGTTAAAATAAATGGGAATGGATGGTATGATAAATAATGAATCAGTCATTTTCTGTTCTTCTGGGAGGAGAGAGTGGGGGTAAGAAGGGGTACGTAGATCCTTCAATTTTGCTGATAATAGTTACTTCTCAAACTATGTGGTGGTTATACCTGTATATTGTGTTTTGAAAGGTCTTCTGGACAATCTTGTTTTGAATTGGCTAGGTTAGCCCACTTATATTTATTTAGATTATTGATTTATTTTTTTATTTCTTAGTTGTCTTTGTGATTTCCCTTTTTCCACTTTTTCTATGATTCTCTTCTTTCTTGCTTTTTGATCATCTTTAAAATTTTTTCCATTTGCTCTTTTTCTTTATTTAATTTTTACTCTCTATTGTTTTCAGATTTATTTTTTTTCCTATTGTTTTTCTGATTTCCCTGGTCACTTTACCATGCATATTTAACTTGATAACATACTAAATTAAAAAATGTGTTTAAACTCCTTTGTGGAATGAAAGGACCTTGGAATATCCAGAATCAGATCACCATTCTCTCAAGATACGTGTTATTGTTGTTTAATATCTTCCTTCTGTTATTTTGGGCTTCCCTGGTGGCTCAGCTGGTAAAGAATCTGCCTGCAGTGTTGGAGACCTGGATTTGATACCTGGTTTGGGAAGTTCCCCTGGAGAAGGGAACGGCTATCCACTCTTGTATTCTGGCCTGGAGAATTCTATGGACTGTATAGTCCATGGGGTCGCAAAGAGTCGGACATGAATGAGTGACTTTCGCTTTCACTTACTTCTATTGTTTTATTTAAATTTATAAATAAGACAATTGTAATTTTAGACAACATGGGTTTGTAAGTTTTCATACATGTTCACCAGCTTCTTAGCTCACTATTTCTTCTTGCATCTCAGTCTTTTAAAGAAAATCATTTTCTTTCCTTCCTTAGGGAAGTTCTGCTGGTTTACCACCAGCTGAATATATCTGAATATAACTTTGTTTCGTGTTTACTGTTTCTGGGTACATGGTCTTGTGAAGTACACAATTCTAGGTTAGCAATAAATGCATTTCCACTTGTGAAAAGCTCTATTCTGAGACTTTGAGCTGCATTTTTGGCATTATAAAGTTTGGTCTCAGCATTATTATCATTCCTTTGAAGATCACCTCTTCTTTTTGTGGCTGCTTTTAAAATATTATTTTTATTTTTGTTATTTTGGAGATTCCCTATAGGATGTCAGAGAGAATTTAAGACATTTAATTTTACTGGGAATACATGGTGATTCCCAAATCTTGGATTTACACCTCCCATCTGTTCTAGAAAGCTCTTGGCTATTATCTCTTCAAGTATGATCTCTGCTTTAATATCCCTGCACTGTCCTCTAGGCCTCTGACTAGGCTTGTGTTAGAGCTGCTCATTCTCCTCTTCATCACTGTTACACTTCCCTTCATATTTTCTAGTTCTTTGACTCTTGGTACAGCTTTTTGGTAATTCAATCAGACTCTTGGTTTCACACATTTTATTTTTAGCTGTGCATAATTAACCACCCATTGAGGTTTTTTTTTTTTCAAAATTAATTAACATTCTTATTTTCAGAAGTTCCAATTAGTTTTCAATCCTGTTTGGTCATTGCTGATCATCTTTTGCTGATTGTTCATCTTCATGATTCTAACCGTTCTCTGTATACGGCAGCCACTGGTGTTGCCTTTGTGCATCAGGCTGTGCCGTCTGCAGGTGTTCTGAGTTTGTTCTCACTGCCGCTGGTGGGTACGCTCCGCGTGTGCATGCTCAGTTCAGTCACGTCTGGATTTGTGACCCCGCGGACTCTGTAGCCTGCCAGACTCCTCTGTCTGTGGGATTCTTCAGGCAAGAATACTGGAGTGGGTTACCATTCCCTTTGCAGGGGATCTTCATGATCCCGAGATGAAACCCATGTCCCTTGTGTCTCATGCACTGGCAGGCAGATTCCTACCACTGAGCCACTCGTGGATACCTACTTCCTTCCGTTTCTGTGACCTTGCATTGTGAGGTCATTGCTTAGTCCTAATCCCTGGGACACTTGTGAGCCTAGATTGAGGATGTTTTCCTCCTGCTATGAGCCTGGATTACCAAAGACGTGGAGACACGGTGTCACCTTTAAGCATCTCAGATCTCCAAGATTCCCAGGTTTACCTCCTCTGTCTTGCTCTCGGCCTTAGTGTTAGGATTCCAAAAGCAATATGACTATTGATGCTCACTCTCAGGGCAAGCAAACTCCCACTTTCTGTGCATTGCTACCTTGTCGCATTTCGGGTCTAGCTCACATTCTGGGGAGTAACTGGAGGCTTCCACACGCCCTACCAGCTAGCAGTTTATGTCAAAAGTGAACATTTTTCAGGATAGTTGTTTTTTTTTGACACGAGAGGGTGCCATGGAGGACTTGGTGTTCCATACTCCCAGAGTGGAAATTATTCTATTATTCTGTGCTAATCTCTTTACTGCCTCAGCTCTCACAAATACTGCCTAATAAAGCTGAGCCTACTCTCAACCTTGAAGTATTGTTATGAGGATTAGAAAGCGTATGATGCCTCTAGCAGCTGCTAAACAAATGATCACTAATAACAATGACAATGGTGATTAAATATTTGCTGAACTTAGTTGAACATATATTGATTGTTGAAGATGCATAGACCTTGTACGTATATGACCTCCTGAAGGCTGAGTGCAGAAGAATTGATACTTTTGAACCGTGGTGCTGGAGAAGACTCGTGAGAATCCCTTCAACTGCGAGGTAAACAAACCATTCAATCCAGTCAATGAAATCAGCCCTGAATATTCATTGGAACCACTGATGCTGAAGCCGAAGCTCCAAAACTCTGGCCACCTGAGGTGAACAGCTGACTGACTGGAAAAGACCCTGATGCTGGGAAAGATTGAAGGCCAAAGGAGAAGAGGGCGGCAGAGGATGAGGTGGTTGGATGGCATCACCGACTCAATGGACATGAACTTGGGCAGACTCTGGGAGGGACAGGGAGGCCACATGCTGCAGTCCATGGGGTCTCAAAGAGTCAGATATGTCTTAGCAACTGAATGACAATAGCAACAATCTTGTAACACTCTTAGGTAGGTAATATGCTTGTTTAATAGGCTAGGAAACTGAAGCTCAGAGATGATAATGAGCAACATTCTTATTAAATGATATAAAATATATGATAGTGCTAATTCATTCATTCTTTGAACAGATACTTGGTGGTGGTGGTTTTGTCACTAAGTCATGTCCGACTCTTGCGTTCCCATGGGCTGTAGCCCACCAGGCTCATCTGTCCATGGGATTTTCCAGGAGAGAATACTGGAGTGGGTTGCTATTTCCCTCTCCACCCACAGATACTTACCGAGTCCCTTTGCAGTGTTTGCATCAGGAAGCTCCTGGATAAAATCTCCTTTGAGGTGAGCTTCAGTCCTCTAGGCCAATGGCCCGTGGTAATAACCATGCTCCTATAAATGAGATGGAGCTTGAGAACCCTGCATTATAAGCACTATGATGCAACTTTGTTTGAGTTAAGGTGCGGATGGAGTGTGCAAGTTATAATGTGTCATTACTAACTTAGAAATTAGTAATGTCATTAGAGGGCTTCATGGGTGGCTCAGTGGTAAAGAATCCACCTGCCAAGGCAGGAGATGGAGGAGATGTGGGTTTGATCCCTGCACAAGAAAATGGCAATCTATTTCAGTATTCTTGCCTGGGAAATCCCATAGACAGAGGAACCTGGATGTCTACAGTGCATGGAGTCACAGAGTTGGACATGATGGAGCACGCACACACACAGTGTCATTATAAGGGAATGATGGGTACTTGAGAGTGTGCAGCCTGGCTCATAAATATCAGGAGGTCTTGGTGAGAGCTGGTCTATGGCTAACAGACTCTCTGGTTCTCTGCAAGAGCTGGCTGGGACGACAGAAGTACCCAGCATCCTGGCTGCTGCTGCTGACATGCTCAGTCATTTCAGTCATGTCCGACTCTTTTCGATCTCATGGACTGTAGCCCACCAGGCTCCTCTGTCCATGGGAATCTCCAGGCAAGAATACTGGAGTGGGTCGCCATGCCCTTCTCCAGGGGATCTTCTAGACCCAGGGAATGAACCTGCATCTCCTGTGTCTCCTGCATTGCGGGTAGATTCTTTACCCACTGAGCTACCTGGGAAGCCTTGGCTGCTGCTGCTCACCTACTGGAACCTTCTACAACTGCTTGCCACACCCAGCTCTTCCAGGTGCCTAATTCAGGTTGCTCTGACACCTCCTCCACCTACTCCAAGTCTTGCACCCCATGGTCTCCTGGATGCTGATACCTGTGCCCAGGAGTCAGACCCTCTTCTGCAGGTTTCCCCCAGTCTGGAGAAGACAGATCAGGCTTATGGACAATGGTGCATAAGGGTCCCTGGCTTAGAAGCAGTCACCTGCCTTGGCTCCACCTTGGGAACTGTCAGCGCAACCTGTAAGTAAGATTAAATTGGATGCATTTATATATGGGCCTGGACATGTGATGGTGAGAGAGATGAGGCTGGGGGAGAGAATGAGGGCAAGCTTTTTATTTTTTTTCATTCAAAAAGCACTCATTTAAGACTTCCCAGGTGGTTCAGTAATTATGGGTTTCCCCTATAGCTAAGAGGGTAAGGAACCCACCTGCTAACGCAGGAGACACAGGAGACATAGGTTCAATCCCTGGGTTGGAAAGGTCCCTTGGAATAAGAAATAGCAACCCACTCCAGTATTAAGACTGCACTTCCAATGCAGGGGGGCACAAGTTCAATCCCTGGCCAAGGAAGTTTCAAGTGCCATGCAGTGTGACCAAAAATGAACAAACAAACAAAACAAACAAGCCATTCCCTTATCTAGCGTCAAGTCTGCACAACTTCCAAGAGTCAGAAGGAGGATCTGAACCTGATTCTGTATCGATTCCATAGCCCCTGCCCCTGCCACCGATAGTCATACCCATGTCCCAGGGTGGTTACAGAGCTTTGATGTGTGTGGGCAGCATGGTACCCGGCATTTCATAATGCAGTCTATGCCATCTTCTTTCTTTCTCTGAGCAAAAAGAAATCTTAAGAGAAATTGAAAATCTGTTGCCTTGGAGAAGTTTGAGAAGAAACCAGAAAGTGTGTGGGAAGGAATTTGTTCAGCCTCTGCCTGGGCGGTCGCACTGGCTCTGGTGGACTCTGACTCCTGGCATCCCGCTGATGGGGGCATTGAACTGCCTCCTGCCTCCAGGTTTTGTTCCCTCCTAAGCCATATGGCTCGGCTATTACCATGGACAGAAGGACTGGGGAGGTTGCCCTTTTCAATGATGAACTTTGCCATACTCAGCCTTATCTTTTAGTTATTGCGATTTTGCTGAAATTGAAGAATTGCAAATCTGACAGATTGAATATCAGCTCGGAGGCTGTACTTTTCATAGTTCTTGTGGTTTGGGTGGATTTGGGAGAGAGAAAAAAGGAGAGAGGTTCTTTGTGAAGAACACATGATTTTTCTATGAGTAGTCATTACAGAACATGATTAGACTGTATGTATCTAACTATGCAGAAACGATGCTAGCAAACATCCCTCCTTTATTTCTTTGAGTCAAAGAAGCACTTGAGGTTTAATAAGCTGAATGGAACACAGGCAATGGGATGAGGAGGGTGCAAAGTCACGGCTTCCACCTTCTTCCACCTGCTCCTGGGAAGTAGTGGAGAGTCAGATGTGTGGTGTGGAGACTTGACTTCTCCTATGGATATGTCTCTTCACAACTCTGAGCTCATTACTCCTTCATAAGGTAAGGTTCTGCTTGTCTGTGCCTGTGAGGCAGACCCGCCCCCACGGTGGAATAAAGCGACACTCATGTAGTCCTGTTAGTGCTCCTACTTCTGGGGGCGACTGGGGTGCAGATGGTGACTGCAGCCATGAAATTAAAAGACGCTTACTCCTTGGAAGAAAAGTTATGACCAACCTAGATAGCATATTCAAAAGCAGAGACATTACTTTGCCGACTAAGGTCCGTCTAGTCAAGGCTATGGTTTTTCCTGTGGTCATGTATGGATGTGAGAGTTGGACTGTGAAGAAGGCTGAGGGCTGAAGAATTGATGCTTTTGAACTGTGGTGTTGGAGAAGACTCTTGAGAGTCCCTTGGACTACAAGGAGATCCAACCAGTCCATTCTGAAGGAGATCAANAAGCTGAAACTCCAGTACTTTGGCCACCTCATGCGAAGAGTTGACTCATTGGAAAAGACTCTGATGCTGGGAGGGATTGGGGGCAGGAGGAGAAGGGGACGACAGAGGATGAGATGGCTGGATGGCATCACTGACTCGATGGACGTGAGTCTGAGTGAACTCCAGGAATTGGTGATGGGCAGGGAGGCCTGGCATGCTGCGATTCATGGGGTCGCAGAGAGTCAGACACAACTGAGCAACTGAACTGAACTGAACTGAACTGGGCTCAGCTGGGCGGTTCTCGGTCTTCATCACTCAGGGGGGTGTGCTCACCTGCAGGCTTCCCTGGACACATTTGAGGTCATCCTTGTGCACCTGGTGGGTGCAGTGGGTTGTTCGCTGGGATCTCAGAGGGGCTGTGGGCCAGAATATCCACACGTGGCCTTCTCGTGGCCCTTGGGCTCCTGCATGGCATGGTGACTGACTGGGTTCCAAGAGTGAGTGTCCTGCAAGCCTGGAGGAAGCTGCTTTGCCATCAAGACTGAACTTCAGAAGCCACTCAGCTCCATGTCACTCATCCTCCTCTGTTGGACACTCATCGAGGTGGCTGAGAGCAGCTGTTGACTGGGGGCAAGGCAACTGAGACCCACAGGGCTGAAGGAGGTGGTCAAGGTCATAGGGCTTGCAGAAGGCAGACAGGACCTGAGCCCAGGTTTGTGTGACTCTGGGTTGTTCCCTCAACCTTGGCTCATGACTCAAGTCGGGGATCCAGCCAGTGACATTGAATGATGTCAAGCCTTCCTCCTCGGCCGCCTTCCAGGGTGTGGCTTCTGTTGCTGGTGTGAGTGTGTGAGATGTGGGCTTCCCCATCATGTGCCAGGCTTGATGGGGTTAAGTGGATTTTTTTTTTTTTTTTTTAGCGATGATGGACATAAATCATTTGGTATAGAAGATGCCTCCCTACTGTTGGTGTTAAAGAGAGAGAAAGAGAGAGAGAGAGAGAAAGGAAGGCTGGTTGCAAGGTAGCTCAAAACAGCGAGCCCAATAGGAACAGGAAGGGAAAACACTCTTGGGAGAGGAGTGGGCTGAGGGCATGTACTGCCTTTTAGAGATGCCTCGAGTGCATCTTGTCCTGAAATGCAGGCAAAGCATCAGCAGTGATGACCACAGATGTGGAGGGTTAGGCCCCGGGAACAGAGTCCTTCAAATCGGGCAGGCGTGGCTAAGCTCTTTCTGGAATAACTCAGCCAGTGGTGTGTCACTCAGTGGTTCCCAAACCTCAGTGTCTGAACAAGTTATCAAGGAGGCCTGTTTAAAAAAATCCAGATACTCTGACCAAACCTCCAGAGATTCTGACTCAGTCCTGTGGGGAGGGTCCTGGAGTCTTTAACAGTCATTCCATGGGGTTCTGGTGTCGGAAGTTTCAGAAATGTGCGCACAGCGGGTTGAGGGCATGACCTGGTGATTTTCCGCTTGTGGGTTTGAAGTTGCTGTGACCCAGCCCAAGAGATCTAACCTCTTTGAGCTTCGCTTCCTCCTGCTGTAAAATGAGCCATGAGAATGTCCACTTTGGAGGGTTGCAGGAGGGATGTGGGATCATGCACATAGAGCTGCTTTAGTTCTCTATTTACAGGTGGTAAGGAGTAGACTCAGTCCCCAAGAGGAGGACTAGTTAGTGATACTCAAACATCAGGTGACTGGGGCTCCAGGTCTGGCAGACAACGGTTACATTAGTGATAGTTCATTCCTTCAGGATTCGACTCAGACAGGAAGTCTTCCTTCCTTGGACCTCTACTTAGAGCTTCCAGGACCTTCTATGTTTCTCTGTTCCAAAATATTTGCATACGGCATTAAAGCAGGCTGTTTATGTATTTGTGTACTGGGCTGTCTAGCTCACCCTTTTAGCTGTAGGATCCAACACAATACATTTTGCAAAGTTGTACTCAGGATATTAAGGCAATTTTGTATGCAGCCCCCTTGGCCTCTCATCATACGATGAGCACTTGTCCAGGGTGCAAAGTCTGCACTATCATCATTTAAGAAAATTTTTGAAGAACCCTCGCTCTTCATTATGGTTTGGGCTTCAAGGGCTTAGTGGGTTGCAGAATCTTCGTTCCCTGACCAGGGATCAAACTCACATACCTTACATTGGAAGGTGGATTCTTAACCACTGGACCACCAGTGAAGTCCTGTGCAGAGTAATCATTTTTGACAGCTGTCCAGTATTCTATTGAGGTGTTGCCCTATCAATGTTTAAAGGACTCTCTCCTTGATGATCAATATTTCTGTCATTGTAAATGATGTGGAAGTGAATATCTTTGGGTCCCTAGTTTGTGTAATGAGCTCCCGAAAATTAACAAGAAAACTAGCAGAACTTCTTTAGTGAACGATTTAAATGGATCATCCTAACAGGATGGTATACCATTGGCAACCTCACAAGACAGAGCATGCAAAATAAAATGTGCCTTATATTTTGCCCATTAGGTTAGCAAAATTAAAAATAATAGTACTGGTTACTCTTTGGAACATAGAGTCATCTTCTTTGTAAAGAAGACAGCTTTGATGTCGTGCTGCCACACCATCGTATGGGATCCAGCCTGGAGGTGGAGGGAAGGCACGAGAAGCCCCTGGGAAGATGAGGTTCTTGATCTTGGACTGGAAGGGTCAGTAGCTGTTCACTCGCCAGATGGGAGTGCGGGAACAGAGACAAGCAGCCCAGGCAGAGGAGATGGCATTGTGCTTGTGTAAGTGTGCCTGCGTGTGTGTGTGCACACACAGAAGGGTGAGCGTGTGTGTGGGCACTTTGTCAAATCCAGAGGCTGGTTGGATGTGTGGGGACTGTAGACTGTGAAAACCTGTGTTTCGGGGACTATCCTCTGAATGTGACGGGTGATACAGAATCAGAAAAGGGACCTGGTTGGATCTGGGTTTTAGGAAGATCTCACTGGCTGCTGGGTGGAGGCCAGGTAGGGGGCTGTTGTGATGACTTAGGGGAGAAATGCTGACCCTGGATGTTATGGACTAAAGGTCTGCGTCCCAAAGACCTCCAGATTCATATGCTGAAGCCCTAACTCCCAGGGTGACTGTATTTGGACACAGTGTCGATGAGAGGGCGATAAAGATCAAGTGAGGTCACGAGGGTGGGGCCTTAATTCCATAGGACTGACACCCTCTCTCCTGCCTTGTAAGGTCATGGGGAGAAGGCGGCTGTCTACAGGAAGGGAATCCCAGCAGGAACAAAATCGACCTTGATCTTGGACTTGCCTTCCCCCAGAACCATGAGAAATCAATGTCTGTGTGTTAGCTCACCCTGACTCTTTTGTTATTTCCAGCAGCCTGAGCAGACTATGTCACTGGCCCCAGGTGCAGAAAGATGGGGTGGAGGGAAGGAGGTGAAGTGCCCATGTTAGGAGCTCACCTTCACTGTCCCCAGTGGCCCTCCCCCAGGCAGGTGTCACTGGACCATGTCCATCTGGGTCCACGGGGACTCCAGGTAGCCTGTGATGGCCCGGTGAGCTTGGGCACGTTGCAAACCTGCTAACTGCGCGTGCTGATTGCATAACACAGTTAGTGATCTGCTAGTGAATGGAGGCCCAAATGTTGCTCTTTGCAGGGTAATTATGCTGGATAAGTGAATGGCTGGAATATTTACAAGATTCTGTCCCTTGGTCGATTTCTTTTCTCAGAAGACAGCCGCTGTGTGGGGTACAACAGAAGAGAGAAAATATCTCTGGGGCTTACGCAACATGGCGTCGGGAAAGCTGGCGGTGTTTAAGAGAGGAACATGCAAAATATTAAGTTTGGGTAGAAAAGAGCATGCAACTGTTCCATCCTTGAAATGCATATGTTCCTCCGGATGATCGGCACGGTGCGGGTCGCTCTTGCCTGTTTCCAGCCGAGGAGCGGTTCTCATTTCCAGAACTGGGGTGTGTGTGATGAACTTGCCATGAGGTTGGGCCCCACGTGGTGCTGAGGTATGTGGCTGGGTGTTGGGGTTCAGCTGATTTGGGTTTGGATCCGACCGAGTGAGCTGAGGGAGTCCAACATCTGAGCCTCGATTTTGCTCATCTGCACAATGGGAACAACAGTGTGTTTGCAGAGTTGCATGATGGGTCTATGAGGTGAGGCAGGTAAGGGCTCCAAATGAGGCATGGGTATAGCCCTGTGCTTCCTCCGTCTCCTCAAAGAAGTCAAGGGCAAGCTCAGGGTCAGAGGGAGTGGGGTCCCTGGGGATCCTGGGAAACTGTGGTGAAGGCTCCTGTGGTGGCTGCCTCCTCCCCATGGACTCAGCTCAGCTGGATTAGGTAGGGGCCTGGCCGAGTGAGGGCTTTCCTGGTGGCTCAGAGGTAAAGAATCTGCCTGCAATGCAGGAGCTGCCGTAGACATAGGTTCAATCCCTGGGTTGGGACAATCCCCTGGAGGGCGTGGCAACCCACTCCAGTGTTCTCTCCTGGAGAATCCCATGGACAGAGAAGCCTGGTGGGCTACCGCCCACTGTATGACAAAGAGCTGGGGACGACAGAGGTGACTTAGCATGCACGTGCCAGCCCAGTGAACGTGCAAAGTGCCGGGGTTGGGAGGAGGAGGGCTGGTTGGAGGCTCTAGCTCCTTCCCAGAGAAAAGAGGACTGGTTTTTCCTACTAAGTGCCAGGCACTGTGAAATTACAAAGAAGTCTTGAGAAGCTTCTGTCTCCATTCTTCAAGGGAAGCATTTGAGACTCAGAGAGGGTCCTTGATGTTCCATTGGTACACAGCTCACAGATGGCCGGAGCTGGGCTCGAACCAGGCTCCATGGTGTGCTCTCCCTCAGTGAGGTCAGGGTGCAGGAGGCTGCTTCACTTTTGGGTGCGCGCGCGCGCGCGCGTGTGTGTGTGTATGTGCGCACACTCAGTCGTGTCTGACTCTTTGTGACCCCATGGACTGTAGCCCACCAGGCTCCTCTGTCCATGGGATTGTCCAGGCAAAAATACTAGAGTGGGTTGCCATTTCCTCCTCCAGGGGATCTTCCTGACCCAGGGATTGAACCCACTTCTTTTGTGTCTCCTGAATTGACAGGTGGATTCTTTACCCACGGTGCCACCTGAGAAGCCCTTGGATGCAAGTGGGAGGCATTTAGTTCTCATCCTCAGACTCAAGCAGCTGTGGCCCTTAGCTGACTAGGAGGTCAGATGGAAGCTGTCTTTGTCCCTTGTCCCTCTAGAAAGTCCTAGGCTCTGCATCCAACTGGCTTTTCCCCAACATGATTCCGACTTCCTGATGAGGGCCCTTGACCTCCAAGCACACGCACCTGGCTCTGCCCATGGTGAGGACCCTCCTCCTATCACCTTCTGACACTGGCCACCTTCCCAGGCTCCGGGAGGTCCAGCTCTGCTATGAGGTGGGGACGATGAGCCTGTGGATGGGGGTGGCTGTCATAGGGCTCTCTCTGGGCAGAGCTGGCCACCTCCCAGCACCCCCATGCACAAGGAGGAAGTCTTCAGAATGGTTGCCAGAGCAGGTCAGAGTCCAGGGGAAGCTGGCATGGCCAACTGTGAGCTGCATGGCTTCCTGGCTGTGCCTCACTATACTCATCTGTCAAATGGGCACAAGAGTGCTTCCTTCCGGGGTGGTTGGCAAGGACTCCAGGAGAGAATAAGTGTCTGGTGCTTGGCACATGCCTGCTCGTGGGAAGTGCACTGTCTCAGGCCACGTGTCATTACTGTCGTCACCGTCATCCTCGGGTCCATGAGCAATGTAGAGTTAGACCGGAGCTGGATAGAATTGTGGGTATGGGCACGTGCTCACAGAGGCATGTGCAGGGTGTGTGGGGTTGTTCGCCCCACGTCTCCTAGGGTACAGTGGGCGTCCAGCACGTGCTTGCACACATCTGCTGCTCAGCCGCCATCGCTTCTCATGGCTCCAGCTTGGGTCTGGGTCCCAGGGTGAGGGATGGTCAGCACACAGTGGGGTGGCCACTGTGCTGGGTCGGCAGGGTTTCTGAGCTAGGAAAGGCAGAGCCCCCGGAGGCTCCGAGGGAATCGGACCCCACCCTGAATATCTGCTGTGGCGTGGGCTGTGGGCTGGGTGTGTGGGGCACTCCCCTGGGGCAGGCGCCAGCCAGGGCAGGGATGCAGGCTGAGCTCTCAAACAGCCCACAGCGGGCAGACAGACAGACGGGCCCGTGATGAATCGCAGGTGAGAGGGGTCTGGAGATGTCCTGGGTTGCAATCTCCATCTGGCCCTGGCCTTAGTCGCCTTCCCTGGTCACCTCCTGACCCACGGATGCTCTCACCCGAGGCTTGCTCTCATGGTTTCGGCTGCACTGGGCAGCCAAGGCGTGTCCTGGGGCTCGGCCGATCTCCTGCTGCCCCACCGCCCAGCACCCAAGGCTGCACTGGCCCCGCGGGCAGGGCCCAGGCAGGTGCAGGACAGGACCATCTGTCCAGCTGCCTCCCCTAGGTGCTCGCGTGGGCCTCACACGCCCTGGGCCTCGAGGGTCTTCGTGGAGACACGGTCCCTGCTCTTGGTCGCCTCGTTTGCTCCGTGTGCCCCACACATAGTAGGGCTCGTAGGTGTTTCTTGAACTGGTGAATGAACTTGAATTGGTAAATGGCTATGTAAACTCTTACATCTCCTCAGAATAAACAAATTTTTTTTTTTTTGACAGCAGTTTGGAATCTCCTGACATTGTCGAGTTGAAAAAAATAAAGAGTTGTGACGTACTGTGTGGAATGTCGTGAAACCCTGTTGGCATTTCCAACCTAAAATAACTAAATGTGCTAAATATAGTTTGAACCTATGTTAGGTGATATCTTCTGCTAGCATGAGAAGTCAAAAGGTTAAGTGAAATTTAGGAGAGGAAGAACTTGAAACAGAAAATTCTGCCTGTTAATGTGTGTGTGTGCATGTGCATGCACACACTTGTAAGTGTGTGTGTCCATGTAGGTGAGCACATGTGTCCATGTGCGAGCAAGTGTCCATGTAGGTGAGTATGTACACGTGTGCATATGTGTGCTTGTATGTGTATCGTGTGAGCGCATGTGTACATGTGTGTGAGCACGTGTGTGTGTATGAGCACATGTGTTAGAAGAAGTCTTCTATTGCTATAACTCATCATGGGTCTGCTCCAGAGTTTTAGGGACCCATGGAAGCCTACCCTAGGTACATAGCAGGTGCTCAATAAATGCTCTTGGGTTAGACTCAGTGAAGGCCCCTGCTTCCCACCCCACTTCTCTTTGCCAGGGTGTATTATTTGAAAATTGCTAGCCAGCAGAGGGAAAAAGCCCCAATTACCAGATTAATTTGGTGCAAAGATCTGTTAAGGTTTTGACCCTAAAACACTGGGCTCACCTGTCCATCACCCTTGAGTTTTCTCACCAGCGTCTACTCCTCAGGGACCATGGACATGGAGGTGGACATGGAATTCTGGCTCCCAGGTGGGTTAGTTTCTGGGGCTTCTGTGACAAAGTACCACCAAGCGGGCATGTTAAACAACAGAAACGGATCGTCTCATGGTCCTGGAAGTCCAAGATGAAGGTGCCCTCGGCGTGGGCTCCTTCTGAAGGCCGTGAGGGGGAATCTAGCTGGGCCTTCATCCTTGGCCTGTTGATGGCCGTCTTCACGTCCACATGTCTGTCTCTCTTGGGCCCAAATTTCCCCTTCTTCTGAGATCACCAGACATATGGGATCAGTACCCACCCTGATGGCCCCAACTTAACCTCTGTGAAGACATTCTCTCCACAGTGCCTGAGGACGTGATCAGGAGTGGAGAGAATGTCTTCACAGACACGGGAGTTGGTGATGGACAAGTAAGCCTGGCGTGCTGCAGTCCATGGGGTGGCAAAGAGTCAACTGAACTGAACTGATCAGAGAGCAGATGGTATGATTCTCTTTGGGTGTCACACAAAACATTAATGCGTGTTATCTTATATGATCCTTCCATGGTAGAGAGTCTTATTTTCATTCTCTAGATAAAGGAAAGGGGACCCAGTGGTCTAGGTTCCCCAGACAACAAGAAACACAGCTCAGCCTTAAAGCCTGAGGATGATGATAAAGACGGTCAATAGTAACATTTACAGAAAACCTTCTTTGCGCATTTGTCTTGTGCCAAGAGCATACAACATACTTATGAGGTAGGCTGATGATGAAGATGCTTTGCCCCAAATACAGATGATGAAACAGAAGCTCAGAGAGACTGAGGAATTCACCCGAGGTCACACAGCCTGGAAGCGGTAGAGCTGTCACTCGAGCCCAGGTCTTTCTGCTTCTGACACTCAAGGCACCTCCCCACTCTTCCACTGCTGGTCTCCTCACATGCCTTCTGCTGCCTTCTGTTGGCAAAGACTCTCTAGTTCTAGTCCCCAGGCTTTTACAAAAGCAAATCTCATTTTGGATGCCCTGCCAAGCGCACATGGAGATGGAGAAATGCCTGGTGTGGATGGTGAGCTTGAACACTGGACTAGTGTTTCAGAGTTCACGTTGCTGTCCCTGATTACAGCCTCAATGGCCTTCGGCAGGTCTTCTCACCCCTCTCACTGTCTCTGGATGCTGAGACATGGCCCATGGGAGAGGAGGGGGCGGTGAATACAGTTCTCCCTGGCGGGGAGTCCAGCCGGTCCTCAGTTGGTCTGGGGAAAGCACCGAGTGTTTGCCCCTGGAGCCACAGCCCAGCTGGTGAAGGGTGAGCGACAGAGCCTTGGGGACAGGCCAGGTTCTGATGCCTTTCCTGCCCATCCTGGAAGAAGAGAGGGTATTGCAGGGCAGCTGGTGGGTGGCCAGTGAAAGAACATTTTGTAGCAAGATCCCCGTGCTCAGAATGACCCAGGTGGAGCAAGAAGCTAAGCGAGGTTGAAGCCACGGGGGATGGGCTGGGGGTGCTCAGGGATCCAAATGCCATTCCACCCAGCTGGGTCTGTTCTAGCAGAGCTGAGAGATGTAGGTGGATGTTTGGGGAGGGAGATTCTACGAGGAAGAGGGGGAAGAGCACAGGACTTGGAGAAAGAGACACCTGGGTTCTTGGGGACTGTGGGCAGCTCACTTTACTACTCAGAACCTCAGTCTACCCAGCTGTATAATGGGTATGATAATGCATCTTCCCAGAGGTGAGACAAAGAATCTCAAGTGCCTGGCACAGTGCTTGGTATACAGCAAGCACCCAATGGATAGAGATTTCCTCCCTCTTCCTCATGGTCCACATCACTTTCCTCTTTGCAAATGGCCAGGGGGGAAGTGTTGACTTCCTGGCGCTCCTCCAGCCCCAGGGATAGGCGTTGGCAGGTGGCCTCCTAGGACTTGCCTTGCTCCTCCCTGGATGCCCTTGCATTTCCGGGCTCTGGACCGAACCTCCCGGAGCTGAAAGGTGGCATTGTGTACATGGGCTGACGCCTTTGGCCTCCCAGAGCTCTGCAGACGCTGGCTCACTGGAGCTGGGACAAAGCCCTATTATGAAGGGTGCTCACACACACACATCTGAAGTGCATGAACCTGCCGCCCTGGCCCGCCCCAGCCCACGGAGGGCTGGCATCGCTCTGCCCAGCCACTGTTCCCACAGCACCAGGGAGGTCACCCAGGGTGGTGCTGCCCAGGGGCGCCTTTGTGGGTGTGAACCCTACGCCTGCCTTCACTGAGATGGGACCAGCTGCTCTACTCCTCTGCTGTGCTCCTGGCCACAGGCTGTGGCTCTAGTTGGAAGGAGGCGTCTGGAAGGAGCGATGCCCAGATCCTATTCAGCATCAGGGTGGGAAGCCAGGTCCCAGGTTCCCTGTAAAACAGAGTAGGTGTTACCCGGAGGATGCTGCATGTGTTGGTGGCAGAAAAGAGGACCACATTTGTTCTTTTAGTCAATCAGTGTTTGTCAAGAGCCCACGATGGGCCAGGCTCTATGGATGCACAAAAACAGGTATATACACATATACACACTCACAGAGGCAGAAACTCATGGCAGAGTTGATTGAAACCTAGGTCTGCTGATTCTCAAACTTCTTTTTTTTTTCCGCCTAGATTCACATTTTTTCATCCACTTTCGTGGCTGCATAAACCAGAGGAGAAGCTGCGGAAGCCAGGGCCCAGAGAAGGTACACAGTTAGTCACTGTCACACAGCAGAGCTTGGCACCCGAATAGGGTTGAGAGCCCCAGCCTGGACTGGCCGAGTCTGCCAGCTCTTGCGTCCTGAGATCTGGGTTCTTTGAGTCTGCAGCACAGACTGGACAGGAGGGAGGGGAGGGGAAAGGGCCTTGTGGTCACCTGGAAGACGGGAATGGAAGGATAGTTAGTAGGTAATGAGACAGCGCCTGGTCCGTCTCCCGCAGGAAGGCGGTGGGGATTCAGCCAGGTGAGGACAGGTAATTTCAGCAGGGGTGAAACTGCAAAATCCATGTTGCCATTTTGACGAGTGAACTGATTTAACTGGGGCCTGTCTTACTGCGGACAGTTGGGCAAGGTGAGAAGGGCCCTTTGCAGGCGCCATAATTCCCCATCCCACCACTCTCGGGGGCAGGGAGGGACCATTACTTGAAAGAAACTTCAGCTAGAAAAGAAGTTTACCCTCCTCAGCTTCGCCTGGGGTGCATTTCTTATCTGTGAGTAATAGGTTTTTCACAATCCACCTTTTATGTTCATTTCAATAACGCACCGGCTAAGCCAAGGTTCTCTTAAAGGAGAAGGCCCTGCTTAGTTCCCGAGTGGTACAACCCAGCTAAGAGGAGCAGCAAACCTTGGGAGCCTGGTCTTCCAAGTCACCTTCTTGTCAATGAAAAATTAAACTGAGAAGACGTATTTCTGCAACATTTAGACCAGAAAACCAAACAGAATGAAAACCTCCAAGTCCCAAAGATTTCAAAGTAAACCCAGCTTTAGGGGCTTTTGAAGGGGAACGTGAAAGCCCCAGACGGTAAATATACTGTGTCTTGCAAGTCACACCTGCTGGCCAGTGATCCCGCGACGGGCGGTCACTGCGCCGGGCTGGTGTGAGGGCCCTTCTTCCTGCCGGGGCAGAGGCTACAGCACTGATCTGTCTTTTGCATTCATGAACCGTGAGTGTCTGTCTACATCCTTGTTCACATGGGTGGGACATTTCCTAATCCTCTGCAAAAGCTTAAAGTACCCGTCAAGCAAGGTGGAATTAACCTCTGTTTAGGCACTCCACAAGGGCTTCCCAGCCCTATGAAAGTTTGTCTCTTTCCCTTTCACAGGGCCTCCCAGGTGGCTCAGTGGTAAAGAATCTGCCTGCCAATGCAGGAGACGTGGGTTTGATCCCTTGATCAGGAAGAGCCCCTGGAGGAAGGCATGGCAACCCACTTCAGTATTCTTGACTGAGAAATGCTATGGACAGAGGAACCTGGTGGGATACAGTCCGTGAGGTCACAAAGAATCGGACATACTGAGAGACTAAACAACGACAAGGCACTCTGCAGCAACTCTATATAAATTGTTGCAATTCATTAACGAGGGGTGGTTATTTATTTATTCATGTTTTTGCTTATCTATTTCCAGGTGTATAGGCAACAAATGCTCAGAGAGGCCAAGTGATGGCTCAAGGTCACACAGCAGGTACGGAATGCAGCCAGGACATAAACCTGCTTCTAAAGCCCTTCCATCTTCTATACCATGGCCGGTCATCATGCCCAAGAAAGTCTCAAAATAAGTCCCATTCCATCACATCGATTCCTCCTCTCCCTGTCTTCCCATGGCAGAGTCGGGTGCTGCTTGTTATGACACTCATCAGCTTTTAATGTATTGCTTTTTGAAAATATCTATAGCTGTGTGTCGAAGGCCAGAGCCGAATGAGGGTGCCTGGTGGGTGTCCGAAGGTTAATTTCCAGCTTGTTAATAAACAAACCCCTGGGACTCACACAGAACATTTTTTAGCGACTTGCAGTTTTGGTAAGTGACAGTTTTGCAAATTGCGGGTAAAGAACTTAAATGTCTAATTAAATCCCGAAGATGTACAGGAGTTTGAAACCCGTGATTGATGTTCACGGAGGTGCGGGTCCCTGATGGAGGCTGCCTGACAGAGACTGCAGAGCCCGCCCGGCGACTGATGTCTTGTTGTGATCCGGGTTGTCATTTTTTCATTACTGATTAAAATTAAAAATCTGCTTGGCAAATCCATTGTAAAAATTCCCTTCATGAGCATCGACGGGTACAAATTATTTTGTCAATCGTCTGGCAATCAAAAAGGGGCTGGAGACGGTTTTCTAGCCCACACTCCTTTTTTATTCCCCTCGCGCTCACACCAGTGACTTTTCACAACAAAGTTTTCAAAAGCGAAGGTAACAGTCTTGGCAGTGCTTAAAAAAGCGGAAGATTCATCTCTATTTTTTTAATGAAATGTTCTGTTTAGGTGTGCCCCTCCCCTTGCCAAGAGTGGAGGGGCAGGTACGTGGTGGGAGAGTCAGTCTGTGCTCTGTAATTGTCTAATGCCTTGTAATGACAGGTGGATAATAGTAATAAAAGCCTTTATTAGGATAGAAATCTGTTTTGAGAATGGAAGCGTAAATTGTCTAAAACGGCAAGGCAGAGAAGGAATCTTGCTAACCTGCAAGCCAAATGGAAAACATTTACAGCGACTCCATTGAGATGGCTTTTGATTTGCACCCGCATGTCACTGAGAATGAGGGAGGGGCAGGAGACGCGCAGGTGGCCTGGAGCTGTGCGCAGAGCGCTGTGTGGGGACACCCGGGTTCCAGGCTTGGCCCGCTGCCGTGTGACTTTGGGAAGATCAACTCCCTCCCTGGACCACATTTCCTCTTTTGTAAGATGAAGTAGTTGGATCACTCACCTGGTGCTGGCATCCTCTCCAATGCACACTCTGCCATCAAGTTTATTCATCTGAAGTCTGGAGTCGGCTAGGCATTTAAAGATACCCAGGATTCATTTCTGAAGGCAGAATGTGGTTCTGGGCAGACAGCATTCCCGAGTTTGTAACTAGAAGCTCTGGGATGGATCCCGATCTGCCACCTTGTCTTGAGAATTTACTCTTGTCTTTGAGTCTCAGCAGGAGATCCAACCAGTCAACCCTAAAGGAAATCAACCCTGAATATTCATTGGAAGGACTGATGCTGAAGCTCCAATAGTTTGGCCACCTGGTACAGAGAACCAGCTCATTGGAAAAACCCTGATGCTAGGAGAGACTGAAGGTAGGAGGAGAAGGGGGCAGCAGAGGGTGAGATGGTTTGATGGCATCACTGACTCAGTGGACACGAGTTTGAGCAAGCTGTGTGAAATGCTGAAGGACAGGGAAGCCTGGCAGGCTGCAGTCCATGGGGTGGTGAAGAGTCAGACATGACTGAGCAACTCAACACCAACAAGCTCTTGATCTGACTGGGCTTCCCAGATGGCGCAGCTGGTGAAGAACCTGCTTGCCAATGCAGGAGACGAGAGAGATGAGGGTTTGATCCCTGGATTGGGAAGATTCTCTGGAGAAGGGCATGGCAACCCACTCCAGTGTTCTTGACTGGAGAATCCCATGGACAGAGGAGCCTAGAGGGTTCATAGGGTCGCAAAAAGTCAGACAAGGCTGAAGCGACTTGGCATGCATGCACGCACCCCTGATGTGACTAAGTGATTAAATAAACTAACATCCACGGAGATCCAGTGGGTGCCTGCCACATGGTAATCACTGAATCTATGAATTAGAAAAAATTCACAATCAAGTGTACAAAGAGATCTTTGAAGGCTTCTGAGAAAGAGAATGAGTCCCTGGACATGTGTCACCCGGGGCTCTAAACCCTGGCAGATTCTGATCACCAGTCACCCTGTGTGGGTTTTTTCTCCCCAGCAAGCAATTCTTCCGACACTAGCTGGGTGTCCCACAGTTCACCTCAGTTCTGGTGCTACCCACTTGGAGACAGAGTTAGATCTACAGGTTAAAGGCTCTGTCCCGCAAGACCGCCCCCATCTCCCCTTCAGACAGCAATCACACGTCTAGGTGGTCACCTGGGCTTCTGACTGGCGATTCTTGGCGGTTTTGGTGAACTCCCCCCAGCCCACCCCGCCACCAAGCCCTCCTCTACCTGCCCCCGCCGCAGCCGCTTCACTACCAGCTCAATGGATTTGCTAGAGCGGAAAACAGAGCTGGTGAAATGTTTTACTTACTAGATCACTGGTTCATTAGAAAGAGCTACAACTCAGGAACCGCGCGATGGAAGAGACGCACAGGGCAAGGGGTGCAGGAAGAGATGTGGCACTTCCGTGCCCTCTACAAGGCTGCCCCTCCCCGAGTGAATCTCCAGTTGTTCACCCACCTCCAGCCCTCCCTGAGGTCAGGCGGGCGGAACTGAAAATCTCAGCCCTCCAATCACAGGGCTGGTTCCCCTGGCAACCACCCTTAGGTGCTTTCCAAAAGTCACCTCTTTCCCATAAACTCAGGTGAAGTTGAAAAGGTTTGTTATGAGTATCAAGACACGTTTATCTCTCAGGAAATACTGAGGGTTTTAGGACCTCGATGCCGGAAGCAGGGAGAAAGACCTGTTATGTGTTTCTCGTTTCAAATCACCATATTATACCTCCCACCGGCTCCCATAGGCAACTCCAACCTGCTGGTGGGCCCCTTGCTGGTGGGCGTTATACTCAGTGGATTTGGGGGGCACTGTTCTTGGCTGTAGGTGTTGGGAGGGCAAGAATTGATCTCATCCATTTCTGGGTTCTCAGATTCCTGCCTAGGGCTTTGTCCTAAATAGATGCTTCGTACATGACTTGGAATAAGGACTGAATGCTTGATCTAGGACACAGACAGGGAACATAGAAACAGATGTCCCCCAGTGAGAAGGCTAATCACAAGAAGATGTGAAACCAGTGCCCGGTTCTGGGTACCCGGCTGTATCCAGCTTCATCCTTATAAGCATCTCATTCAACTAACACAGTGTCTGTATGCCAGGGTGGGATGCCATGCTCTCTGTGGTTCTTAGATACTCACGGGAATGAAGCTGCAAGAGGCACCTTCTGGAACTATAACTTAGACTTAATTAAAAAATACTTCATTCTGTTTGAGGTTGTTTGTTTACAATTTTCACTTCATTTTTCCCTTCTTTGCTTCTAAAAACCTAAAGGTTTCCATTCTTCCAGGGAAGGCAAAAGCAGAATCTATTTTTGAAAGATTGAGATCCCAGGGTCATCTTTAATGAAAAACAATGTGCCTTCTGTCTTTTTATAGACCTGTCTGCTTATTAAGTACCTTGAACAAATCACAGGACAGAGAAAGAATTTGTAAACAATTGAAATCAGGAGGTTCAGAATTCCAAATCTCCATGCTTTTACAACTGAACTGCAATATTTATGTCTCTTCACACATCTTTGGCATGTGAGCCTCACACAGAGAATGGTATATTATAAAATGCAAATAAATCCACATTTTCCTCCCTCCATAACACAGCAGGAACAGGGCTATTGGGAATAAAGGCCATGGATATATGAATGGTTTAAAAAAAAAAAAAAGCACTTTAACAATTGGGCAATTTTCTATTTTGGAAAATGGTTCATTCCATTTTATAGGATGATTTCCCCAAACCTATATTTTGTGGATATTCTGCTAATGTGCCAACCCGCAGCTGGAGAGATGAGTGTGTGTTTTCCACACCCCTAAAATGGGAGCTCAGGCAAGCATTCCTGGATGCTGGTGAGAAGCCTGAATCCAGAAGTCCTGAGGCACTGGGTCCTCTCCTGTTCCTATCTCAGCGAGGCTGATGCAGGCAGGACATTTGGGGGAGTGTTATCTGAGACTCCACTGTCCATTTGCATGTCCACCCACTTACCTTATGGACTCATGATTGTTGGACCAAGTTTAATTTAATTATTTTTCTCCCCATACTCACAGAGGACCTTGTGTTTCATGCAGGCAGTGGGAGCACAGAAATTAATCAGACATGGTCTTTGCCCTCAAGAAGCACCCCAAACTAATTGGAGAGACAAACAGAGGCAAAATAGGAGAGAAGGGCTGGATAGGGGAAATCTGGCAACAGGAGGGGTCACCTGTGAATTCCATCGGGGTTGAGGAAACTATCAATCAATCAACCTTCTACCACACTTCCATCCTGTATCAGTGGCAGACATGACTAATTGATCACGGCACACTTTCTATTTCTGCCAGGGGTAACCATCGCTGATCCATTGAAATTGGCCCTAGAGGTTAAGTCTGGGTGTTAGTTGGGGTCTGGTGGTTGGAGAGAGCTATGAGTTAGGACTCAGGAGACACGGTTGCTGCTGGTTCTCTGTATAATACAGGCAAGAATATTAAATGAGGGAATGATGGAGGATCTTTTAAAGTCTTTCCAGCTCTGATATGTTGCTGCTGCTGCTGCTAAGTCGCTTCAGTCATGTCCGACTCTGTGTGACCCCATAGACAGCAGCCCACCAGGCTCCCCCATCCCTGGGATTCTCCAGGCAAGAACACTGGAGCGGGTTGCCATTTCCTTCTCCAATGCATGAAAGTGAAAAGTGAAAGTGAAGTCGCTCAGTCGTATCTGACTCTTAGCTACCCCATGGACTGCAGCCTACCAGGCTCCTCTGTCCATAGGATTTTCCAAGCAAGAGTACTGGAGTGGGGTGCCATTGCCTTCAGTCACAGGTAAATTACTGAGGACATATTTCAGTCGATACACACTGACTGGACACCTACTGTGTGTTGGAAATAGCACTGAGCTGTGAGGAGTAAAAGATGCTGTCATTAGGAGGAGACAGGCATGTACATGGCTAATCCCAGTATCTTCTGAGAGTTAATGAAAAATAACAACAGCTTGGTGAAGGGCTCTGGGAGATAGGAGAGGAAAAGATGAATTGTGGGGAAGATTGGGACGGCTTCCTGGAGGAGGTGACATGTAACCTCAGTCTTGATGGACGAAAAGGAATCCTATAAGCAGAGAGGGTTTGATTTGCCATGAAAGTGAGGAGATTCCTATTTGTCGCTCTCTCTGTCTTCATTTCCTGATCTTCAAAGAGGGACCACAACCACCATCACCTCTCATCACGATCGAGCAAGACAGTGGCTGAGCAATGTGCCTTGGCATGTGCTCTATAATGATTCATGCAAATGTCCCTTATGATCATTACATTCATTCATTCAGTCAAGAAATATTTATTGAGCACCTACTATGTGCCAGGCCTCCTCAAACCATGGGGATAAAGAGGCCACGGGAGAGGTAAGTGTCTCTTCCTAGGAGTCTGCATTCTAGTTGGCATCTTCACTTGTGTTGAACATCCGAGCGTGTGAGCGTGCCAGCATAAGACACTTCCACTTGCCTTTGGAACTTGGTGAGGTTGAACATGGTGAATTTCACAGACAAGTGAAATACTATTTCAAGGAAATAGTTTGTCCTTAGGAGGTGGCTCTGCTCCCCTGGCGATCTCCCAGAACTGTTGTGTGGGTGAGACGAATCATCACCATCAAGGCAAAGAACATGAGCTAATGCTCGTGGAGGGCTTAACATAGCTCCTGGCCTGGGCGCACGCTCTGCAGACACAGACTGAAGTCTGGGGTTTCCTGCAGGCCGCTGGGCAGAGTCAGGGCTGCAGCCGCACTTGACCCTCCCAGGAGCTCATGGACCCCCTTACAGCTGTGGGCACTGAGGTTTGCAGCTGATGCCTGCTCAGGGTCACATAGCCTGCATGTGGCAGAGTGGCTGTAGCTCCAGGGAACCCAGTTCAAGCCAGCTTGCCCCAACCCCCCAGCTGGGATCAATTCCCTCACCTGGGTGTTCCCTGGTGCCCAGGCCTGGTGGGAGCAGTGAGGGTGGGCAGGGTGAGGGGCTTGAGCCTGGAGCTTGGGTCTGAGCCAAGTCCTGGCTTCCTCGCTTGTTAACTGTGGGCTTCTGGTCACAGCACCACTCTAAGACTCAATTTCCTCATCTGTACAATGGGTAGGGTGAAGGGCAGCAAGAATGGGCAGGTGGAAGGGAGGGAGAGGACATGTAGACGGTGCTTAGGCAAAGGCCCTGCTCCCTTGGAGCCTCTGAGGAGAGAGCAGAAAGCCTTTGGGCCGCTTTGTCATCCACCCAGAAGCTGCCACCACCAGGCCGCAAGCACAGGGTGTCCTGAAACGCTCCCTGCTTCTCTCTCGAGCTGATACATACTTGTCGTGGGCGATGTTCCCACTATCAGACATTTGGTGGAATCATAAAAATCCATTCCCACTCTGCTTAATACATTTTCATGCTTCTTCCTTGACAGGCCTGGGCACGTTGGATTTGGGGTCTCACTGTCTTGGAGCCCACGCTTCTGGTGTGCCTCAGAACGAAGGTGTTTGGGGACATCCAGGCAAGAGCCCTGGGCCGCTGAAACACAGGAAAGAAGGTGAGGTCAAGGTCAAGGGCAAGGCGGGGCCCCTGGGTGTGTACACGGCTGCTTCTTGCAACCTCTGTCAACCAGAGACTTGTACACACTAAGTGCTGGGGTTTAAGCCCTGGTTCTAACTATGCGCCCACAGTTAATCTCTCCGAGCCTCAGTGTTTATGAAACAGGAGTAATAAAAATGCCCACCCATACAGCTAAGCGATTGCATGGAGTGATGCCGGAAGACAGCTATGCCTGTACCCAGCTCCCAGGAAGAATCCAGTGATGCCACAGTAAGATGGTATATATATCGTAAGTCAGCAATTGTTGTGTATGTCATTTTAAAAAGTCACAGTAACCCGGGGGTTGGGAGAGGGGTTTGTATCATCCTTCTTTTGTCAATAAGGAAACTGAGGTTTAGGGAGGGCAGTGATGTAGCAGAGTGGTGCCCCAGGATTTTGCCAAATCTGCCAGTACAGTCTCCCTGCTAGACCCACTTGAGTCAGGTTTGGGGCCTCTCAGGGCAGTGATGGCCGGCTGGGGACTCCAGGGCCACATGCGTGCAGACTGCAGCAGGTTTAACCCCTGCTTCCAGAGGGCCCTCCCTCTGGAGGTGCAAACACGCAGGTTCCCAGGACTGGAAGCCTTAGCATGTGCGGCCCTGAAACCTCAAAGGGGGTTTGGCCGCTGTGGCTGTTCTGGTGACAAAAGCTTTTGATTTATTTTTCAAGCCAAGTGGCTAGCTGAGCACATCAGCTACAACCTGCTATTAGACGCTCCTTGCGGTGGTCTGTGTGGAGGGCTCGGGGGTAGAGCCCCCGCGTGTGTGGCAGGATCCTAGGTCTCTCCTTTCTGGGGATTTCTTTTTTTGATTTAAAATTGGAGTATAGCTGAAGAAGTGATGATTTTAAACTGTGTTGCTGGAGAAGACTTTTGAGAGTTCCTTGGACTCCAAGGAGATCCAACCAGTCCATCCTAAAGGAAATGAGTCCTGAATATTCATTGGAAGGACTGATGCTGAAGCTGAAGTGCCACCTGATGTGAAGAGCCGACTCATTGGAAAAGACCCTGATGCTGGGGAAGGTTGAGGGCAAGAGGAGAAGGGGGTGACAGAGAATGAGATGGTTGAATGACATCACCAACTCAGTAGACATGAATTTGAGCAAACTCTGGGAGATAGTGAAGAACAGAAGAGCCTGGCATGCTGCAGTCCAAAGGGTCACAAGGAGTCGGACATGACTTAGTGACTGAACACACAGACACACATAGACATTGAACTTTTGGATTTTATTAATTATATGTTTCATTTTTAGCATCTCTAGTTCTTTTCAGGTGTCCTTTTACTTTTCCATGCAACTTTGTTGAAGGCAGTGGCACCCCACTCCAATACTCTTGCCTGGAAAATCCCATGGATGGAGGAGCCAGGTGGGCTGCAGTCCACGGGGTTGCAAAGAGTCAGACACAACTGAGGGACTTCACTTTCATGCATTGGAGAAGGAAATGGCAACCCACTCCAGTGTTCTTGCCTGGAGAATCCCAAGGACGGCGGAGCCTGGTGGGCTGCCATCTATGGGGTCGCACAGAGTTGGATACGACTGAAGCAACTTAGCAGCAGCAGCAGCAGCTTCCTGTCTCTCTTTGAAGATTTTACATATGCTTAAAGTTTCAACTTTTTATTTCTAGTTCTTGGGGTGAATTTCTCTACTTTGCTATGTCTTTTGATTGTGCTAGACCTCAGGGCAGATTTTTCTTGCTGCTGTGGATTGTAATTTTAACCATGAGGTCATCTTTAATGGGGCAGCTTTCCATAGGAGCCTTGTTCTCTTGAATTTTAGAGGTATCCCCTCTGATAGTTTCACATGTGCCTCTTTGTTGGGATCCTGTGGGTTTTATCAGCTCTGGATGGATTTTATAATAATGTTTTAGCTTGGAGTTTCACGGGTGATCCATGCTTCATGGCTCCTGGCTTTAGGAAGGGGGTCAGACACAGACTCTGCCTCACGTAAGCCTGAAGATTCCTTTCTTCCCCTAGACTCCAGCTCCTATAATCCAACACTGATACCCTGTAAGTTGTTTGTCTTCAGGTTTTATCAAGTACTCTGGTTTGAGTTTTATCTTCTTTTTGAATTCCTGGAGATTTTTCTTTCCTTGCTTTTGAAATTGGGTTTGTGTTGAAATAATTTAATGTCACATTGTGTCCAACATCTTTATTGGTTTGTACTGGGGGTGAGTGGGGTGGACAGTCATTCAGGGTCTGCCATATTGACTGGGCATCATTATTATGGATATTTTTATTATCATGAGAGCCACCTAAGTCACCAGAAAGGAGACAACAGATGTAAATCTGTTTCTGAACTTTAACGTTTGCTACCAATGGAAGGTATGAGGGGCTCCGTTTCCATTCCTAAAAGAGGGATTTAAAAAAAGAAAAAAACCTTGTGTGTTTTATGCAACTCATGGAGACAGTTGCCTGCATTTGAAAGGGTCTGGGTTAAGGTGACCAATGTGACCGCCATCTGGTCAAATCCAATGATGCCCTCCTCTTACTCAGTTCAACTAACTGCTCCCTTCTTTCTGATACTCTTTCTTTGCAGCACTTCCGGAATACTCCTTTACACGGCTCCTGAAGGTTGGCCACCTCTGGGCTCTCTTGTCTGGATACCATCTGGTTCATGGCCCCACCTCCCCGCTGTGTCCCCCAATTCAAATGGCTTCTCCACCCCCACTGCTGTCATGATAGGCCATCATCTTTTGCTAGACTGAGAAATTCTCTTAACTGGTCTCTTTCTTTTCCAGCTTATCTTGCCATTATCCTGACTTTATCTAACAGAGTCAGAACACAAATGAATCCTGTAATTCCACTGCTTTGTTGCTGTTGTTCAGTTGCTCAGTTGTGCCCAACTCTTCGCGACCCTCTGGACTGCAGCACGCCAGGCTTCCCTATCCTTCACTATCTAGCTCCAAGAGTTTGCTCCATTTAGTTGGTGATACCATTCAACCATCTCATCCTCTGTCACCCCCTTCTCCTCCTGCCCTCAATCTTTCCCAGCATCAGGGTCTTTTCCAATGAGTTGGCTCTTTGCATCAGGTGGCCAAAGTATTGGAGTTTCAGCTTCAACCACCAATGGCTTCTCACTGAACCTAGAATGAAGCCCAACCTTTATCATGGCCTTTAAGGCATCCTCTGATCCACCCCCACATTCCCCTGTAGTCTTATATCCTCCATCCCGTGAGAGTTCATGTGCTCTAGCTTGGTCTTCTCAACTGCCCCAGGGCCTTTGCACTTGCAGACCTTTGCCCCAGCCATCTTTTCACGGCCACTTCCTTCACATCATTCAGCCTCAGCTCAAGTGCTAGCTCCTCACTGATGACTGTTGCCAAGGCAGCCAACCTCCTCCCCCAGTCATTCTCTTCTCCACTACCCTGGTGTTCAAGACTTTGTCATCAAACATGATCTCACTTATGTCTTTACCCATTTATGGGCAGATCCATTATGGTCTCTCCCCAACAAGAATGTGAGCTCTACCAGGGCAGGGATGGGGTCTGCCTTGCTTGACTGTTGGTTTTCCAGTTCTGAGAATAAAGCCTGGCATTTTGTAGGCACAATAAGTCCCCTACATACAAGCCTTCAAGGTGTGAACTTTCAAAGATGCAGACATGCATGCCAGCCCATGTATGCCAGCTGTGGTACACTGGACTTTTCAAGGAGCTGCACTGTAAGACTCCATTTTTTAAAATTTTTTGTGTATTTTATGTTTATATCATTTGTGTGAGAAGTATTATAAACCGATTACCATCAGTACTATATAGCCAATTGTGTTACTTTGGTGTATGTATGTGTGCTAAGTCACATCAGTCATGTCAGACTCTTTGTGACCCTATGAACTGTAGCCCACCTGGCTCCTCTGTCCATGGGCTTCTCCAGGCAAGAATACTGGAGTGGGTTGCCATGCTCTCCTCCAGGGGATCTTCCTGACCCAGGGATCGAATTTGCATCTCTCACATCTCCTGCATTGACGGGTGGGTTCTTTACCACTGTGCCACCTGGGAAGCCTTGTTAGTTGGGTACTGAGGCTGACTTTGTTGGACTTACAAACAACTGGACTTATGAATGCATGCTTGGAATGAAACTCGGTCACAGGTAGAGGACTGACTGTACTCGAAATTTCTGGAAGAAATGAGTGACTCTATGCCTAACATATCTTATCTCTTTCAAGTCTCTCAACAACCCTACAGGTGGAACTTACTGTGCTCATTAAATGGGTGAGGAACAACAGGGATCTTCGGAGATTTCTAAGATTCCCAGAATCCTAGAGTCAAGAAGGGGCAGAGCCAGCCGCCAGGTCCTTCTGATTGGATCCAAGGTCTGTCTTTATTGCCTTGTATCAAGTTGCTTTTTGTGAGCAGATTTGAGATTTGAGTGCAGAGGTCAAGATGCAAACAGTTGTTGAGTCAGGATCTCTCTTTTGTTTGAGAACAAAACCTTTTCTTTAACGAAGAACATCCAAGTCCCCAAAGTCTCAGCACTGGATGGCATGCCTCCCTGAGAATGGCCGCTCAACGGGCAGCACTGTGCACAGGCATTTTCCTAATCAACTGTGTTTTGGAGTTTTTCAAGCCATAAAAAGACCAGTGCTAAACCACAAAACTTCTATGTTTCTTACACTCTTAAAACTAAAGAAGGGGAAAAAAAAAAAAAAAGAAGGGGAGGGGGAATGAGATTATTTGAACCATATTTTGCAAACCTGAGCTTCTCTCCCCGTCTGAGGAAGCCAGTGCCAAGTTGCAACTTGCTGCACATTTTTATGAGCTGGGTTATTAACCTTTGCAAACAGATGCCTGTAGTGGAACAACTGCCTGGGTCCCTGTCTCTGGACAAGAAGAAGCATCACTAGGAAGCCGCCCAGATGCCAGTCCTTCCACCTCGGCTCCAGAGGTTGAATCTGTGCTTTGGCCACACACGCTCACTGGCACCGCAAGGAAGTCTATGTTCTTTCATTTCCTTAAGACTTGGAAATTTGGGGAGTTGGCAAGAGCAGCGCCTTGGACCACAAGATAGGACCAAACCAGGGGATCATGAGCCTTAACGCCTACATCACCTGGAAGTAGTGTGGAAGCGGGCAAAGGGCTTCCTGGTTTGACAGGCTAATTAGAATCCTGACTTCAGCCGTGGACACTAACTCTGTGTGTCTTTCTGCCAAGGACTGGATCCAGCTCATCCTCAGTTTTCTTGTTTGTACAGCGGGGCTCAGAAACTTGCCTTGTGGGCTGGGGGGTGAGAGTTGAACGAAGCTGTGCCTGATAGAGAACGTGGTAGGATGGTTAAGAGCAAGGACTTGAGGGTCTGTGTAGACCCATGTTCAAATCCCAATTCCATCTCCAACCAACTGCGTCATCTCAGGCCAGCACTGACTAAACACCTTCTGGTCTCAGTCTCTCCCTCTCATGCAAGAGTTTAAATGAACTAGTGCTTGGAAAGGTCTTGGCACAGAGCTTGCCTGACAGTTCTTAGTAAATAAATACCAGGACTTGCCTGGTGGTCTAGTAGTTAGGACTTGGTGCTTCCAATTCAAGGACTGGGGTTTGGTCCCTGGTCAGGGAACTAGATCCCATATGCTGCAACTAAGATCTGGCACAGCCAAATAAATATATAAATAAATACAAAAAAACAGATGCAGTTTTTGTCTTGTTTCTGATATCCAGTCCCTAGGGCTGTAGGTGACACTGATCACGTTTGAAACAAGAATCACCAATATGAAGAATGTATTCTTAGGCTATTTGCTGATGTACAATTTTTTCTAGGTTAGTAATCATAACGAGGTTTTGCTTGTGTGTTTCACTTAAACTTAGACAAATTGGGGGAAAAAAAACACAAAGAAAATTCTTTGTTCAGCAGAGAACATGTTTCAAAGAAAAAGTCATCAGCCAAGAATATTCAGACCCTTTTGTTATGTTTTGAAGAGATGATTATTTTGCAGGCTCTGGGGCACTTAAACTCTGTCCAGAAATTCCTTTGGTAAATAATAATAATAGAAAATATCCTTTGGAAATAATAGAGGGGATTTAACAAATGCCTTTCTTGAGGGATCTCAAAAGGCTTCCACATAATTTTAGGGCTTTAGTGATTTTCTTAAAAGAGTTTGACTTTCTTTCCTGCATCAGTCAGAGTATGTTCACAGGAACTGGAGAACTTGAGAGCTGGAACGGGTCCTAGGGCTGACTCTGTCCAGTATGTCTGCTGAACCAGTGGGAGGAATGGGAGCCAGGGCAGGAGGGGATGAACACTCCTGAGAGCCCGCTCAGTGTTCTTCTTGACTTGGAGACTTCCTAACATCTGCAGGTCCCATGTTCTCAAAACAAACAAACAAACAAAAGCCAACATCTGAAGGCTGACTCGGGATTGACATTTGACACATTTTTGCTCACTTCATCTTCGAGTTTTTGCTTGTGTGGGTTTGACAGAGAGGGACAGGTGAACTGCCAGGGCTAGATTTCACCCTGGGACTCACGCCTTGGAGGGTGAGTGCCCAGGCCGGCAGAGGACCCAGGCTTGGCTCTGGAGTTGGGCTGGCTGCTCAGACGCCAGCTGTGACCTGGATGAGTTCCCTAGGCACTCTGGATCTCCTTGCCTTCCCTTTAGAAGGCAATAATTAATCATTAATTAGGTGGATTTTTGGTTGGAATTTGGGCTCCCCGGGTGGTGCAGTGGTAAAGAATTCACCTGCCAACGCAACAGATGCAAGATCCCTGGGTGGGGAAGATCCCCTGGAGGAGGAAATGACAATCCACTCCAGTATTCTTGCCTGTGAAATCCCACAGACAGAGGAGTCTGGTGGGCTATAGTCCATGTGGTCTCAAAGAACTGGACGTGACTGAGCATGCAGGCACACCACCTCTACCTTTGGGTAGAATTTAAAGCCTGTGTGCCATGTTCATCCAGAGTGTGGGCCATCATTTCCTGCACACGCGTCAGATTTGTCTCCCTCATTCGGGAGATGTCAGTTTACATCATCTTGTATTTTTTGGCTCCTTATCTATTGAGTGTTTCTTTAAAATTGAAGTATAATTGATTTACAATGTTGTTTTTGTTTCAGGTGTACAGCAAAGTGATTCAATTATACATATATTTATCTATTACTTTATAGGTTCTTCCCCCTTACAAATATTACAAATTATTGAGTATAGTTTCCTGTGCTATACAGTAGGTCCTTACTACTGTAACCTAATTGGTTATCCATTGAGTCTTTGTTCATTCATTCATTCAGCAAAAGTCTTCTGAGCCCAACTATGTGCTAGGCATGGGATGTCATGATAGCTAAAATCCAGCCATGGTGAACTTGATAAAGAAAAGCCAGAGCAGTGAATCAGTGTCTTTACCCCGAAAAGGTGCCTTAGTCAGGATAAGATAAATTATGCTGCAGTAACAAACAGCCCCCATGTGTAGTGGCTTAAATTAAATACAACAAAGGTTTAATTTTGGCTTTTGCTACTTGTCAACACTGGTCAGTGGGAGGGCTCTGTTTCTCCTGGAGGCTCAGAAACTCAGGCTGATGGAGAATCACCTAGATCTGGACTTCCATCTTCACTGAGGCAGCAGAAAGGGAACACGGTGAGTTGTACAGAGACACTTTAGAGCTTCTGCCCATAGTGAGGCATCAGTTCCACTCATATGTTGCCTGCCAAAGCAACATGATCACAGTTAATTTTAAGATTGGTGAGGACCTTTCATTTTATTGTGTCCTGGAAAGAGGACTGTTACACCTACAAGCCTCAGTTTCCCCATCTGTACAAATGAAACAGGACCAGCTGGCCCTTTCTCTCCATCTGTGGCAGATGAGATTGGAGGACCATGCAATCTGAAGCAGAGTTGGTCCTGCTGTCTGGGCCATGCAGCAGGGATTGCTCCCGTTCACCTTCAGGGAGCTGATGGAGAAGTGGGTGCAGCCAATGCTTAGAACTAATTTAGGTTTTCAATTTCTAGCACGATGCTTTTATTTTGGACTTCCTTTCACTTCTGCTCTTAGATTCTGGCAGAAGTATTTTCAAGGTTATGCTTATTATATCAATTATTTTTCTAATTTCTTTTTTGAGTGAATTCATTTTTTGCAGAGCAAAGAGGGAGTGGTGTGAACAGGGCTTCGTCAGTGAAGGGAGGCCCTATTTTGGCAGGAGATTCGTGACTTCTGCAACGAGTAATTATGGACGGGGTGCACTTGAAACCAATGCTCACAGCGAATTCCCCTGCTGTTTCCAATTGTTTTTGCTGGTTAGTTTTACATCTTGACCTGGCTTTTTCCACTGCTGCTGGAAATCCTTCCCCATGGCCACTGGCTTTTACAGAGGTGACTACATTTCTCATTTTGCTGAATATGCAGGGGTCATTTTGAGATAGAACTTGGAGGTCTGTCTCTGCAAATCTCAGGCCACTACCTAGGGGTGTGCCAGGGACCCCCTTGAAGGCTTCATTCCAAATGATAGAAATGTAACCCAGTTAATTCAGGGTGACCTCTTGCCTTGGGGGTGAGTCTACATCCTAAGGGGTTCACAGAGGTGAGTGTGTATGGTCCATCCGTGGTCCTCACCTGTCTGTGCTGGTACCACTTAGACCTCCTGACACCGCGTGGTCCCTGGCAGGTTCCTTGCCTTCCCAAGGGTCTCCCAGATGCTTTTGGGCCTGCAGAGAGGCCCAGGGGGCACTTCCCAGGTCACTAGGAGCTGGTTGTGGCATCGCAGGCCCTCATGCAGCTGTGGTCACATCGCTGTTCCTGGGCCGTCCCGCTGGGTGGGAGGGACGCCATGGGCTGGCTCTCCCAGAAGCAAGGCAGAGCTCCAGTCAGCTCTCAGAGTTGGCCAAACACCTCCACACACCACTGAGCACTGGGCTTCTTCTCAATAAAATACACCAGCCCTTAACTCTCCAACTTAACTTTTGCAAGTGATTGACCTACATTGATTGACCTGTGATTGACCTACACTGACCTACAATGATGGGGACCATGTGCTTGGGTGAAGATCAAAGAACCAGGTCTGGGATGGCGTCACCCTCAGGCCTGGGAGTGGAAGACTGAGACTCTCGGGTGGAGGGCTGCTTCCAATGGATCTTAGTGGGACCACCAGTCCTCACTCAGGCCCCTTCCCTCAGCCTGGGGGTAGACTTCACCTCCTCCATCAGATGCCCCCGCCCTTCAAGGGGGTGCTCAGGGTCACTCTTCATCTCTTTTTCTCTCATCCCTGGTCCATGGTGCTTCAGTGTTTCCGGCCTCAGAGCATTTGTTATGTTGGAGTCTAGTTGTTGAGCCAGTGGGGGCCCACCTCTGTACCAGCTGGGGGTGGGCAGAATCACTGGAAGGTGTGTGAGTGAAGCTATGAAGGCATCCGCTGCAGGGCCTCAAGCTCACAGGAGTGTGCGGGCTGGGCAAGCAGTCCGTGCGTGTCTGTTGGTTTCACTTCCGATGCTGGAGCCTCCTGTCTTCTCCAAAAGGGCCCTGAGGTGGGATGTGGGGGTCTGGTGGGGGGCAGGAGTGAGATGGGATCCCAGCCATGTGGAAGGCACTGGGATGAGTTGGGGCCATGGCCGCTTTGCTGCCTCCAACCCTAGGCACGTTCTCCGGTACAGGGTGGGGGAAGGGTCCCACCTGGAGAAGCAGGCGCCCTTCATCATGAAGCAGAGGTGGCCTGGGAGTCGTGGGGGATTGGAGCCGGTGCAGGCCTGCCCACTGCCACACATGGAGGCCAGACAATATGTGTGGGCTGCAGCGTGCCTGCCGCCTACCGCCGCATCACCCCTTCCCTCCAAGTGACACATGAAGATGTGTCTTGGGGCCCCTCCTCTTGGAAGCCTTCAGGGAATGAATTCTGGGTCACAGAGCCCCGCCTGGCCAAGCTGACAAATCACCCCTCTTCTTAGCCTTGAACTGCTCAGAGGGTGGGTGTGTCTAGTCCAGCACATTTTCATTTATTCCACACATTTGTTGAGTGCCTACTGCATACCAGGCGTGGGCCACATGCTGGAAACACAGAGATGACTTGGGTCTAGTCTTGGCCCTAAAGCTTGGCGGAGACACAGGCTTGGAACTGGGCTGTGCTGATGCAGATGTCATCACCGAGCCTGTCTGGGGCTGTGGGCCCAGGCACACATGGTCCAGGGCCCAGGGCAGCTTGGGGAGGGGTGGGAGGTCAGCAGAGGCTTTCTCAGGGAGGAACTGCCTAAAGGATGGCGCGGGAGTCAGGCAGAGAAGTGCAGGAGGAGGAATCTATGAGAAAGCACATGCAAAGGCCCTGCGATCTAAGGAAACACAACCCTGGAAGAAACCAAGAGTCACTCAGTCTGGCCACAGAGCAGGGAGGGTGAGAGGTCTTAGGGGAGTGAGTAGAGAGGCAGGGGAAGTCAGGGTGGGCCAGTATTTGTGGGAGCTTGTGCTCTTGGAGAGGGAACTTGCCTGAGCAGGCCTGGGGGTGTTTGTAGTCAGGATGTCATCTGGTCAGATCTGGATTTTAGAAGGCTCTCTGTCACCCTGACCTGACTTGGATGGGAGGGGAGGGACGGCAGCCAGGTGGGCCCCTTGTGTGTTAGTGTGACGGTCCCGGTGAGTGATGATGAAGATCTCGACAAACAAAGAGGTGCAGTGGATTCAATTACACCACCTTCCTTCACAGCCTCTGAGGGAAATGAAAAAAAAAAGTGGGTGATGGACACCCCAGTTGTGGAGGAGGAACGTCCGTTGTAGACGGACTGAAAGTGTTAGTCACTCAGTCGTGTCCGACTCTGTGCGACCCCATGGACTGTCGCCTGCCAGGCTCCTCTGTCCCTGGGATTCTCCAGGCAAGAATACTGGAGTGGGTTGCCATCCCCTTCTCCAGGGGATCTTCTCAACCCAGAGCCTGAACCTGGGTCTCCTGCACCGCAGGCATTCTTTACCATCTGAGCTGTCAGGGATCCACCTCTAGACAAAGAGCGGCCTTTATTTTTCATGCCCTGTCTTCCCAAGACAGGAGCCTTTTCTGCTCTTATTGGGATGATCTGGGGGCTGGAACACCAGAGCTGGGGTTCCGGGTTCCTGCTGGTGGGGAGGTGTCCCCAGACACCATCCGGGTGGTTATGGAGGGGAGAATGGAGCTCCAGGAGGCAGACAGGAGGCCTCAGAGGGTGATAGAATCCCACAGTTCAAGTCCAGCCCATGTCAGTCGTGTGTTCCTCATGCCACTGACCACATGTGGCTGCATTCCGCAGGCTCTGTCCTGGTATCAGAGCCTCAGCCCGAGGTGGTGGACAGAGAGGCCAAGGCCTTGCCTCTGCTTGCTGGCCTTCTATAGAATGTGCTGCAGCCATTGTATAAGTCTCCTTGAGTTTCAAACAGACATGCTCATCTAAACTGTTTTGGGAAGTGGATTATTAATATCACAGAGCTTCTGATACTGCTGAGTCCGTATCAGTAATGAAGAGTTAGTTGCTTGGTCGCGCCTGACTCTTTGCAACCTCACGGACTGTAGCCTATCAGGCTCCTTTGTCCATGGGATGCTCCAGGCAAGAACACTGGAGTGGGTTGCCATTTCCTTCTCCAATCAGTAATGAAGCGAAGTGTGGAATTAACAAGGTGATGGCTCCAGCCAAGGGACTTGACGTTTAGCAGATTAATTCATGTTTATAGTAAAGTGGGTTTTTAACTCAGTGATTTAGCAGGCTGTGTTCTCAGCTTTAAACATTTTTCTTTTAATTTTAGGAGGCCCTATTTCTTTATTTTCTTGGCTGCACCGTATGGCATGTGGGGCCTTAGTTTCCCTACCAGGGATTGAACCTGTGCCCCTTGCCTTGGAAGTGCAGAGGCTTAATTGCTGGACCCCCAGGGAAGTCCTTGTTCTCAACTTTTCTTTTTCAGTTTCTTTCACTTTAGCCCCATTGCTTTCCCTTTCTTCTCTCCTCTTCCTCCCCTTCATGTGATGGGCTTGTGTGTTCCCTGCCCCTGTGTTTCTCTGTAGGAGCGCAGCTCACATGTCTGCTGGAGCTGGCGTCCAGGGGCGTTGGTGCTCCTGGATCCAGAGCAGGGGGTGGGTGATAGCGGCTCTGGGCTCCCTCTGGCTCTGTCCCTGGTCCTCATGGTGGTCGGCTACCCTCTTCACCTCTCTGAGCCTAAACGTCCCCCTTCTCCAGGGGGACCGGCTGTATTACCTATCATATTGAGTTGGAAGCTGATTAAGTGAAATGATGCAAAACGCAATGGTCATAGGCTTGGGCACTCAGCAGGTGATCTGTAAAGGCAGGCAGGTTCTCTCCTGGCCATGCCTCCTCTCCTGGACCAGAGCTTGGGAGCTGATGCAGCGGATAAGCCTGGGGCCGTGAGGAGTGTGGGCCCAGCCCTATAACTCACTCACTGCCCATCTGTACGATGAGCTGGATTATTCACATGTTGTGTAAGTGCCTTTTGGGTCCCTGTTTGAAGATCCTGACTGTACAGTGATGGAGGAGGAAGGGGTGGGGGGAGACAGAGGCCAGCAGGGCAGCAGCGGGCACACCAGCTGCTGTGTGGGCACCATTTGGCATCCATCCTTCTCCTGGTCCTTACCCAGCCCTCTCTCCTTCACTCTCAAACCCCTCCCAAAGCGAGTGGGGCAGATGGTACCAGCCCCGCAGTGCTGGGGGCTAGAGGTCAAATCACGCCAGGCCTTCAGGGAGGGTGAAGGACCTCCAAGCCATCACAGTGAAGCTGTAGGTGAGTTGGGGAGGATGGGAAGGCTCGTGGGGACAAATGGCTTCAGTCTGGAGGGCAGGGCAAGTGTAGAAGGACCAGGGAGGGCTCCGTAGAAAGACGAGCCCTTTCTGGGCCAGGCTTTCAGTAGTGGTGGACGAACAGATGTGACTGTCTCCTCTGGGTGGGCAGGTGTATCTTCTCCTTGTTCACTGGGCACAGACACAGACCCTGGTGGGCACTCTGAGGTCCAAGGAAGGGGAGGAGGTGATGGATTCACTTGATGGATAGAACGCAGGTAGACGCTTGGAGCCAGCCCAGCCCTTCTTCCCTGCAGTGGACTGGAAGTGACTCAGAAGTAAACCTTCACTGTGCTAAGCCACTGAGGCTTTGAGGTCATCTGTTAAGGCAGGAAGCACACTCATACAGGAAGGGGACGCCAGTGGTGGAGGCTGGCAGGGACTCACTCTGAGCATCCATTTCTGTATCTGAAGATGTATTTGTTTCTATATGTAGGTATTTATAACTGAATCACTCATTGGAAAAGATTCTGATGCTGGGAAAGATTGAAGGCAAAAGGAGAAGGGGATCGCAGAGGATGAGATGGTTGGATGGCATCACCGACTCAATGGACATGAGTTTGAGTGAACTCTGGGAGATAGTGAAGGACAGGGAAGCCAGGCGTGCTGCACTCCATGGGGTCACAAAGAGTCAGACATGACTTTGTGACTGAACACAACACAACACAACACAACACACTTTGCTGTACACCTGAAACAAACACAGCTTTGTAAGTCAACTAGACTACGATAAAAATAAATCACTAATGTAAAAAATGGTTAAGATGGTACATTTTATTTTACATTTATTTTACCATGATAAAAAAAAAGTGGTTGAAAAAACCCAAACAGTTCCTGCAGTTCCTGATAGTCACTGACAGGTCAATCTCATGCTGGAGAAACTAGCATCTCCGCAGGTCAGAGCCTCTCCATGTGCAGACACGGGGCCAGGATGGCTCAGTTCTGACCTCCATCCTCACGGAGAAACCAGTACGAAGAGGGAGGGATGTGATCGACTCAGGGACACATGCCATCTGAACCTGCCCTGACCCCACAGCTTCACTCTCTCTGCAGGATGGAAAACCATACTCATTCAATAAAGGAAGATGCGCCCTCTGCTCCCTGAGACTGCCCCCATGGGTGATGCGGCTGGGAGAGACGGGTCAGGAGCCCAGCCACGCATCATGCCTCCCTGACCGGGCTCCTTCGTTGCAGTGCACAGGCTTCTCATGGTGTGGCTTCTCTCATTGCAGAGTGTAGGCTCTTGGCAGACGGGCTTCAGTAGCTGCAGCACGCAGGCTCAGGGGTTGTGGTTCCCAGGCTCTTGAGCCCAGACTCAGTAGCTGTGATGCAAGGGCTTAGTTGCTCTGTGACATGTGGGATCTTCCCAGACCAGGGGTGGAACCCATGTCCCCTGCATTGGCAGGCGGATTCTTATCCACCGAGCCTCCAGGGAAGTCCTCACCATCTGCTTTCTGTCTCTATGAATCTGACTTCTCTAAGTGCTGCATATAAGTGGAATCATACAGATTTGTTTTGTGTGTGTGTGTGTGTGTGTGTGTGTGTGTGTGTATGACTGGCTTATTTCATTTAGCATGAAGTCTTCAAGTTTCATCCGTGCTATAGCATGTTCAGAGTTTCTTTCCTTTTTAAGGCTGAGTAATATTCCATATAGGAAAAGGAGTACGTCAAGGCTGTATACTGTCACCCTGCTTATTTAACTTCTTTGCAGAGTACATCATGAGAAACGCTCGGCTGGAAGAAGTACAAGCTGGAATCAAGATTGCTGGGAGAAATATCAATAACCTCAGATATGCAGTTGATACCACCCTTATGGTAGAAAGTGAAGAGGAACTAAAAAGCCTCTTGATGAAAGTGAAAGAGGAGAATGAAAAGGTTGGCTTAAAGCTCAACCTTCAGAAAACTAAGATCATGGCATCTGGTCTCATCACTTCATGGGAAATAGATGGGGAAACAGTGGAAACAGTGTCAGACTTTATTTTTTTGGGCTCCAAAATCACTGTAGATGGTGACTGCAATCATGAAATTAAAAGACACTTACTCCTTGGAAGGAAAGTTATGACCAACCTAGATAACGTATTACAAAGCAGAGACATTACTTTGCCAACCAAGGTCCGTCTAGTCAAGGCAATGGTTTTTCCAGTGGTCATGTTTGGATGTGAGAGTTGGACTATGAAGAAAGCTGAGCGCCGAAGAATTGATTCTTTTGAGCTGTGGTGTTGGAGAAGACTCTTGAGAGTCCCTTGGACTGCAAGGAGATCCAAACAGTCCAGCCTAAAGGAAATCAGTCCTGAATATTCATTGGAAGGACTGATGTTGAAGCTGAGATGCCAATACTTTGGCCACTTGATGCCAAGAACTGAATCATTGGAAAAGACTCTGATGCTGGGAAAGATTGAAGGCAGGAGGAGCAGGGAATGACAGAGGATGAGATGGTTGGATGGCATCATGGACTCAATGGACATGAGTTTGAGATGGTGATGGACAGGGGAGCCTGGCATGCTGCAGTCCATGGGGTCTCAAAGAGTCGGACACGACTGAGTGACTGAACTGAACTGAATATTCCATTGTTTGACTAGACCGTTTATCTGTCAGTGGACACTTGGGTTGCTTCCACTTTTTGATTAGCATGAAGAATGCTGCTGTGAAAACAAGGGTACATGTATCTATTGAAGCCCCTGCTTTCGGTTTCTGGGTGTGTACCAGGAGGTGGACTCACTGATCCTATGATATTTCCATCTCTGAATTTTTGAACACCCAGTCTACCATGGCAACCCACTCCAGTATTCCTGCTTGAAGAATTCCATGGACAGAGGAGCCCGGCGGGCTACAGTCCATGGGGTCACAAAGAACCCTCAAACAAAGTGATGCACACGCATGTTGTGAGAACTACTTTTTAAAAAACCACCCCTCCTCCCCGTCCAAGCAAAGGGTTATAAATCAGATTTTAAAAAAGACAAAGGAAGAAGGAAAAAGCCCTACCTTGGGGGCTGACACGGTAGTCCTGACAGGAGAAAGAATTTATTTTGACTAACAAGCCAAGCAGGGATAATCCCAGGAGCTGGGCAGGAGGTGGAGGGGCACCGGGCGGCGGGGGCGGAGCCTTTCGGCCAGATGCCCGGCCGGCCAGCAGCCGGCAGCCGGCTCTGTGTGGACTGCGCATTGTCACTTTGGTGGAATTCAGGAGCGCTCCGCCCGCCATTCGGCGGCAATCTATAATTAACTCACGCAGAGGCTGTGCGAAGCGGAGGCCTCTTCCTGGGGCAGCCAGAGACAGTCACCTGCCCTCCTCCTTAGGGGGCGAGGGGTCCTCCCTCCAGCCAGCAGCTGATGCGTAATTAATGGCAATTGTGTTGTTCTAGGGCCTCCCCTCCCTGGAAGATTCTGAACTCCCAGCTGGGGGTGGGTCTCCGGAGGTGGAGACCAGCCTAAGGGCAGATGGGGAGAATGACCGTGAGAGCGCAGAACCCAATAGGATTCCCACTCCATCTACCTGGTCACTTTCATTCTTGGCCAGGGGGCCTCAAAGAGTGGACCGAACTCCCCCAGGGGTTAAGTGACTTGAAACATGCCGACAGAGACGGGAAAAACATCACGATGTTTTCTGACCACGGGCCGCCTGCAGCCCGGTTTCCCAAGCCCTGGGCAGGGTTGGCGTCTGTGTCCCCTCTGGAATGTCTGGGCTGCAGCCGGGCTTTGCTCTAAATGAGAAACAGGCTGGCAGGCTGCGGCCAGCTCCTCGTGCGGTCTGGGCAGGGCCGCTTGGCACCGGCCGCCGCCGTGGAGGACACACGGGCTGTGCCTGGCGGGCCTCCCACCAGCATGGGAGGCTTGGGGGCCCGTCCAGCCGGTTCAGGCCAGTGCCTGCAGGGAGGCAGCACACCGCCCTGGAGGCAGATGGAGCTGGTTCTGCTTCTGGCCTGGCCCCTCCTTCCTTCTGCAACTTTTTGGAACCATGGAGTTCATGACCTCTCAGCTTGCCCACCTTGAAAATCGGATTGCTGACATCCCCCAGGGGTCTCATGGCACAGAGCTGGGCAGCAGGTGGAATGCTTCATGAATGTGTAATGTCTGAAAAGATCTCAGAGGGTAGCTCAGTGTTCTGTTTTCATAGCAGTAGCAACCGAGGTTCAGAGAAGTTCAAGAACTCACCCAAGTTCACACAGCAAGGTACACGTAAACAAATTCTCCTATAAGCCAACGATTCTCTGTATCAGCACTTCTCCACAAGACTCCAGCTCTTTTCTAGCCTGGTCCTTCCCTCCCATCCTCCCAGCCCAGGGGCTGATCCCAGAACTCCTGGTTTCCAGCAGGCGTGCATGTACTTTTGCTAATCCTGTGGGGTGAGAACTCTAGGATGTCCCAGGGGCTTCCAGATCAGAGCTGTTCCTGGGATGGCTGGCATCACATCCTCTCCAGTCTGCCCTCTACCTCCCAAGCAGCAACATCTGGCTGACAGGATGTTGTAGCTGCTGGTCACCAGACAATTAACCAGGGGCCCCGGAAGTGATATTTGTCCCCCACAGTAATCCCAGGCTGGGTTTTTAGCTCCACTTTACAAATAAATATTTATTGGAAGGACTGATGCTGAAGCTGAAACTACAATACTTTGGCCACCTGATGCGAAGAACCAACTCACTGGAAAAGACCCTGATGCTGGGAAAGATTGAAGGCAGGAGGAGAAGGGGACAAAAGAGGATGAGATGGTTGGATGGCATCACCGACTTGATGGACATGAGTTTGAGTAAGCTCCGGGAGTTGGTGATGGACAGGGAGGGCTGGCATGCTGCAGTCCACGGGATTGCAGAGTTGGACACAACTGAGCGACCGAACTGAACTGAGAGAGGCTCAGTGACCCATCAAAGGTCACCCAGCTGGAAGAGGGGGAAGCTGGGGATGAGCAGCAGCTGCCCGTGAGCTGGGCATGGGGCTGCCTGGGCTGCACCACAGAGCATGTACATCAAGGCCTGGAAAGCTCCGTGCCTTCCTCTTGGGAGGAAAGGCACGGGCGTCGGGTTTGTCACTTAGGAGAGCGCAACTTCAGACAACGACGCGGTCTCTCAGGACCTCGGTTTCTCCGCCTGAAGTTGAGGGTGACGGTGCAGGCACTTGAAGGCATGTGAGCAGGCGGCCAAGAAGGACCCTCTCGAGGGGCCCTGAACACCCAATATTTGGGAAGGGTGTCTTGGGAAGGGTGGGGGTCTGCTCTGGAGAAGTCCCCTGGGACCAGAATCTAAAGCAAGGGTCCGCAACCTTCAGAATCTATTGCCTAATCATCGGAGGTGGAGCTGATGTAATAAATAATAGATATAAATGCATAATAAATATAATGTGCTCGAATCATCTCCAAACCATCCACTGCCCCTGGTCCGTGGAAAAAATTGTCTTCCACAAGCCTGGTTCCTGGTGCCACAAAGGTTGGGGACCACTACTCTAAAGGACATTGAAAGCTAGTAGAGAGGTCTGAATTACTCCTCTTTGTGGTAGAGACTGAGAGTTTCAAGTGGGAGGTGACATGGTCTGTTGGTGCCTTGGGAAGACCACCCGGCTTGTCACATGGGAGAGGGCGGCCATGGGGGAGGGGGACGAGAATTGGGCAGGAAGAGCAATGAGGGGAAGGGGCTAAGCATGGAGGGGTCGTCGGGCAAGAAAATCCCCTCCCTACACTCCCCACCTTCCCTTTCTTATGGAATTAGATCTAATCTAATTCTACCCCTGTTGGAAGTTTCGGTTTTAGTTCCATGAAAGCAACAGAGCTGGTTGTGATTAAGATAAGGAGAGAGACAGCCTCAAGGTCAGGGCAAGGGCACAGCAAGTCCCTCCCTGCCACCCACCTCCTGCTTCCTCTTCCCTGCAGGGCCCTTGGCCCTGACCCCTGAGAAGTGTCCACTGGGCCCTGGTGTGGCCAACTGAGGACCCCTTGCAGCCCACCTGAGACTGGCTTCACTGAGGATGGTGGAGGCTCACCGTAGGGGCCCCCTCACCGTCTCCTGCCTCCCATCCCTCCAAGGTATGTGCAGACCCCAACCCCAGTCATGCTACGGTCCACACTGAAACGGCGAAGGACCACTGGGGTGGCCATGGTAGACATGTCAGACCACAAGGATGAGCAATTTCCAACTCAAGAAAGCAGGCTGGGATTCGAATGCTTGGTAACAATGCGATTCCAGGGACAGACTCTGCTCTAAGTTGTCAAAATATCCTCCAATCCTCTTGCCAATGATTCTTTCCAATAACAAAGTGGGGCATCTCCAAGAGCTACCTCCATGGGCACCTGTGCTTGGTAACATTTGGCTAAGAACTGTTAGGTGTGTGGGTGACACCTCTGGGCAGAGGTTGGGGTGACCCACATGAGAGTTATCCCTGTGATTTGGGGTGGCCCAGAGCAAACTCCATCACCCGCCTTCCTGGCGAGGGGAGGGATCAGGTCAAAATGAACACATTTGCCAAGACGCTAAGTGGCCCTTTGTCTTGGTGTTAGGGATGGTTGCAGGTTTAGTGGTTTTGTTTTAGCTCACTGTCCTGGTTTACATGGGTCTCGTGTCCGCGAGAGAGTGTGTAAATCGGTGCGCCTACGTGGAAGTGCGTGCATGTGTGTAGAGGGGAGGGCTTCTCCAGTGCTTTGCAAGCAGCACTTGTGAATTGGTTCTGCCAGGCTTTGGGCCTGGGAGGGGCCGTCTCATCCCCACTCTCAGCGAGCTGCTGTCCCGGGGCAGGTGACGGGCTGATGGCTCCTGTGGCAGTGGGTACATCAGAAAGGGTTAAGGGGCCTGGCAGGCTGCTGCCCCGGGGGTTTGTGCCCCTCGGTGCCCAGGGAAATCGATAGGCCTTTAAAGTGATTTATAAAAATGGATGGGGAGGCAACATCCTTGCCTCAACTCCGGTGAGTCAGATCAGCATCCTCTCCCAACTATTGATCGTCCGGCTCTGTCTAAACAAACATTAGCGGGGGCCAGACCATAAAAATGACTCCTCCTCCTTCATCAAGTGGAAGGTCATCTTGCCAGCTTCCCTGGAGGGGAGTGATGTCATGAATGGTCTTGTTGGAGGGAGAGGTTTTTATCAGATCTGGTGAGGCTGTTGGCATAAAGTTAATCAGAATGCCAGACAGAGAGAGAGGCAAGGGTGAATGGAAGGGCTTTGGTGCAGCAGTTACACTGGCGAAGACCCTTTGGCTTCTGCAGCTGCGTGCAAGACTTCTTTCAGAGTCTCTACCTACTGCTGGCTTCACTGGCCAACTCCTGGGTTTTTAAGGAGTTAGTGCCTTATAAATAAGGCCAAACCCACTAATACCAGCGATACGAACATCTTCTCTTCCTATGTGCTCCTTCCAAGCCCTGCTGGCCCATCCCTGATATTTTCACATGGCTCACCCACCTTTTTCTTTCCATGGCAAGGGGAGCGGAGGTGGCTGCAGGGCTCAAGGAGGCAGGCAGGCTTGGGTGTGCGGCTCAGTTCTGACTCTTATTTCCTGTGTGATCTTAGATGAGTTGCCTCATCTCTCTGAGCCTCCATTTCCTCCTGTAAACCTGCCTGGCAGGGTGAGTGTGAGTGTTACACTGTATATTGAGGGTTTCTCAAGCCATGTCTCACATGATAAATTTTGTCCTATTTGTGCACTTTCTCTACCACTCTCTAGTATTTTTATTTAAGCCAATTCACCCCTGGTTTCCTCCAGGGTATATGCCTAGAGGAGAGGGTGAAATGTATGGAAAGAGTAACATGGAAACTTACATTACCATATGTAAAATAGAGAGCCAATGGGAATTTTCTGTATAGCTAAGGAAACTCAGGCAAGGGCTCTGTATCAACCTAGAGGGGTGGGATGGGGAGGGAGATAGGAGGGAGGGTCAAAAGGGAGGGGACATATATATATATATACCTATGGCTGATTCATGTTGATGTTTGACAGAAAACAACAAAATTCTGTAAAGCAATCATCCTTCAATTAAAAAAATAAAAAAAAAAACCAATTCACTTTTTTCTACATAAATTTGTTTAAAATGGAAACATTACACTGTTTTTTTTAAATAAAAATTTTACTGAGGCATAGTTGATTTATAACGTCATCTTAGTTTCAGGTGTATAGCAAAGTGATTCAGTTTCTTCAGATTCTTTTATCATATAAGTTATTACAAAATATTGAGTATAGTCCCCTGTGTTATACAGTAGGTCCTTGTTGGTTATCTGCTTTGTATATAGTTTGTTCAGTAGCTCAGTCATGTCCAACTGTTTGTGGCCCCACCAGACTCCTCTGTCCATGGGATTTCCTGGGCAAGAATACTGGAGAGGGTTGCCATTTCCTGCTCCAGGGGATCTTCCTGACCCAGGGAATGAACCCACATCTCTTTCATCTCCTGCACTGGCAGGCAGATTCTTTACCACTAGCTCCACCTGGGAAGTCCCTTATATATGAAAGTGAAAGTGAAAGTGAAGTCTCTCAGTCATGTCCAACTCTTTGCCACCCCATGGACTGTAGCCCACCAGGTTCCTCTGTCCATGGGATTTTCCAGGCAAGAATACTGGAGTGAGTTGCTATTTCCTTCTCCAGGGAATCTTCCCGACCCAGGGATTGAACCTGGGTCTCCCACACTGCAGGCAGACGCATTACTGTCTGAACCACAAGGGACGCCTTGTGGATAAGGGAATCCTTATATATAGTATTGTGCCTAACAACATTACACTATCATTATAAATGGAAGATCGGATCTTGTACTATAAATACAAGGGAATAATCAAGATAAGCATACCTGCAGATGCCATCAGTTTACATAGAAAATTTCAAGGAATCTACAGTAAATCTTCCAGAACTAATAAGAATGCCCAGCAAAGTTGTAGGATACAAGATAAACACACAAAAATCAATTGCATTTCTATATACTAGTCATGACTACATGGAATTGAAATAAAAAAATACAATACCCTTTATAAACACTCAAAAAAATACTTGGGTGTAAATATATCAAAACTTGTACAGAACTTATATGCTGAAAACTGCAAAGTATGGATGGAAGAAATCAAAGATGATCTAAATAAAAGGGAGAGACATGCTGTGTTCATGTTGGCAGACAACACAGTGAAGACATAAATTCTCTCTGAATTGATACAGAGATTTAACGCAACTGCTATGGAAATTCCAGCAAAAATTTTGTAGGCAAGATGATTCTAAAATTCATATGGAAAGGCAAAAAACTAGAATATGGACAACAATTCTGAAAATGAAGAATAAAGTAGAAGAAACTGACCCTTCCCTGGTGGTCCAGTGGTTAAGACTCTGTACTCCCACTTCAGGGGACATGAGTTTGACCCCTGGATGGGGAACTGAGATCCCACATGCTGTGCAGTGTGACCAAAAAAAAAAGAATATTAAAAATAAAGTAGGAGTAGTCATTTTGCCTGTAGAAGTCATTTTGCCTGACTTTGAGACTTAGTCTAGAGGTATGGCGAGCTGAACGATGCTAGTGTATGAACCACCTGAAAACCCTAACAACATTGTCCGTCAAACAAGTACTGAGCAAGTGTGATGAGTCCTGCCTGAGTCCCACCTGTGCTGTACAGAGAAATGGGGGGATCCCTGACTTTGAGGGGCTCCAGTCTAGTGGAGAGACACCTGGAGTGCCGAATGTGTGTGTGTGTGTGTGTGTGTGTGTGTGTGTGTGTGCATGTGTGTGTGTTTGCATGTGTGTGTGTGTGTGACAAGGTAGGAGGGAGGGCAAAGTGGAAACAGAGCATCACTCAGGATCTCATGCTAGGCTGAGGGACCCATATATCTTCTTGTTTTTCTCCATCTTTTTTCCTCTGTATTTTTCATTTTCTTCTTGCTTCTTCTCAGCTCTCTTTGGGAACACTGCCTTTAAGAGGAAGAGCTGGGCAGTGCAATGGCTTTCATAACATTCAGCAGTGCATTCTTTTGAAAAAGGTTATTTATCATGGCACCTGCAATAGACTGAATGCTTGTGTCCCCTCAGGTCCACATCTTGAAGCCCTCATCTCCAACGTGGTGGAATTAAGAAGCAGGGGCTCTGGGAGGTAGATGGGAATAGTGTCCTTCTAGAAAAGACCCTGGAGCGTTCCCCCATCCCTCCCATCACTTGAGGGCACAACAGAAGGATGGCCAACAGAGGACCCTCAGCAGACACTGAATCTGCTGACCTTTGATATCCCAGTCTCCAGAGCAGGGAGAATTAAGTGTGTTTAAGCCAGCCTCTGGGTAGGGTACCACCTCCTCTCTCTGTGTAGGGTAGCCCCGTGGGAGGCAGACACTGAGCTGGAGATTGGTGGGCAGGGCATTGATTAGGGATGAATACCTGTTGGGGAAAAAAAAAAAAAAGCTTTGACAAACCTAGACAGCATATTAAAAAGCAGAGACTTCACTTTGCCAACAGAGATCTGTATAGTCAAAGCTATGGTTTTTCCAGGATGTGAGAGTTGGACCATAAAGAAGGCTGAACACTGAAGAATTGATGCTTTCAAACTGTGGTGATGGAGAAGACTCTTGAGAGTCCCTTGGACTGCAAGGAAATCAAACCAGTCAATCCTAAAGGAAATCAATTCCGAATAGTCTTTGGAAGGATTGATGTCGAAGCTCCAATACTTTGGCCACCTGATGTAAAGAACTGACTCCTTAGAAAAGCCCCTGATGCTGAGAAAGATGGAAGGCAAGAGGAGAGGGGGGCAACAGAGGATGAGATGGTGGGATGGCATCACTGATTTAATGGATACGACTTTGAGCAAACTCTGGGAGATGGTGAAGGACAGGGAAGCCTGGAGTGCTGCAGTCCATAGGGTCACAGGGAGTTGGACACGAGTGAGCGACTGAATGACAACCACCACCACCTGTGGGAGGGCAGGAGAGGCAGAGTGGGGCAGAGGAGGGAGTCCAGCTGGGATGCGGGCTGATAGCACCCTAGCTGGCCCCACCGTCTGTATGGCCCTTGCCCTCCTCACACACCTGTTCTCATCAGTGTCTGATGTGGGCTGCTCTGGGAACGGTGTGCTCTTGGGTGAGGCTGGTCTCGGCAGCAGAGTGGGGGTGCCCCTGAAGGGGTGACAGTCAGAGGCCACGAGCCCTTTGTTAAGGGGAATCTGGGTGGTCCAGCCGGGCTCACCCTTGTGGTCCCCTTCTTTCTATCTCCCTGGGGAACGGCTCCTTCAGGATTCTGGTCACTGTCCTCTTGGGGGGCTCAGAAGAGCAAGGTTAGTGGATGAACTGCAACCAGTCTCTGGGGTAACTCATGGTGGGGATCCCCCCGCCCCTGATCTTAGATTGCCCTCCCCTTGGTGAACCTCTGCTGGCTTCAGGGTCCACCTGATGGCATGAAATAGCCTGGGACCCTGGTCACCACGAGTCTCTCAGGCTAAGGTTCTTGCAGTGATCCATTCATCATTATAATTGAGAAAGAGAGCATGGCAGGAACCTTGGAAGAGCCCATGGGAGGCCTCTATCTCTCTCCTTGGGGTTACTCCACCTAGAGGTGGCTGATGGCACAAAGACCTTCACACTTGGGCCACTCCCACCTGCCCATCTACCTGCTTGCACCCCAAGCCCCTTGTCCCCTGGCTTAAGGTTTTCTCTTTACAATCCCATGTCCAGCCAGCCAAGCCATTCAACACTGCCCATGAGTCCGTATAGTCTAACCTATACCACTTCTCCTTCTGCACAAAGTGGATAGCGAGGTCCTCTACTCAAAGCTCCACCCTTTGGGAGGTTTTCTGAGGGTCCCTCCTGTAGCTACAGGTGTGATCTGAGGAAGGGGGCAGGTACAGCCATGCTCCACGATGGCTGGAGGGGAGGGTTGGGCTACCTGCTCCTGAAGCTTGTTGGCACCCACTGGTCCTGCTTACACTCCACTCCAGAGGTGCACGCCCTTCTCTTTCGGATGGACAGCTTCTGGGTGTCCCCAACCTTATGTCTTGGCAGGTCTGACAGACCCAGCTCATTTTGGGTAGCCCTGGACACCTTGGCATTTCTTAAGCTTTGACTGGGTGTTGCATCTCTGCCTGGGTCCAGTGGCCTGGCGGGATTTAATTTTTCAAAAAGCACTAGTTTTCTGTTGTAGATGGTATGGTCTGGCTGCAGACCCCCAGGGGCCTCCTGAACTGTGATTCTCTCGCCTGGGCTTGGCAGAAGCTTCTCAGAGCCTCCCCTCCCACCACCAATACTTCCAATACCCTAAGACCTTCCAGGTCACACGGATGGAGTGGCCATGTGGCTTGTATACTGCAGTCTGGTCCCCAGTGAAGTTGGCAGCTCTTTGTGTCCTCTGATACACAGACCAGAGCAGAATTCCTGGGTATGGAGTATCAGAAGCCTGCCAACAGGTGTGTTTTTCTTTTTGTGGCAGGAGATGTGTGTGCTTAGTTGCTCAGTCATGTCTGACTCTTTACAACCCTGTGGACTGTAGCCTGCCAGGCTTCTCCGTCCATGGGATTCTCCAGGCAAGAATACTAGACTGGGTTGCCATTTCCTCCTCTAGGGGATCTTCCCAACCCAGGGATTGAACCTGCATCTCTTATATCTCCTGCACTGGCAGGTGGGTTCTTTATCACCATGTGGCAAGAGGTAACCCAACACAGTACTTTTCATTTGACCTTGGAGAGAGGATCTCCCATGATGCTGCTAACTGCTGGACCTCAGCAATTCCTGCTGATATGGGGTGCAACTGCTTTACCAAGGGCCCCAGTCTGAGAGCCGTTTCTTACTCGCCAGTGATGGACTCCATGGGGAAGTACCCCTGAGTTTGCTCATGCACCCATACTGATCAAGGGCCTGCCCAGTGCAAGGTGTTGGCTTAGGTTCTGGGTGTACCATAGTGAACAGAACAGACAGGGTCCTTGCCTGTTAGGACTTTCCCTCTAGTGGGGACAGAGGCATGAAACAAACAAAGGAACAGACAAATAAATATGTGATTATAAACTGCAATAGATGTTCTGGAGGAGAACTCAGGGTTGTGTCTGGCTCTTTGCAACCCTATGGACTGTAGGCCACCGGGTTCCTGGTTGAAGGGATTCTCCAGGCAAGAATAGTGGAGCGGGGTTGCCATGCCCTCCTCCAAAGAGAATAATGGGAAGGCATAATTTTATTTGGAGGACAGGTTGAGAAGGGATACTGAGGAGGTGACATTTAGACTGAGGTTCGAGGCAGAGCTAGCAGAGCCTGGATTCCTGGGGAGTGAGGAGGTGCAGGACAAGGTTCCCGGCAGAAAGAACAGAGTGTGTGAGGTTCTGAGGCGTATTCTCGGATCTGAAGGACATCCAGAGCGGTGAGCCCGGGGGAGAGGGGTGGGGTAGATTTGAAGGTGAACCCCATCCTGTGATGCCTGGTGAGCATTTACAAGAAGCAGACTATTATGAGAAGAGGTGTGGGCACTGCTGCAGGGTTTAAATAGGGATGTGACATGACCTGATTTCATTTACAGATGTGACTCAGGTCACTGAAGGTAGAACAGATAGCAGAAGAGCATGTGAGTGGGCTGGTGGTCCAAGTGGGAGATGACAGAATGGACAGGCCTTGAGGATGGGGAGAGGTGTGTGGTCGAGGGAGAGAGAGGGACCAAGAAAGACTCCTGGGTTTCTGCTGCGAGAATCAAGGGTAGAGGTTGGTGTTACTTCCTGGGGCTGGTTCCAAACAGTGATCGGGCTGAAAGATTATGTTGCAGGCTTCAAAGCCTGCAGTCTAGTTGGCAGATTGGTCATCCTTTTCACTGTCCTTCAAGTTGTTTGGTAGAAAGGTGCCAGTGTTTACCACGGTGTGGGGCACTGGAGTTCCAGGTACAAAAATGTGAGTTTCTGGTTTAAGAAGCCAGCACACTGATGAGAAAGGCAATACACTGGAAAGTGCATAATTGAATTCAATTCAGGGACCACTGGGGAGTGTGGTGCAGGTGTGGGGAATGTGGTGCTGTCTGCAAATTCCACGGAGGGGAATTTGGGCACAGGGGGCTCTGAAGACCCAAAGATGTAGGGGAGAGGGGTGCAGGGGGAGAGTGTCAGGCAGAGGACGCAGTCTATGCCTAGCACAGAGCCAGCACTGCCTGGCCCAGGGGGACTAGCTGGGCTTGGAGGGCAGTGCAGGACCATCAGTGGGAAGGAGGGTCCAGAAGAGGCATAAAGTGCAGGGGTGCATACTCAGTCACTTCAGTTGTTTCTAACTCCTCCTAACCCCATGGACTGCCAGGCTCCTCCGTTCATGCGCTTCTCCAGGCAAGAATACTGGCGTGGGTTGCCATGCCCTTCTCCAGGGGATCTTCTTGATCCAGGGATCGAATGCTTGTCTTTTTCAGCTCCTGCATTGGCAGGCAAATTCTTTACCACAGAACCACCAGGCAAGCCCACAAAGTCCAGGCTTGCTGTCTTTTGCTTGTTTTTTAAAATAGCATCTCAGAGCACAGAGAGAAAGCACATGCATCTCTCTGAGCTGGTAAATCAGAAAGTGCTTCTGGTATTTTTCAGATGAGGAGGGATGCTCGAGGTTGTGGCAGACGAGCAGGTCAGAGGCACCGCCCTGCCCCGTGTGGAACCTTCCTCCACTGGGTCTCCCTCTGCCTCCCAGTTCACTCTGTGAGGAGAGGCTGACGTGGACATGTTAATCCAGCCCGGTCTGATTCTTTTCCAACCAAAGCTTCAATATGCATCTGATCTCAGGATATTGGATTTTTCTTTGAGGAAAGAAATAAATGACTTATCTGGGGAATAAGCCCAGAGTTCGCTCCATGCATCACACATGCTCTATATTGGGCTAAAATAAAGTTTGCTGATTCTCATGTAAATCTCTAAAGCCTGGGTGTCATAATATGAGTATTTTATGTGCCAGGTGAGTGGGCTACATCCCCAGAAAAGAAAGAAAGAAGGCAATGAAGAGAGATTAGTGATTGTATCCAAGGAGAAAGGGAACCAGTTCAAGTACTTTTAGTGCCTATAGCTTCTTGATGCGATGGACGAGGAATCTGATTCCCTCTGAGAAGCAGTCCTTTTGGTTTATATTTGGAATTGATCTTGAAGTCTGGCAGATATGTTCTTTTTGTAGTTGTCGCTGCCGCATTTCTTTTCCACCTTCCTTAAGCCTGACAAAATGATGCTTCATAAAATCCTAGCGGTTTTTGCTTCTTTCCTGTGTGGCTTGTGCAGCATGGGTAACAGAATAAAGTACCGTGCTGGCTGCATCTATTCATTGGGTGACTGGTTTTGGCAAATTGATCCTTCAGAGAATCTTGCTCATATTGTGATGGGTCTGAGGAGTGAAAAGCAAGGAAGTCCCACCACAATTGTCTCAGTATGATTCTTGGTTAGGAGGAAAAAGAGGTGTCTTTTCTGATTTTAAAGCCAGAGGGAAAATTTCAGGGCTTAGCAAATACTAACCAAGAATCCAGGTGAGTTCCAGGGGGTGATTTTAGCTGATGTCAAATGCATACCTTGTTAGATGGCATGGGTGTGTCCCCAACTTTATCTTGGACACAGAAGTCTAGAGTCAGAAGGTCTTTTAGTACATTTAGTCAATTCCCTTGTTCTGTTGATGAGAAAACAGAGCCGGGCAAGGAAAGCGATTTACCCACTGTCAGAGTGAGCTGGGTTTGAGAAAAGTCTTATCACCAACTGTAACAGGTTGTATTTCCAAAGATGGATGCAGTCACATGTCCCAACCCATAAGCTCTTCTGCAGAGCAAATTTGCTACCCTTCCCAATGTGGGATTATGTTGGAACTGCTTTGATCAGTAGGCTAAGGCAGAAATGACACTGTGTCACTTCTAGGCACAGCCCTTAATGGTCTGCTGCTTTCCTTTCTGGCTTTTGGGGATGTTTACTCTGGGTGTTCTTTCTCTTTGAACCAAGGCACCATAATGTGAGAAGCCCAAGTCACATGGAGAAGCCATGTGTAGGTTTTCCAGTTGACCTCCAGCAGGGGCTTTCAGCCCTCTGGGGGTACCATCTTGAATGTCCAGCACAGTTGAGCTTTCAGATGAGTACTGTTCCAGCTGAAGCAAGAGAGAATCACCCAGTCCAACTCAATGAACCATCCCAACTGTGATGGTTAATAATAAAGTATTGATTTAAATGACTAGTTTTCAGGTTCTTGTTAAGCTGCAGTGGTTAATAGGAGCACTGCTCATAATGCTAATATGCAAACTCATACTTGAATATCACTCTATGATTTTACTGACTACTCTCTCATTTATTCTAAAATCCAATGTTTTTCTAGTGGAAAGTCATGACTCATTAGTGAATCATAAGGTCATTCTAGTGGGCTGCAAAAAATTAAATCATGTTGAATAGACTTTATCAGAGTGCATGACACACAGAAGGGTAAGAATTGTGAAATATTTGTTTCAACTCTGTGTGTGTGTTCTAGATTTTGTTGTGTTGGTAGAATATATTTCTTATTGTGGATAGTGGTCCAAAATGTTAGGAAAACATTGTTCTAATTTGAGTCTCATTATGGCGTTGACAAACAAGCAGGGGAGGTTTCGTGATCTCCTTTTCCTCAACGATGAAACCAAAATCAGACCTCACTAATGTGGCAGATCTGGATTTTTCCTCATCTGTCATCCAGCCCAACCTCTCATGCTGCCTTCTTTTCATTCTTAAAATAGTAAAAGTCTTTCAGGTCTTGAGCTGGTCTGTGTGTCCATACATGTGCATGCCCTGTATTTGGCCTTCACTGTGCTAAGGATTATACAACCAACTCATAGGGGCACTCTGTGGTTGTTATTCAGTCTCTAGGTCATGTCCAACTCTTGGCGACCCCATGGACTGCAGCACGCCAGGCTTTCCTGTCCTTTGCTGTCTCCTTGAGTTTGCTCAAATTCATGTCCATTGAGTCAGTGATGCTATCTCATCCTCTGCCACCCTCTTCTTTTGCCTTCAATTTTTCCTAACATCAGAGTCTTTCCCAATGAGCTGGCTCTTTGCATCAGGTGGCCCAAAGTATTGGAGCTTCAGCATCAGTCCTTCCAATGTAGAGTCAGAGGTGCTCTAAAGATGTCCTTTTTACAGGTGAGGAAGTCAAGGTTCAGAGAGGCTGCATAAGGTGGCCAGTGCCATGCTTCCAGTAGGCGACAGGGCCAGAATCCAAATCTATGTAAGCTGGCCCCATGTCTACATGCTCAACCATTAAACTAGGTTCTTCTCTCTGGGAAAATTTTTGCACAAAGCAGAAGCTTCAGAGGCTGGAGTGTGGTGGCTCCCATGTCCCGTGGGGACACACACATTCAGAGTTGCCACCTGTCCCCAGCCTGGAGAGGGGCCAGGCCTTTCTCAGTGCCTGGGAGGGAGAGCGTTATCTGGCAAACCGCTTTCCTTCTTGTTTACAAGATGAGAATCAACTCCGTGGTTAAATAGTTGATGTTGGCAGAAGACTTCAGATAAGAAAGTCTGTGTGATTTTGGAGGCCCATTTCCTTTCCCTCTTGCTTTACTTTCACTTCTGACTGTTTACTTGTCGACTAGAAGTCCTTCAAGGAGAGAAAGGCTGGCCAACGAACAGTCCCTGTTCCTTGGTTTCCCTGCCTGGAAAAAAGTAAGAGCGTGGATTGGCCAAATCCACTGGTTCTCCGCTGGGAGCAGTCTTTACTCCCAGGGGACATCGGGCCGTGCTTGGAGACACTTTGGGTGGTCCACGACCTATAGAAGGATGATATTGACATCTAATAGACAGAAGAATGGATGGTACTAGATATTCTGCTACAAACCGGACAGTCCCCACAGCAAAGAAGTATCGGCTTTACCTGTCAATAGCACCAAGACTGAGAAACCCGGATTAATTTCTTATGCAAACATTCTGGCTTATTAAGGGCCTGCCACGTGCCAAGTGAAAACAAAAATATGGTCTCCGGTCTCAAGGAGCTTGTAATTTAGTGGGAGCACCAAATGCCTGATTCCATTCAGAAATGATCACTGCCAGAAAGGAGGTAGGTGGGTTGTGGAGACACATAGCACTGATGGGCTAAGTGCTTAGCGAGCTACTGAAGACTTCACAGAGGAGGTACCCCTGGGATTGGACCCTAGGGGGCCAGGGAAAGGAAGAGTAAGGCAGACCGGAAGGCAGGCAAGCATGGGGTGCACCCAGGGTGATGGAGTGTGGGGTACCTGGGAGATGAGCGTGGAGAGTTGAGAAGAGGCCAGGACTGTCCCTCCTGCCTTGGGGCCTTAGAACCTGTTGCTCTCTGCCTGGAAGGTTTAGCAGTGGTCACCTAGCTTTCTCATCTCTTTGGTCTCCACCCAAATGTCACTTCTTTGGGAAGCCTAGTCTTCCTAACATTTATCTCAGCTTGTGATGTAGTGTTTATTTTCTGAGAACTTGACTATCATCTGGGTACTTCTGCCCATACCACCCATTCACAATGGCTTTCCCTCTTTGTGGAAAGAGGCTCTACAGCTCTCTCTGAGTTCCTTTAAGCTCCTCCCACCTAGAGCAGCTGATCACATGTCCTCTCTCATGTATTTGAACTTCAGTGAGCTGCCTTCCAGGTAAAGCCAAATACTGAGCTCAGCACCCTGGGCCCTCTGTCTTTTGGGATTTGGCTCCAGCCTCCTGCTCCAGATCATTCCACCTCTAGCTCCTCACTTCGTGGTCCCAGTCACCCCACCCTTCTCACACAGGCCCAGGGAGGCTGTTTGCTCTCCTACATCTGAGCTTTAGCCTGAAAAGCTCTGCATGTGCAACCTGCTTCTGGTTAGGTCGGTGGCTTCCTTGCGTCTACCTTGCTGACTCCTGTTCCAGGAAGCCCTCTTTCTTTCCCCCAGGACTGAGTTAGGTGCCCTTCCTCTCTGTGGTCAGAGTTCCTGGGCTTACCATGGTTTTTGTACATTTGTTGCATTGAAGTTGTCTCCAGGAGAGGCTGGGTGGTGTTCAGGCAACCAGCATGGAAGCTGGCATATCCATCTGTGCATTTAATGGGCAGAGCCACAGATGCCAGTTCCTCCCAGCTAATTCCTGGATCTGGCTGAGAATAGATCTAGGCTCCTTGGGAGCCTCCTTATATCAGGAAAATCCTCCGTGGTCCTGCAAACCCATGTTCTTATCTCTTTCCATGCAAATTTATAATGAAACCTATAATTCCCAGCTGCCTCTGCCCATAGCGATGCTAGAACTGAGGCCAAGCTTATGTTTCAGTGATTTAGTGGCACCAAATAGAAGGAACAATAAAAAAAAATTATGAAAATGACCAATGCAATTCTTGAGTGATTCCATTACATGTGTGCTTTGACTGGACATTTGGGGTGAAGATGTTGAATTGCTTAAATTTACACTGCTCAGTATTCACAGTAAAATTGTGAGTTTAATGATGGATATTTGCCATAGAAAACTCTTAGCTGAACAGATATATGCACCCCAGTGTTCATTACAACATTATTTATAATAGCTCAGACATGGAAGCAACCTAAATGTACATTGACAGATGAATTGATAAAGAAGATGCAGTCTGTGTACATATATATATATATACTCAGCCATTAAAAAGAGTGACATAATGCCATTTGCAGCATTATGGATGAACCTTGAGATTACGATACTAACTGAAGTAAGTCAGAAAGACAAAGACAAGCATCTATGATATCACTTATATGTGGAATCTAAAGAATGATACAAATGAACCTACTTACAAAACAGGTTATAAACTTATGGTTCACAAAGGAGGAAGGAGGGGTAAATTAGGAATTTGAGAGTAACATATACACACTACTATGTGTAATATAAAGCAGATAAGCAGCAAGATCTTACCATATAGCACATGGAAATATGTTTAAAATCTTGTAATGGAAAAGAAAAAGAAATGATGGATATTCATAGTGACCATCAAGGCATTGGACAGGCTTGTCTATCAGATGTGTTTCCAGCTCTTAAAATCCCAGCAACAGAACACACAGGCTGACTGCACTCTCACCTCCATCACTTCCCAGGCATATGATAAAGTCCTAATAAATGTTAGTGATGGGGTGTCAGGCATATTGCTAGACACAGGGAGAGTTTAGAATATAAATTATACCTGATTTCTGCCTTCAAGGAGCTCATTGTCTTATAGGAAATTTATGATATATATGTATTCTAAAATTAACATATAATATTTATTTATATATTAATGTTAATATATATTAAACATATATATTTCATCTTAGACAGTCAATGAGAAATGTGGAAAACTAGAGCAAACTGGGAAGTTTCAAAACAGGATAGATAAACTCTACCTGGAAGAGTTTAGAGAACTTGGAAGAAATCATATATGATTTGCATCCTGAAAAATTATACATTTGAAAAAATAGTTACTCCTGTAACATCTTGAGACACAGAGTTGAAGGTAAGGGTAGTCCAGGTAGGGAGGATGGCCTGGGAAAATGTCCAGAGGCAAAAAAATAAGGTCATGAAGACATTACTATGTTTTCTTCTAGAATATCTCTAATTTTAGGTTTTATATTTAGGCTGATGATCCATTTTGAGTTAATTTTTGTATATGGTATGAGGTATGGATTGTGGTTACTTTTTGCTTCATAGATTCCATATAGATCCAATATTTCCAGCATCATTTATTGTATCAAGTTCTTTAAAAAGATCATCCAGTTGGTGATATTTAGACCTTTTAAATATGATTATTGATATAGACTTAAATCTATCATCTTGCTATTTCATTTTCTTATTGGCCCAGCCTGTTGTTTTAATTTTCCTCTATTCTGCCTTATTTTGGATCAACTGAGTATTTTTAGGATTACCTTTTGTCTCCTTTGTTGAATTATTAGCCTTAACTATTTATCTGAAAATTTTATCATAGTCTAATTTGAAGTGATATTTTGTGTCTCTAAGTACACGATAAGAATTTTGTAATAAGATAATTCCATGTCTACCCATCTCACCTTTGTGCTACTCTCGTCCTATATTTTACGTTTTACTTCTTATAAACTCCACATTGCACTGTGATTATCATTACTTCATCAATAATTTAAAGAGAATTAAATCATAAGGAAAACATCTTATACATTTACCTCCATATTTACCATTTCTGGTACTTTTTAAAATTTTTCTGTATCTGTATTTCCACCTGCTATATTTTTCCTTTTGTCTGATGAAGATACGTTTTTGGCTTTTGCATGTCTTCCAAAGTATTGATTTCCCCTTCATTCTTGGAAGATATTTTTGCTGGCTATAGAACTCTAGGTTGACATTTGTTCTTCTTTCCTGGGTGTTAAAGACGTGGCTTCCCTGTGTTCCAGCAGGTATCGCTTCTGACAAAAGCATGTTGCTGTGACAGCCTTTACTCTTCTGTTTGTTTTACCTTTTCTTTTTTCTTCCTACTGCTTTTTTTGGGACTCTCTAAACTGAAGTATAGTTGATATACAATGTTACATAAATTAAAGGTGTAAACAGAGTGATTCACAATTTTTAAAAGTTATATTTCTCTTACTGCTTTTGAGAGTTTTCTCTTTATTACTGGTTTGGGACAATTTGGTATGTTGGGTATAGTTTTATCCATGTTTCTTGTGCTTGACATTCATGGAACAACTTGGATCTGTAAAATATAGTTTTCATCCAATTCAAGAAATATTTCAGCCATAATTTTTTCAAAAAAATTTGACCTTACCCTTCCTCATCTTCTGGGAATCCAATTTCAAACAAAACTCATTGATGCATCATTATTTTCCTCTATGCTTCATTTTGAATAGTGTCTATTTTGTGTTTTTAAACTCACTGTTTTGTTCTTCTTCAAGGTCTAATCTGCATGTAAAGAATATCATGAATTTTCTATCTCAGGTGTTATAGTCTAATCACTAGAAATTCTATTTTGCTGTTTTTATTGGTCATACATTTCTGCTTCTTTGCATGCTTGGTAAATTTTGCTTGGTTGCCAGACATTGCAAACTTGACCTTGTTTGGTGCTCAGTTCAGTTCAGTCACTCAGTCATGTCCGACTCTTTGCGACCCCACGAATCAAAGCACGCTAGGCCTCCCTGTCCATCACCAACTCCCAGAGTTCACTCTGATTCATGTCCATCGAGTCAGTGATGCCATCCAGCCATCTCATCCTCTGTCGTCCCCTTCTCCTCCTGCCCCCAATCCCTCCCAGCATCAGAGTCTTTTCCAGTGAGTCAACTCTTCTCATGAGGTGGCCAAAGTACTGGAGTTTCAGTTTTAGCATCATTTCTTCCAAAGAACAGCCAGGGCTGATCTCCTTCAGAATGGACTGGTTGGATCTCCTGGCAGTCCAAGGGACTCTCAAGAGTCTTCTCCAACACCACACTTCAAAAGCATCAATTCTTCAGCCCTCAGCCTTCTTCACAGTCCAACTCTCACATCCATACATGACCACAGGAAAAACCAGAGCCTTGACTAGATGGACCTTAGTTGGCAAAGTAATGTCTCTGCTTTTGAGTATGCTATCTAGGTGGGTCATAACTTTCCTTCCAATGAGTAAGCATCTTTTAATTTTATGGCTGCAGTCACCATCTGCAGTGATTTTGGATCCCCCCCAAAATAAAATCTGACACTGTTTTCACTGTTTCCCCATCTATTTGCCATGAAGTGATGGGACCAGATGCCATGATCTTCATTTTCTGAATGTTGAGCTTTAAGCCAACTTTTTCACTCTCCACTTTTACTTTCATCAAAAGACTTTTAAGTTCCTCTTCACTTTCTGCCATAAGGGTGGTGTTATCTGTGTATCTGAGGTTATTGATATTTCTCCTGGCAATCTTGATTCCAGTTTGTGTTTCTTCCACTCCAGTGTTTCTCATGATGTACTCTGCNTGGTATCTCTAATTTTCTTGAAGAGATCTCTAGTCTTTCTCATTCTGTTTGTTTCCTCTATTTCTTTGCACTGATCGCTGAAGAAGGCTTTCTTATCTCTTCTTGCTATTCTTTGGAACTCTGCATTCAGATGCTTGTATCTTTCATTTTCTCCTTTGTTTTTCGCCTGTCTTCTTTTCACAGCTATTTGTAAGGCCTCCCCAGACAGCGATTTTGCTTTTTTGCATTTCTTTTCCATGGGGATGGTCTTGATCCCTGTCTCCTGTACAATGTCACGAACCTCAGTCCATAGTTCATCAGGCACTCTATCTATCAGATCTAGGCCCTTAAATCTATTTCTGACTTCCATTGTATAATCATAAGGGATTTGATTTAGGTCATACCTGAAGGGTCTAGCAGTTTTCCCTACTTTCTTCAATTTAAGTCTGAATTTGGCAATAAGGAGTTCATGATCTGAGCCACAGTCAGCTCCTGGTCTTGTTCTTGTTGACTGTATAGAGCTTCTCCATCTTTGGCTGCAAAGAACATAATCAATCTGATTTCTATGCTGACCATCTGGTGATATCCATGTGTAGAGTCTTCTCTTGTGTTGTTGGAAGAGGGTGTTTGCTATGACCAGTGCGTTTTCTTGGCAAAACTGTATTAGTCTTTGCCCTGCTTCATTCCACATTCCAAGGCCAAATTTGCCTGTTACTCCAGGTGTTTCTTGACTTCCTACTTTTGCATTCCAGTCCCCTATAATGAAAAGGACATCTTTTTTGGGTGTTAGTTCTACAAGGTCTTGTAGGTCTTCATAGAACCGTTCAACTTCAGTTTCCTCAGTGTTACTGGTTGGGGCATAGTCTTGGATTACTGTGATACTGAATGGTTTGCCTTGGAAATGAACAGAGTTCATTCTGTCATTTTGAGATTGCATCCAAGTACTGCATTTCAGACTCTTTTGTTGACCATGATGGCTACTCCATTTCTTCTGAGGGATTCCTGCCCACAGTAGTAGACATAATGGTAGAGTAGTAGAGTTAAATTCACCCATTCCAGTCCAGTTTAGTTCGCTGATTTCTAGAATGTTGAGGTTCACTCTTGCCATCTCTTGTTTGACCACTTCCAATTTGCCTTGATTCATGGAACTGACATTCCAGGTTCCTATGCAATATTGCTCTTTACAGCATCTGACCTTTCTTCTATCACCAGTCACATCCACAGCTGGGTATTGTTTTTGCTTTGGCTTCATCCCTTCACTCTTTGTGGAGTTATTTCTCCACTGATCTCCAGTAGCATATTGGGCACCTACTGACCTGGGGAGTTCCTCTTTTGGTATCCTATCATTTTGCCTTTTCCTACTGTTCATGGGGTTCTCAAGGCAAGAATACTGAAGTGGCTTGCCATTCCCTTCTCCAGTGGACCACATTCTGTCAGACCTCTCCACCATGACCCACCGTCTTGGGTTGTCCCGTGGGCATGGCTTAGTTTCATTGAGTTAGACAAGGCTGTGGTCCTAGTGTGATTAGACTGACTAGTTTTCTGTGAGTATAGTTTCAGTGTGTCTGCCCTCTGATGCCCTCTTGCAACACCTACCATCTTACTTGGGTTTCTCTTACCTTGGGCGTGGGGTATCTCTTTACGGCTGCTCCAGCAAAGTGCAGCCACTGCTCCTTACCTTGGACGAAGGGTATCTCCTCACTGCTGCCCTTTCTCACCTTCAATGTGGGATAGCTCCTTTAGGCCCTCCTGCGCCCGCGCAGCCACTGCTCCTTGGACGTGGGGTGGCTCCTCCCGGCAGCCTCCCCTGGCCTCAGACGCGGGGTAGCTCCTCTCCACTGTCACAGCCTGGCACTCTTGGCTGCTGCTCCTGAGCTCGGATGTGGGGTAACTCCTCTTGGCCACCGCCCTTCAGGCATGGGGTCCTCCCAGCTTCTGCCCCTGACCTTGGACGTGGGGTAGCTCCTCTCAGCCATGCTTAGTGTGCCAGTTGCAGCCGCCTGCGCTGCTAGTTGTTAAAGTAAACCAATTTGTTTGGTGCTAGATATTTTTTATTTTTATATTTTTGAAATTGGCTATGTGACATGATTAATTTACTTGACAATATTTTGATCTTTTCAGATTTTTCTTTAAGCTTTGTTAGGCAGGGTCAGACTAGTATTTAATCCTAGGCTAATTATTTTTTTTTCTCTATGAAACCCAAACCTTTCTAATTGCTCTACCCAATAGTCCATGAATTATGAGGATTTGCAGTCTGGTGGGTGGGAATGGGGCTAGTCCTGGCTCTGGGTGAGGGCCAGGCACTAGTTCCTCTAACCCCATTAGATGGTTCCCTCCTTGGCCTTGGGTAGTTTCCTTACATACACGCCTTGGCCCAAACTTAGCTGATGTTCTGGGAGCACCCTGCACATCATCTCTGGAGTTCTCTCTCACTGCAGCCGTCTTCTCTTCAGTCCTCTGTTCTGCAAACTCTGTCCACTTTATTCTCCTTTGTTCTTAGCTCCATTTCCTCAACTCTTCCTGTAAAGTCTCAAGGCAGTAAACTAGGACAATCATGGCACCCAACTTCCTTTGTTCCTCACCTCACTGAGACCACTGTCCTTTATTTGCTTGATGTCTTTCATGGTCTTGAAAACCTTTGATATATTTGATGAATATGCCACCCTCATGTCCGAGGCCAGGGTCGGGGGCTAGGAGGAGCCACCCTGTGCCCGAGGCCAGGGGCGGCGGCTGGGAAGATCAACCCACACCCAAGGAGTGGTGGCTGCGCTGGTGCAGGAGGGCCTAGAGGAGCTATCCCACGTTGAAGGTCAGGAAGGGCGGCGGTGAGGAGATACCTCTCGTCCAAGGTAAGGAACAGCGGCTGTGCTTTGCTGGAGCAGCCGTGAAGAGATACCCCATGCCCAAGGTAAGACAAACCCAAGTAAGATGGTAAGTGTTGCAAGAAGGCATCAGAGGGCAGACACACTGAAACTATACTCACAGAAAACTAGTCAGTCTAATCACACTAGGACCGCAGCCTTGTCTAACTCAATGAAACCAAGCCATGCCTGCGGGGCAACCCAACACGGGAGGGTCATGGTGGCCAGGCCTGACAATATGTGGTCCACTGGAGAAGGGAATGGCAAGCCACTTCAGTATTCTTGCCTTGAGAACCCCATGAACAGTAGGAAAAGGCAAAATGATAGGATACCAAAAGAGGAACTCCCCAGGTCAGTAGGTGCCCA
>SJYQ01004788.1:544403-605233 GCA_006410935.1 Redunca redunca | reverse complement strand
TATATTGTCACCCTGCTTATTTAACTTCTATGCAGAGTACATCATGAGAAACACTGGACTGGAAGAAACACAAGCTGGAATCAAGATTGCTGGGAGAAATATCAATAACCTCAGATACGCAGATAACACCACCCTTCTGGCAGAAAGTGAAGAGGAACTAAAAAGCCTCTTGATGAAGGTGAAAGAGGAGAGTGAAAAAGTTGGCTTAAAGCTCAACATTCAGAAAACAAAGATCATGGCATCCGGTCCCATCACTTCATGGGAAATAGATGGGGAAACGGTAGAAACAGTGTCAGACTTTATTTTTTGGGGCTCCAAAATCACTGCAGATGGTGACTGCAGCCATGAAATTAAAAGACGCTTACTCCTTGGAAGAAAAGTTATGACCCGCCTAGATAGCATATTCAAAAGCAGAGACATTACCTTGCCGAATAGGGTCCGTCTAGTCAAGGCTCTGGTTTTTCCTGTGCTCATGTATGGATGTGAGAGTTGGACTGTGAAGGCTGAGGGCTGAAGAATTGATGCTTTTGAAGTGTGGTGTTGGAGAAGACTCTTGAGAGTCCCTTGGACTGCAAGGAGATCCAGCCAGTCCATTCTGAAGGAGATCAGTCCTGGGTGCTCTTTGGAAGGACTGATGCTGAAGCTGAAACTCCAGTACTTTGGCCACCTCATGCGAAGAGTTGATTCATTGGAAAAGACTCTGATGCTGGGAGAGATTGGGGGCAGGAGGAGAAGGGGACGACAGACGATGAGATGGCTGTATGGCATCACGGACACTATGGACATGAGTCTGAGTGAACTCCGGGAGATGGTGATGGACAGGGAGGCCTGGCGTGCTGCGATTCATGGGGTCACAAAGAGTCGGACACGACTGAGCGACTGAACTAAACTGAAATAAATTTTGATTGCCTTTGGCAGCAAAATAGATCCAGTCTCTGCTATTCTATCTTGGTTGGAGTAAAAATTCTCCCAGAATTTTAAAAAATGTCTCTAATGAAACTAGTCAGATCTCTCTTAAGCATGCCTTCCTCTCCATCATCTCCTCCACCATGCTAGTTTGGCCACCTCCATCTTTTACTTGGACCACGCGATCACTTCCTGTGTGCTTTCTCCATCTGTACCTCAGCCTCTCTCCAGTCCCTTCTTGTGTAGTAATGCATTTGCGCTTTCTCAGAGTGAAGTGTTGCCTTTGCCCTCAGTTCCTCCAAGAAATGTCTAAGCCTTGATGGGAGTGTCCTTGTTTTCCTGGGGGTTTTGGGCTACACCAATGGTGTGATGTAAGGTGAGAACGTTGGCTCACAAGGCATCAGCTCAACCTCTGGTGGGATGGGCAGAATGAGCTCAAGTAAGGAGTATGAATACAAAGGCTTGGGTGAGCTTCATGGGTTGGTAATATTCCTGTATATTGTCACACACTGATGCTGGAAATGGTTTGTTATCTCTCACTCCACGGACAGAGGACAACTGGAATTTCTGCATTTGGAATCTTCCGACGCCAAAATCTAGGCCTCTAGGCACAAGGACTAAATTAAATCTTGGAGACAGAGTTTTGGGTGAAGTAGGAAAGAACAGCTCTATTGCTTTGCCAGGCAAAGGGGGACAGAGCAGGCTCATTCCCTCAAAAACTGTGTTCCAAGCCAGGGGGGATTTGGTGAGGAGTTTTATAGCAAAGGTTCAAGGTGGAGTTGCTAATAAGGATCAAGGTGTGTGCAGTCTGCACTCTTTTAATCTGGGCTCAATGGTCTCTTGATGAGTTTCTGTGGTTCTCAAGGTTATTAAACTTTGACTTTCTCTGGAATGAAGAATGCTTCATCAAGTAGTTAACATCTTCCATTTGGTGTGGGTTTTAGTTCTGTAGAAGAGCTCAAAGACAGTGTTAAGGCTCCCCCTCCATCCCTTAGGGGAACCAGAACCCCGCCCCGAGGTGGCTCTGTTGTCTCTTGGCTTCTCTCCACCCTTCCCACCTTGATTCTGCATCCCTTCCCTTCCCTATCAGCAACTGTTTAAACTGCCCTTTGGAACTCAGGGAAGGTCATGGGGCCTAAATGAAGCCTGTTTCCTAAACAAGAAACAGGGGACACAGAAAGGCTTCCGTACCCAGGAGCCCCACAGTGGCCTGTTTGGTTTCACTTCCTGGTCTCAGCCCTACATGCTTCTTCCTTTGGCTGATTTTAATCTCTGTCCTTTAGCTGTAATAAAAAGTAACCATGAATTTAATAGCTTTCATTGACTTCTGTCTCTTTAATGTATTGTCTATGAATGGGCTTGGGTTATCCCCAAATTTTTAAAGACTCTCAGATATGATGGCAATCCTCTTCCCTCTAAAAATTTTTTTTAATGCAATTGCTTTATCATTTAAAAAAGAAAAAAAAAAACTGATATGCTCCTCTCTTGTTTAAACGCTTTAGTGATTTACTGATACAGAGTGAAGAGCAAACTCTTCAACATGGCCCTTGCAAACCTCTGACCTGCCTCCCTCACCTTGCTCCCTGTTACCCCCTATCCATTGCTGCTTTCTTTTTCTGCTTCTTCATTCTCTTGCTCTACCTTCATTTTCTAGTTAATTCAACTGGCTTTTAAATTGTTATCAAACTCAGGTTCAGCTCCTTGCCACTTGAAAGTCAGTACTCTAGAGACACGTGTTGGTTGGAGTAGGAAAGTTTGCTCTATTCAGGAATTCAGCAACCTGAGGAGAAGGTGGACTCATGTTCAGGAACCAGCTCTGAAGATTCTGATAATCATGAAAATTTTTAAAGAGAGAAAGGGGAAGTTAGTCACAGTTAATCATTTGGGGAGGGGGTCAGAGTCTGCCTTATCTTTTACTATGTGCAGACTTTCTTTTGATTGATTGGTGGTGAGGTGACAGAGCAGTGCTCCAGGAGTCCTCTGCTCAGTCAGAAGTTTCCATCCTCCACCTGGGTGGGGGTCTTAGTTCCTTCAGAAGGACTCAAAGATATTCTTATGCAGATCCCTTGAGGACAGAAATGGAATGGGCCTAACAGAAGCACAAGATATTAAGAAGAGGTGGCAAGAATACACAGAAGAACTCTACAAAAAAGATCTTCATGACCCAGATAACCACAATGCTGTGATCACTCACCTAGAGCCAGACATCCTGGAATGTGAAGTCAAGTGGGCCTTAGGAAGCATCACTGCAAACAAAGCTAGTGGAGTTGATGGAATTTCAGTTGAGCTGTTTCAAATCCTGAAAGGTGATGCTGTGAAAGTGCTGCACTCAATATGCCAGCAAATTTGGAAAACTCAGCAATGGCCACAGGACTGGAAAAGGTCAGTTTTCATTCCACTCCCAAAAAAGGCAATGCCAAAGAATGCTCAAACTACCTCACAATTGCACTCATCTTACACACCAGCAAAGTAATGCTCAAAATTCTCTAAGCTAGACTTCAACAGTACGTGAACTGAGAGCTTCCAGATGTCCAAACTGCATTAAGAAAAGGCAGAGGAGCTAGACATCAAACTGACAATATCTGTTGGATCATAAAAAATCAAGAGAATTTAAGAAAAACATTTACTTCTGCTTCATTGACTATGCCAAAGCCTTTGACTGTGTGGATCACAAAAAAACTGTGGAAAATTCTGAAAGAGATGGGAATACCAGACCACCTTACCTGCTTCCTGAGAAATCTGTATGCAGGTCAAGAAGAGACAGTTAGAATTGGACATGGAACAATGGACTAGTTCCAAATTGGGAAAAGAGTATGTCAAGGCTGTATGTTGTCACCCTGCTTATTTAACCTATATGCAGAGTACATCATGTGAAATGCCAGGCTGGATGAAGTACAAGCTGGAATCAAGATTGCCAGGAGAAGTATCAATAACCTCAGATATGCAGATGATGCCACCCTTAGGGCGGAAAGCAAAGAAAAACTAAAGAGCCTCCTGATGAAAGTGAAACAGGAGAGTGAGAAAGCTGGCTTAAAACTCAACATTCAAAAAATGAAAGATCATGGCATCCAGTCCCATCACTTCGTGGCAAGTAGATAGGGAAACAATGGAAACAGTGACAGACTTTATTTTTTTGGGCTCCAAAGTCACTGCAGATGGTGCCTGCAGCTGTGAAATCAAAAGATGCTTGCTCCTTGGAAGAAAAACTATGGCCAAACTAGAGAGCATATTAAAAAGCAGAGACATTATTTTACCAACAAAGGTCCATCTAATCAAAGCTATGGTTTTTCTAGTAGTCATGTATGAGTGTGAGAGTTGGATCATAAAGAAAGCTGAGTGCCAAAGAATTGATGCATTTGAACTGTGGTGTTGGAGAAGACTCTTGAGAGTCCCTTGGACTGCAAGGCAATCAAACTAGTCAACTCTAAAGGAAATTAGTCCTGAATATTTATCGGAAGGACTGATACTGAAGTTGAAGCTCCAATACTTTGGCCACATGATGAGAAGAATTGACTCATTAGAAAAGACCCTGATGCTGGGAAAGACTCAAGACAGGAGGAGAAGGGGATGACAGAGGATGAGATGATTGGATGGTATCACCGACTCAATGGACATGAGTCTGAGCAAGCTCTGTGAGTTGGTGATGGATAGGGAAGCCTGACATGCTGCAGTGTATGGGGTTGCAAAGAGTCAGACACGGCTGAGTGACTGAACTGAACTGAGGAGGAATCAGGACCCTGCTTCATGTTTCTTGATTGTGCCTTCTTTATTTCTGCATTCCCTCACTTCCCTAATTAGAAACTGTTTGTATCTGCCCTTTGGACTCAGGGATGGTCTGTGAACCTGAAGTTTTTTTCCTACAAACAAGAAACAGGGGGCACAGAGGGCTTTTGTACCCAAAAGGATCCCACAAGGTCCTGCTCAGCTTCAAAATTTCAGTCCTCTTGGGCTGGCAGGTACCTCCCTTCCACAGACCATGTAGTTCTTCAGTGGCTCTTGGGTTCTCCTTATCCCTTAGGAGGTTGCAGCCCACTCTGCTGAAAGCAGTCAGCCTGGTATGTGAAAGATGCTGTTTGTGTCCATGGAGGCCACTGAGTTCTCAGCAGAGGCTGGTCCGGTGAGTGCTGAAAAAGCTCTTTTATTAACACTGGTTGAAGCTTTAAACATGGGCTTGAAGCCCAGAAGAATTTTGACCCCAGGGCCCCTAGTTAACTAAAGAAAGCAATGTTCCCAGAAAGAGGCATCTCCTCTTCTTGGTACCCACCTTCCCTCAATTCTCAATGAGGAAGTGGAGTGGGGACTATGAATCATATTTGTGGGTCAGATTTCTCACTCTGTCACCACCTTCTTTGAAGATTTTGGGCAAGGTACTTCCCATAAGGGCCTCTAGTTGCTTCTGTGGAAAAGGAAGAGTTTTAACTAGCTCTGTGGTTCCCACCAATTTGACCACAAATGTCCCCTTTTATTTTTCCTTCCTTTGTGAGCATCAGTCATGTAGCAAATGACAAAGAAACTTGAGTCTTGGTTGTTGGTGTGGTATTATGGTCTAACAAGGTCATACTGGGTGTTACGCCCTGGGTCAGATAACAGGGATACAGGGATGGGTCCACAGCCACAGGGAGCCCACAATGTTCTGGGAAAGATGAGCACACAAGTGGAGACACTCAATAGGAGCAATAGGGCTTAGTGGGGCCAGTGCAGGGAAACTTCAAGCTGACCCTGAGGAAAAATAGGAGTGTCAGGTGAGCAAGGGCATTCTTAATCCCTGCTAGGTCTAGGCCGATGGAATGCTGTGGGCAGGCAGACCTTCTGGATTGTTGTTCAGTGCCCAGGAGCTCTTCCATAGAGATCCCAGGTGGCTTGGGAAACACTGAGGCAGATGTTTTCTGAAGCCAGGGCGTTAGGAATTGCTGTGATGTTAGGGAGGTCATGTCACCTTGGTTTTCTCCCCAATGCATAGACTTCTACCGTGTGCTTGAGTTCACATGTTGCTGTAAGGTTTTGTCTTCCTGCCAGTTAGCGACAGTGAACACAGTCCTTGGAAGATGGGTTTCCACAGCTGCATATAAAATCCCAGGTCCCATAGACCTTGGTCAGCTGTGTGGCCCTCTCAAAGACTCACATGTCATGCTGATCTTTTGGGTACTTACAAATTAGGGAGGCAGGAGGGGCATCCACTGTTTGCTGAGCACCCCCCAGGTGGCATTCGGTAGATCATATAATTCCCCTAAGTAGAGAAGGTGGGGTTTGCTCATTTGAGAGGTGAAGGTAGGAAGGTGTAGTGAGGTCCTCTTATCCTTATTCATCAGAGGACAGACAGAACGAAAACCACAGTCATAGAAAACTAACCAAACTGATCACATGGACCACAGCCTTGTCTAACTCAATGAAACTCTGAGCCAGGCCGAGTAGGGCCATCCAAGATAGATGGGTCATGGTAGAGAGTTCTAACAAAACGTGGTCCACTGGAGAATGGAATGGCAAACCACTTCAGTGTTCTTGCCTTGAGAACCTCATGAACAGTGTGAAAAGGCAAAAAGATATGACACTGAAAGATGAACTCCCCAGGTCGGTAGGTACCCAAAATGCTACTGGAGAAGCATAGAGTAATAGCTGCAGAAATCAGGAAGAGGCTGAGCCAAAGCAAAAACAATGCCCAGTTGTGGATGTGACTGGTGATGGAAGTAAAGTCCAATGCTATAAAGAACAATACTGCATAGGAACCTGGAATGTTAGATCCATGAATCGAGGTAAATTGGAAGTGGTCAAACAGGAGAGAGCAAGAGTGAATATCATCAACATTTTAGGAATCAGTGAACTAAAACAGACCAGAATGGGTGAATTTAATTCAGATGACCATTATATCTACTACGGTGGGCAAGAACCCCTTAGAAGAAATGGAGTAGCTCTCATAGTCAACAAAAGAGCCTGAAGTGCAGTATTTGGGTGTAATCTCAAAAACAACAGAATGATCTCTGTTCATGTGCAAGGCAAACCACTAAATATGATAGTCACTAGTGCCTCAACCACTAATGTTGAAGAAGCTGAAGTTGAAGGATTCTATGAAGAGCTACAAGATCTTCTACAACTAACATCAAAAGAGACGTCCTTTTCATCTTCAGTTCAGTTTGGTTCAGTTGCTCAGTCTTGTCTGACTCTTTGCAACCCATGGACTGCAGCCTGCTAGGCTTCTCTGTCCATCACCAACTCCCAGAGCTTGCTCAAACTCATGTCCATCAACTCAGTGATGCCATCCAACCATCTCATCCTCTGTCGCCCCCTTCTCCTCCTGTCTTCAATCCTTCCCAGCATCAGGGTCTTTTCCAGTGAGTCAGTTCTTTGTGTCAGATGGCCAAAGTATTGGAGCTTCAACTTCAGTATCACTATGCTGATATATATCCCTTCCAGTGAATACTCAGGACTGATTTCCTTTAGGACTGACTGGTTCAAACTCCTTGCAGTCCAAGGGACTCTCAAGAGTCTTCTCCAACACCACGATTCAAAAGCATCAATTCTTCAGTGCTCAGTTTTCTTTATGGTCCAACTCTCACATCCATACATGACCACTGGAAAAACCATAGCCTTGACTAGATGGACCTTTGTTGGCAAAGTAATGTGTCTGCTTTTTCAGCACACTGTCTAGGTTTGTCATAGCTTTTCTTCCAAGGAGCAAGCATCTTTTAATTTCATGGCTGCAGTCACCATCTGCAGTGATTTTGGAGCCAAAGAAAATAAAATCTATCACTATTTCCATTGTTTCCCCATCTATTTGCCATGAAGTGATGGGACCGGAGGCCATGACCTTCGTTTTTTCAATGTTGAGTTTTAAGCCAGCTTTCTCACTCTCCTCTTTCACTTTCATCAAGAGGGTCTTTAGTTCCTCTTCTCTTTCTGCCATAAGGGTGTTGTCATCTGCATATCTGAGGTTATTGATATTTCTCCCAGCAATCTTGATTCCAGCTTGTGCTTCATCCAGCCTGGCATTTCACATGATGTATTCTGCATAGAAGTTAAATAAGCAGGGTGGCAATATACAGCCTTGATGTATTCCTTTCCCAATTTGGAGCCAGTCCATATTTCCATGTCCAGTTCTAACTGTTGCTCCTTGACTTGCATACAGATTTCTCAAGAGGCAGGTAGGGTGGTCTGGTATTCCCATCTCTTTCAGAATTTTCCACAGTTTGTTGTGATCCACACAGTCAAAGGCTTTGGCATAGTCAATAAAGCAGAAATAGATGTTTTTCTGGAACTCTCTTGCTTTTTCCATGATCCAGCAGTTGTTGGCAATTTGATCTCTGGTTCCCCTGCCTTTTCTCAGTCCAACTTGAATATCTGGAATTTCTCTCTTCCTGTACTGTTGAAGCCTAGCTTGGAGAATTTTGAGGATTTGCTAGCATGTGAGATGAGTAAAATTGTGCAATAGTTTGAACATTCTTTGGCATTGCCCTTCTTTGGAATTAGAATGAAAGCTGATCTTTTCCAGTCCTGTGGCCATTGCTGAGTTTTCCAAATTTGCTGGCATATTGAGTGCAGCACTTTCACAGCATCATCTTTTAGGATTTGAAACAGGTCAACTGAAATTCCATCACCACCACTAGCTTTGTTCATAACGATGCTTTCTAAGGCCCACTTGACTTCACATTCTAGGATGTCTGGCTCTAGGTGAGTGATCACAGCATTGTGGTTATCTGGGTCGTGAAGATCTTTTTTGTACAGTTTGTCTGTGTATTCTTGCCACCTCTTCTTAATATCTTCTGCTTCTGTTAGGTCCATACCATTTTTGTCCTTTATTGTGCCTTTCTTTGCATGAAATGTTCCCTTTCATGGAATCTCTAATTTTCTTGAAGAGATCTCTAATCTTTCCCATTCTATTGTTTTCCTCTATTTCTTTGCATTGATCAGTGATGGAGGCTTTCTTATCTCTCCTTGCTATTCTCTGCATTCAGATGGGCATATCTTTCCTTTTCTCCTCTGCTTTTAGGTTCTCTTCTTTTCTCAGCTATTTGTAAGGCTTCCTCAGACCATTTTGCCTTTTTATATTTGTTTTTCTTGGGGATGGTCTTGATTGCCACCTCCTGTACAAAGTCACCAACCTCCGTCCATAGTTCTTCAGGCACTCTGTCTATGAGATCTAATCCCTGAATCTATTTGTATATACATAAGGGATTTGATTTAGGTTATACCTGAATGGTCTAGTGGTCTTCCCTACTTTCTTCAATTTAAGTCTGAATTTTGCAATCAGGATGGGATGGGATTAGTAATCCTTGCTGGCAGAGCTGGCGTGAGGATTAGAGAAGGCATTGTGAATCTGGTGTGTGTCACTGCTCCTGTGTTACACAGGAAGCACTTAACACCTGGTGACTGAAAACCCACCAAATTCTCTTTCTAAACCTTAGTTTCCTCCTCTGTGAAGTGGGGGTAAATATAAATACTGGGGTGGGTAGCCTATCGCTTCTCCGGGGGATCTTCCCAACCCGGGAATTGAACTGGGGTCTCCAGTCCAATTCATTGCAGGCAGATTCTTTACCAGCTGAGTTCTAAGCATCTTCTGGGCCATGCTCTGGGGTCATGCTCTGGGATAAATGTCCTGGTCTGAGATTTATATCACCTCCCTCTATACAATCTCCATGGTTCTAACTAGCAAAAATGTCCCCATCTGGAGCCTGCAAGATAAATGGCTTCTCTGGGTTTCAAAGCATAAGAAACCTCAATGTTGCAAATCAGCTATATTTCAATTAAAAATTTTTTGAAGAAAAACAGAGTTCTAATTCTCTGAAGATGCTGAAGCCCCACTTCTCCCACCCCACATCTCCATGTTTCCCCAGGAATTATGGAAGGTTGGGTCTCTGAAGAGGAGAAAGTCTCCTGCCTCCCCTGAGCACTGAAAGACAATAGCTGCAGGTGGGTGAGCTGTCTGGGTGAGGTCAACAGACAAGGTCAGCGTTGGAAGGAACACCAAGACGTGATAGTTCTGTAAGGCTTGGCTGTGCAGGAACCGCAGGCCGCCTTGGCCACCACACTGTGGGTCCTGGTGGAAAAGGTGGGCTTCCAATGCCTAGGTTTGTGGGGCATGGGTTATGGGGGGCTCTGAAGGCTGGGTCCGCCCCCATGGCATCACAACGCCTGAATGGAGGTGTCTTGGCTCAGGGGAACATCTCTCCTCATTCCCACCCTGGGCTTCCCTGGAGATTCAGCTGGTAAAGAATCTGCCTGCAATGTGGAAGGTCCCTGAGTTTGATCCCTGAGTTGGGAAGATCCCCTGGAGAAGGGAATGGCTACCCACTCCAGTATTCTTGCCTGGAAAATCCCATGGACAGAGGAACCTGGCGGGCTGCAGTCCATGAGATCATAAAGAGTCAGACATGACTGAGTGACTAAGCACACAAGCATTAAATAGGCTACTCTTGGGAAGGGACAACCAGCTGCTCCTTGACCCAAACACTGAACACAAAATACCGAACAATCTGGTGAATCCACTGGCCCTCATGAAGAGCTGAGCTTGTATTTCCCATTTGGGTCTTTCCTCAAGTCACTCCTGGTCTTTGGGGTCTGGAGGTTTTATTACCAAGGTTTTTCTTCTTATTGAAAGATAACATTAAACGTTTCAAAAAAAAAAAAAAAGCCACAATCTATCTTTTGGCCCCTGCAGTTTCCAAGCAAAAACCAACCAGCTAGAGGATTCCTAGGAATTTCCAGGATCCCTAGAATTCCTGGGCTGCTCAAGGGTGAGGAGGACTATGGATCCTCCATGATGGAGAGAAGAGAGAAACAGTCCTGTGTCCAAGGATGCATGTCAACTGCAAGGGAGGTTTGGATGGACCTGGAGCTGTGTGATGTGTAAGAAGCACTGAGGTTGCAGGTTGAAAGGCCGAGGGGTTCTTTCTTCTGTTCCTCCCTCCCTCCTCCCCTCTCCTCCCTCTTTCTTCAGCAAATACGTATTGGGGGTCTGCTTCCCAAGTCCTGGTCCAGGCTTGGAGGAGACAGAGAGAGAGAAAGGAGCTGGTTTCTGCTCTCAAGTAACCCACGAGTTGGGTTAGGGGACAGATGAGCCAGCAGACACCACAGGAATAGCCACAAGGCAGCCCGGGAAGGCTTCCTGGAGGAGGGTATCCTCCACAGAGAGATTGCTCATGGGTCTTGACGGGAGAAAAAGGGGGCGATTTCTTCAGCAGATGGAGCAACATATGCGACCACCCTGAGGCCCACTCTGTATAGCCCCGTTCTGTGTTCTGAAAACTGCAGGGAGTCAGAGGCTGGGGGTGAGCCGTGCAGATGGGAGGGGCAGAATTAAACTCACTCTGATGCAGTAACCCGGCACTGTGTGCCAGGCCCCACTTCAAGGGCTGGCCATCTATTGCTGCCGCTTATCACTGTTTAAGTCCCAGAACAACCCAATGGGGTGAAAACCCCACGTTCGGATGAAACGGACGCAAAGAGAGATGGACTGAACCGCACTGGGTCACACGGCCAGTGTGCTAGTTAGGGTCCTCCAGAAAAACAGAGCCAACAGGATGTCTGTCTGTCTCTCCATATAAGTCTATATATATGGAGATTTATTACAGGAATTGGCTCACTAGCTGTGGACGTTGAGAAGTCCCTTGATCTGCCATCTGTAAGCTGGGGAACCAGGAGAGTCAGGGGCGCAACTCAGTTGGAATCCAAAGTTGGAATCAGGAATATCAGTGTCTGAGGGCAGGAGAAGATGGCAGGGGAAGCTCAGACCCACAGCCAACCCTGTCTTCCTCTACCTGTCTGTTCTACTCAGACCCTCAGTGGATCAGGTGAGGCCCACCCATGCTGGTGCTGCAGGCGCTGGACCACGAAAAGGCACACAGTCCCACGGCCCCCTTACCTCTTAGCCCGGGCCCTGGCACACAGCTGGTGCTTCATAAACGTGTGTCAGGATGGAATCAGGGGGAAACCTGCTGACAGATGGAGGCGGGAGTCCGAATGACAGAAATGCCCATGGCCCGGTAGTTCGGTTGTGTTTTCTGAAGGCACTGGTCAGGCAGAAGGAAAGGGAGGTCTGCGCTCCCCTGACCGTCTTCTGGACACATGGTGTGCAAAGCGGAAGGCCGGTGTCCATGGCGTGGTGGCTGCCCGGCAGCCTGCAGCTGACTGGTGGGCCTGGGGGCCGGAGGGGGTCCACAGGGGAGAGGGAACCGGAACCGAGGGGAGCAAGTGCGTCACCAGGGGATGCCGCCACCTCTGAAGCTTTGTGCTCGACCCTTCGCACGTGTCCTGCTGCAAAATCTTCCCCAAATCCCCCCGAGTTGGAGGACTACCTGTGTTATGGATGAGGAAACAGGCTCAGAGAGGTTGTGAGCTACCCCAGGTCACACAGCTGAGAGGTGGCAGGGTTGGATGAAACTCTGGGAACCTGGCTCTTTCAGGAGCACCTTGCTCCCTCCTGTCAATCTACGAGAAGGCTCCCTGAGGCCCTGATGATGGGTGTTTTCAGCCTCCACACCACTGCTCACGCTGTGCCCCTCTGTCCTGTTCCAGAGACCTGCTGAGGTGCCTCTGCCTCCCTGATCCGGCATCTTTGCTGGGAGCTCTCCTTGGTCACACGTCGTTGTGGGATTGTGGGGTACACTCACACCTCACAGACTCTCCCTGAGTCTCCACTGAGCACCCTCTGTGGTCAGGCTCTGGGCTGCAAATTGTTGATTCCAACCACTGCTTGCCCTCAAGAGCGACCTGCACGGGGCNGTGGGGGGGGGGGGGGGGGGGGCTCTGTGATAACCATAACCGTTGTGTGACGTTTGCAACGGGGAGACCTGGGACCCAGAGGAGGGGCCTCATTCACCCTCGGCTGGTGAGGGACTTGAGGGCAGAGGCCAGGAGGGCTTCCTGCAGGAGGTGATAACCAGGCCTGGCCTCGAGGGCCGAGGAGAATATTGAAATGGGGGTTGTCAACTCTGCTGCCCTTGGAGTCACCAGGGTACCTGTGCTTAGAGCTCTGAGATTCTGATTCAGTTGGTCTTGGGTGGGACTAAAGCATCGGTATTTTACAAAGCTCACCGAGTGATTCTAGTGGGTTGAGAAGAGAAACTCGACCTTAGAGGGAGGAGGGATGCAGAGGATGAGGGTGCGGAGGACTTTATTTCAAGGCACGGAGTTCTCAAGCAGCACAGAGCCTGGTTGCCCTGCAGGCAGGGAGGGTGGGGCTGCTGGAGGCTGGGGCTGGACCGAGGCGTGGCCAGAGTGGCAAGGCTTTGGACACGGTCCAGGGAGTTCGGACTTTATGCAGAGGTTTTAGGAGAAGGAGGGCACTGAAGTTCTAGGCGGAGGAGGGCCAGCTGAGCTCTGGTTTGGAAGGTCCTCTGGGAGATTCAGGACCCAGTACGGATGCTGGCTGTCAGGACTGGGGAGAGTCCCGGGGGTGGGCGGGGAAGACATCAGGGCGGGGCCGAACAGGAGTGGGCGGGGCCGATTGATCCCTCACCTGAGAGATGCTGGACACTGGAGCCTGGGGGGCGGGCGGCAGGGGGACCAGGAGCGAAGGGAGCCGCCCAGGGTTCAGGCCTTATCACCAGGGAGAGCTGGGTGGCGTCACCACGATAACCTTGGGACAGAATGAAGAGTGCCTGGACCCTCTGCTCAAGTCCCCATTCATCGTGTGCATTTCTGGGCGCACCCTGAGGCCAAGGTTACACGGGCGGGATTTAACTGGTGGCTGTTTGTAAAACCAGCATAAGTTAATTGCGAGGGATGGGCTCTCTCCCGCCCTCCCCCTCGAGCTGCACCGTCTCCAGAAGCAGCAGCATCTGAAGCTGTGGCCATTTGATGTATCATTAAATATACCTTCTCACACTTGGCACATAAACCCTGGTAAAGTTTCACCTTTTAACAAAATAAATGACTCAATTAACAAGATGAAAAACAGCAGTGTGGTGGCAGGCCCACTTGGTGGCCAGATTAAAAAAAACCTGGAGAAGAATTATCCCAGCTGGAAGTTAATGTGGGCAGAGGCCCTGCGCTCGGTGGGCAGCCGCTGACTGCCAGCCTGCCAGCCTGGGGCGGACAGGGGCCTGCTGGCCGCTGCTGCAGCAGGGGTTGCCCAGCTCCTGGGCCAGGGCCATGCGGGGGCTGTGGGGTCCAGCGGAGCTCCCGGAGCCCTGCACCATGGAGTCAGGCAGGACCAGTGTGCGAGGTGAGCCAGCGTGTGGGTATACACATTCTGGCACACCGGCTCTGGTGTGCCCCAGCACCAATGAATCAGTCATACTTTAATGATGAGACACCCCCAGGCCAAGCTCTGAGTTGACTCTCCATTTTATCTCTAAAGGATGGAGGGTGACTGGAGAGGCAGGACACGGGGTTCTGGGTTCAGACTTTGTGTGGCTTTCTCTGGTTCTATCTTCTCTGGTGCACATAGAGGGGGTTGGACCAGGGCAGGCATCTCACTGGGGAAGCAAGGGCCTGCAGATCTGGATAAGAAAATAAAACTACACATTTATTCTCACTAACGTCTGACTGAGTGGAGCCCCTCGTCTGGATGAGGATGGTGTGATGTCGGTAGAGGGTTTGCAGCACCTGTGACTTTGTTGCCAACAGGAGTCCCAGATATTTTCCTTTTCCACTGCTTTTGTTTCAGAAATTTCAAAATGCCATCGACACTCCTTGCTACCCTGAAATTATGGTGGTTATTAGACCCTCTGGTCGGGCTTGTTATTTAATGCGTTAATAAGGAAGCACGTGCACTCCTAGATCACAAATCTGCTTTTAATATTTGATAATTTTCAAAATAATGGGTTTCCTTTGTCATCACCCTGTTTTATTTTATGCAGGTAGAACTGTATTCTGAGAGAGGGCGCCAGGCGTCAGAAGGGTCCACGGTTAAGGCCACCCGGGGCTAGGGGTTTCCAAGGTTTCCTCACCTCTGATGTCCTGTTAGTCCGTGGAGCTAGAACAGTAGTCGCAATGACAAGAATGCGCCTACAGAATGCTGTGTGCCAGGGCCACTGTTTGTTTTCTTAATTGAAGTATACTTGATTTACAATATCGTGTTAGTTTCAGGGGTACAGCACAGTGATAACCTGCAGGACTGTGTGTCTATGTCTACGCACGTTTGCACATATATGTACATAGCTTCAGCACTTGTGGCTCGTGGGCTCAGTAGTTGCAGATCGAGGGCTCTAGATCACAGGCTCAGTAGTTGTGGCTTAAGGACTTATTGCCCCAAGGCATGTAGGATTGTCCCAGACCAGGGACTGAGCCTGTGTCTCCTGCATTGGCAGGCTGATTCTTTACTACGGAACCACCAGGGAAGCCCTGGACCACAGCTTTTTAGGTGACACTATGTTTTACTTTTGTTTTTTAAATGGATCCTGTAGCCATGAAATTAAAAGACGCTTACTCCTTGGCAGAAAAGTTATGACCACCCTACATAGCCTATTCAAAAGCAGAGACATTACTTTGCTGACTAAGGTCCGTCTAGTCAAGGCTATGGTTTTTCCTGTGGTCATGTATGGATGTGTGAGTTGGACTGTGAAGAAGGCTGAGCGCCGAAGAATTGATGCTTTTGAACTGTGGTGTTGGAGAAGACTCTTGAGAGTCCCTTGGACTACAAGGAGATCCAACCAGTCCATTCTGAAGGAGATCAGCCCTGGGATTTCTTTGGAAAGAATGATGCTGAAGCTGAAACTCCAGTACTTTGGCCACCTCATGCGAAGAGCTGACTCATTGGAAAAGACTCTGATGCTGGGAGGGATTGGGGGCAGGAGGAGAAGGGGACGACAGAGGATAAGATGGCTGGATGGCATCACTGACTCGATGGACGTGAGTCTGAGTGAACTCCGGGGGATGGTGATGGACAGGGAGGCCTGGCGTGCTGCGATTCATGGGGTCACAAAGAGACGGACACGACTGAGCGACTGAACTGAACTGAACTGAACTATCACAGCTGTTTATTTTCTGTCCCCTCCAAAGAATATATATCATAAATATATTTCCAAATCCTGAGTCTTCTATATATTTTTACAAACTATTCTTTTGCATGAATATACTATGTATTATTTATATCTGATTTACAATTGCTTGACCTTTGGGTGATTTCACTGTTTTGCTGAAATTAATAACACCCCATTAATATATATCCTTGTAGATAAATTTTTTGTTTTTATTTTACCAGTTCCTTAGGACACATTTCTTGAGAGGGTAACCTAACTATTCAGCTTGTTGATACGTATTGCTGAATTCACCTCTGGAAGGCGAGGACCAAATTATACTTTCATTAACAATTATTCGAGGAACTGATGCTTTTGAATTGTGATGCTGGAGAAGACTCTTGAAAGTCCCTTGGACTACAAGGAGATCAAAGCTGTCAATCCTAAAGGAAATTAACCATGAATATTCATTGGAAAATACCCTGATGCTGGGAAAGATTGAACGTAGGAGAAGTGGGTGACAGAAGGTGAGGTGGTTGGATGGCATCATGGGCTCAGTGGACATGAGTTTGAGCAGACTTCAGGAGATAGTGGAGGACAGGGAAGCCTGGCGTGCTGCAGTTCATGGGGTTGAAAAGGGTCAGACACAACTGAGAGACTGAACAACAATACATTTCCCTGCTCACTGGCTACTGCTATAATCATTTAAAAAAATAGCTTTGCTCAGTTGATAAGAAAAAGGAGAGCATTGTTTCACTTTTTTTTTTTTTTTTTGGTAGATGAGAAGCTGTCCAGCTTTCATTAATTTTAGAATTTGAGTATCTTTTCTTTCTGGGGGTTCCTCCCTCACCTCCATGTCCAGTCTGGCTGTGGGAATCCCACCTTGCTCTGTGCCCGTCCTGATGGTCTGGCTCCAGCCCCTTGGTCAGGCTCAAGTTCCTGGACACTGACCCCAAACACACCGGAGGAAAAAGCCATAATACCATGGTCATCAGGGAAGGCACATTGACATCCCTTGTTCTAGCTTCCTGACCCATGACTGGGCTCCTGTTAACACCAGGCTATCAATGGGCTCAAAGTCACATTTATGTCTGTGTTTCTAGCAGACAAGAGCTCCCTACCTCTCAGGGCTGGCTGTTGCATTTCAGGCCAGTCCGTTCACTGGGAACTTTGAAGCTGTGAGAACAACACACTCCCTGACTGTTTAGGGCTTCCCAGGCGGCTCAGTGATAAAGAATCCGCCTGCCGGTGCGCAAGACACGGGTTTGGTCCCCGGGGTGGGAAGATCCCCTGGAGTAGGAAATGGCAACCTGCTCCAGTAATTTTGCCTGGAAAATTCCACGGACAGAGGAGCCTGATGGGCTACAGTCTATGGGCCTGAAAAAAGTTGGACACAACTGAACAGATACACACACACACCCTACAACTTTTTGTGTTTTCCTAAAAGTAGAGATGGAGCCAAAGAAGTCGGACGCAGAGGGTTTCTTTGGAAGGTGAGCCCAGGAAGCAGTGGATTCTGGTGAGTGAGGTGAGGAAAGAGGAAAGGCCCGTGAAGGGGCACTGCCAAGCTGGTCACCACGTGGGCAGCTGGGTTCCTCCCCCCAGGAGCTCTGTGAGGAGGCAGGCCTGCCTCGGAATTACTCCTCAATCTATGCGAGTTTGGATTCCTGACCCCGGGGGTGGGGTGTCACACCTTGTGCTCTGGGCTCCACCTGCTCCAGGCAAAGCTGTCTTCTGTGGCTCCAGGGCATGCATTGAAGGAGAGAAGCAAAGACCCCATGGGGTGTACATGTGGTGGGCGGAGGGCTCCATCAGGGGCTAGGGGTGTGAGTGGGTCAGGGTGTGCTCCGCCTGTGTGGCCACTGCTGGGAGAGAGGGTGGGAGAGTCTGAGGGTGGATGGTGGTACCTGTCCCAGACCCACGATAGAGTCTCCCATCGCTTTTTTCTCCCACCAACCATCAAGGTGGGCTCGAGAACCCCCGGGAGGAGATGTCACAGATGAAGGCGACTGCTACCTTTCTCAAGTGGAATGCCCATGCAGGGACCATGCCATCCCACTAGGCGGTCTCAAGCCACCACCCCCTTCACCATGACATCACCTGAAGTGGGACACCAGTAGCTGGGGAGAGGTAAGCTGGGGAAACCCTGTATGTTCTATGACCCTGCCCCTGCCTTGGAGAGTCATGATGGACGTTCATATAGTAAAGGCCCTGAGAAGTCCTGCAGAAGAAAGGCACTGGGCTCAAGAATTGACCTGCTGGCCTCATCAACAGGAGGTCCCTGGCCTCTTCATGGGGTCTGAGCCCCAGTGATCTGCAGGGGTGTGTATGGGGGAGCCTGGCTGCGCCTCTCCCTGCTGCCCAGGCTTTCACTCCGCATGTAGGACGATGGGCTGGGAAGGACTGCAAACTGGTGTCTGATCAGCTGCGCTGATCCCAGAAAAGCAACCCAGGTCATGCTCGCTCTCCATCCCTTAATTGGCTTCACGGATGAAGATGAGAAGCCTGCCTGTATCAGATGCTTTGTCTGGAAGCCTCATGAGCTGTCTTCCGGGGTTGGTTCCAATTGTGTTTTCTTCTCTGTGTGGCAAATGCATCGTCCTGGGGAGCAACACTCACGGCTGACCCATCACACCTTTCCAGGGTTCCGAGTCATCCATTAGGTCCTCATGGGGCTCTGGCCAGGGGGACTGGTGATTTGCATTTTATAAGAAGCCTCACTTTTTTTTCTCTCCAGATCATTTTCCTCCTTTTTAAAATTTCTCTGGTCCAAATGATTGTTTCATAACCTCAAACCCTGGCAACAGAAAGTACTGGGTTTGAAGCCCTTACATGTTGTGATGGGCAAGTCATTTCCCTTCCCAGGTCTGCCGGTGCCAAGTGGGACTAAAATAGCTTCCGTTGGAGACTTGTTTGGAACATCAGATGAGATAAGCACATAAAAAGACTTTGTAGATTAAAAAACAAATGTGTGTGTGTGTGTTAGTTGCTTGGTCATGTTAAACTCTTCGCTACCCCATGGACTGTAGCCCGCCAGACTTCTCTGTCCGTTGGATTCTCCAGACAAGGATACTGGAGTGGGTAGCCATTCCCTTCTCTTCCTGAACCCAGGGTCTTAGCATTGTAGGCCAATTCTTGACCATTTGAGCCACCAGGGAAGCCCAAAAAATTTTCTCAAGTACCAGTGGGCTGCTTAACTAGCGAGCTCAGTTAATTCTCCCACTGGAACTGCCCATTGGAAGGTGTGTAGTTTAGTTTAAAAAACTGGTGACTGCACATTTCATTTAGTCATTCTGCAATTATTAGTCATTGAAGTGTTCAGTTAAAGCATCTGCCTGCAATGTGGGAGACCTGGGTTCGATCCCTGGGTCAGGAAGATCCCTTGGAGAAGGAAGTGGCAACCCACTCCAGTATTCTTGCCTGGAGAATCCCATGGACAGAGGAGCCTGGTGGGCTACAGTCCACGGGTTGCAAAGAGTTGGACATGACTGAGCGACTTCACCTTCACCTTTACCATCTTACCATCTGGTGGGGGACAGAGACGTTGTACTGATATTAATAATAGTAAAGTCCTTTTACTATGTGGTGTTGGAGAAGACTCTTGAGAGCCCCTTGGACGCAAGGAGATCCAACCAGTCCATCCTAAAGGAGATCAGTCCTGGATGTTCACTGGAAGGACTGATGTTGAAGCTGAAACTCCAATACTTTGGTCACCTTATGCAAAGAGCTGACTCATTTGAAAAGACCCTGATGCTGGGAAAGATTGAAGGCAGGAGGAGAAGGGGACAACAGAGGATGAGATGGTCAGATGGCATCACCGACTCAATGGACATGGGTTTGGGTGAACTCTGGGAGTTGGTGATGGACAGGGAGGCCTGGTGTGCTGCGGTTCATGGGGTTGCAAAGAGTCAGACATGACTGAGTGACTGAACTGAACTGAGAGTCCTTTTGCCTGAGTGATGTCTTCATTTTTTCTTACTAAATGTATTTTGATGGATTGATTTAGAACACGTTTGGAATAAGGCTGAGTATGAAACAGTTTAGCCCTAGTGTTTGAAATGATTAAACATCTGGAAGATATATGGATTTTAAAACTCCAGTTGTTTGGCATGGAGTAAAAGAGTGTCATGATCCATGAGGCTTCCTTGACAATGGGCAACTGAACGCCTATGGGTGCTCTTGGGGTTCTAGGCCTTAGGGTGGATGGCTGAGTCATTAAACATGGCAGAGACAGCAGTACCAAGCCCAGGGCCGGCTTCACGGGTGGATTACTTGGGCAGTCACACAGCCCAACACTCAAAAGGGCCTTGGCTTGCTTTAAGGCTCTGCTCCGGCTAATTCAAAATAGTTTTATCTTTGAAGTTGTGTTCTGCAAGTGACACCCAGTGAGACAGTGGAGCTCGTGTGTTGGCAAAGGGAATACCTATGTTATGCCTATCTACATTCCCTGCTCTTTTCACATATATCATTCACGATGCCCCATGAGCACAGAATGTCAGTGGACTCATGAAGCTGTCTAAGCAAGTACCCATGGAATGCAAGCTTCTGGCTTCCATGGCACTTTGGTAGAATGGGTCCATTAGGAGAAGAGAAATAAAACAGGTTAGTTTCTTCAGTGTTTCCACTGCTCTGGTAAGAATAAATATACATACATGTACAAGCTGTAATGTATGAATTGTATAATTTTGGTTATTTCACACATGAATAAAATGCTCTTATGTTTACATTTGAACCTGGAATTGCATAATATAAAGAGGAATGGTAAAATTCATGCTAATAATATTAAGTTTTAATTTATTTTAGCAAGACCTGAAATAGGAAGCTAAACACCATGACAAGTGGAGAGAGAAGACTGTTGAAAAAAGAGCTTGCATTTCAGTCCCTCTCAGGTCATGTTTAACCTTTTAAAATAAATGTCTCTGCATTTACATTTTGCACTGGACCCCACAAGTATATTGGAACTGAGACCTAGAGATATTCAGTCACATCCTCTTGGGATAAGGACTGCAAAGATCAATGAAGTACAGTCAGGCTGCTCTGAGAGGTGAGAGGACATCTTCCTTTGGAAGTTGTCTTTTCTTTTGAGTTATGTGTCTCTGGGGTGCTTCTTCTCATAAGGGACTAAGGCCCAGAGAAGTGAAGTGACCTGCCCAAGGTCACACAGCTCCTCAGTTACAGAGCCCTGCCCTGAACCCAGGGATCCTACATACTGGTGGCCAGAGTCCTCATCCAACTTTCCCTGCTCCACACTCTAGGTGGACACTACCCACTTTGGTTGTGTAATGGGACATTCAACAAACGTACAGGGAGTCCCTTCCTGTGTTGGGGTGCATGCCTGCTGCTGGGGTGATAGGAGTATTCGCAAGGACTGTGGGCTAGTGGTCACAGGCTTGGTCTCTGGATAGAGACAGAATTGAGTTCCACTTCTCACTCATTAGCCAAGTGATGTTGACTGTGTTTACAGAGCATTTGTAGGACACCTGCCAGGCATGAGTTTGGGTGTGCAGTGGTGAACACATTGATATGTCCCCTTTCCTTTTGGAGTTCAGAGTCCAGGGAGACAGATATCAACAAAACAGCTATAAAACATTTGCTGTCTATCTACAGGGTAAATATTATGAAGGAAATGTGGGGGAGCTAAGAGAGACTGTAACAGAGCAAGTACTTCACTTGTTTAAGTCTCAGTTTTCCCATCTGCAAAATGGGGGTAGTAATACCCATTTTAATATGCCAGCAAATTTGAAAACCTCAGCAATGGCCACAGGACTGGAAAAGGTCAGCTTTCATTCCAATCCCAAAGACGGGCAATGCCAAAGAATGTTCAAACTACTGCACTCATCTCACATGCTAACAAAGTAATGGTCAAAATTCTCCAAGCTAGGCTTCAACAGTACATGAACAGAGAACTTCTAGATGTTCAAGCTAGACTGAGAAAAGGCAGACATCCAGTGGACCATAGAAAAAGCAAGAGAAATCCAGAAAAATATCTATTTCTGCTTCACTGACTATGCCAAAGCTTTTGACTGTGTGGATCACAACAAACTGTGGAAAATTCTGAAAGAGATGGGAATACCAGACTGCCTGACCTGCCTCCTGAGAAATCCGTATGTGGGTCAAGAAGCAACAATTAGAACCGGACATGGAACAAAGGACTGGTTCCAAATTGGGAAAGGAGTATGTCAAGGCTGTATATTGCCACCCTGCTTATTTAACTTCTATGCAGAGTACATCATGTGAAATGCCAGGCTGGATGAAGCACAAGCTGGAATCAAGATTGCTGGGAGAAATATCAATAATCTCAGACATGCTGATGACACCACCCTTACGGCAGAAAGTGATAAGGAACTTAAAGAGCTTCCTGATGAATGTGAAAGAAGAGAGTGGAAAAGCTGGCTGAAAACTCAACATTCAAAAAACGAAGATCATGGCATCCAGTCCCATCACTTCAGGGCAAATAGATGGGGAAACAATGGAAACAGTGACAGACTTTATTTTCTTGGGCTTCAAAATCACTGCAGATTGTGACTGCAGCCACGAAATTAAAAGATGCCTGCTCCTGGAAGAAAAGCTATGCCAAATCTAGACAGCATGCTATAAAGCAGAGACATTACCTTGTCAACAAAGGTCTGCCTAGTCGAAGCTATGGTTTTTCCAGTAGTCATGTATAGATGTGAGATTTGGACAATAAAGAAAGTTGAGTGTCGAAGAATTGACGCATTTGAACTGTGGTGTTGGAGAAAACTCTTGAGAGTCCCTTGGACTGCAAGTAGATCGAACCAGTCAGTCCTAAAGGAAACCAGCGAATTTTAAAGGAAATCAGTCCTGAATATTCATTGGAAGGACTGATGCTGAAGCTGCAATACTTTGGCTACCTGATGTGAAGAGCTGACTCATTAGAAAAGATCCTGATGCTGGGAAAGATTGAGGGCAGGAGGAGATGAGAACAGCAGAGCATGAAGTGGTTGGATGTCACCACAAACTCGATGGACATGAGTTTGAGCAAGCTCTGGGAGCTGATGATGGACAGGGAAGCCCGGTGTCCTGCAGTCCACAGGATGGCAAAGAGTCAGACATGACTGAATGACTGGACTGAACTGAATATCCATCTCAGAGATTTATTGGGAAGGTTAAAAGAGACTGTGTACACTCATCCCTTTCTTTTCGAGAGTGGTTATTTGGGAAGTATGTTGTTGGGCTGCTTACTACATGCCATTCTCCTTTGCTTTCTGTGGGAAAGAGCAGCGGTTGCTAATGACCTTATCCTGTCCTTAGACCTTCTGCTGAATCAGAGACCCTTTTCTCTGAACCGAATCAGCAAAGCAACCAAATGACCAAACTCACCCCCTGTCTCCAATAGTGGACACCCACAAGGAGGTGTAGGGCCATTTCCTTCAGGAAGCTTCCCCGCATCTGACTAGGGGCAAGAAGTTTATCCTCCTCACTGGGACCCATCCAAGATCAACTGAGTGGTTTTGGCAACATTTCTCAGAAGATTCAGCTCAGATAGGCTTACATGATGGGGTGCTTTGCTGTCATATTTAAGCACAAGTCCAGAGGTGTGTAGCCTTCAGGCTGAATATCGTGGGGCAGGCTCACTCTTTGGGACCTCCAGGTCTGCTGGGTGTGTGGGCATCACGCTTGGCTAGGTGGCAAGATGGTGGCAGCACCAACCCGCGCTCTCTGTCAGTTGGGAGACTTTTCCCAGCAGCCCACTGGGTGGAGGCCACTTACGTCACTTCTCTCTGGCCAGCACTGGGTCACATCCAGTGGAAGTGCCCCTCCGGCATAGGCTAGTCATGAGCAGTAGGGGTCCCCAGGAGGCTGGTGGTCTCCCGAATCAAGCCAAGGCTTCTTAAAGAAAGGGACCAGCAGGGCATCGGATGCTGAGACACTGCCTCACTTCTCTCCGTGTCTCTGAGGCTACACTTCCTGCCTCCTCCCTGGGTGCCTGCAGGTCAAGGCCTAGGTCTGGGGTGTCTTCGACTCTTCCTCACTGCCCAGCTCATCCATTGCAATTTGAGTTGATTAGGTTTTCCTTTCTTTTTAGGGAGTTAAAGCAAACCCCCAAATGCTACCAGCATGTCATGAATATGTAGACACTGCCATCCGCCGTTGTCTTTCGAGTCCTTGGTGGTATTTTTTCCCTTCTAAACCTTACTGCTGACAGCATGCTAGCAAACGCTGCGTCCACAGTGAGCAAACAGTTCTGCTTTGCAGCAGTAACGGTCAACTCCTGACGTTTGTTTATGTGGATGGCTTCTTTTTGGGAGACCTCTGACCTCTGTTGGTAAAACTGGCTTTTCCTCATTTCCTGGGATCCTCTTCCAGATTCCATATCCTGGGGATTTTGCTCAGGAGCCCAAACCAGGACAAAATCTTTTTAATACACAAAGGCCCAAACAAGCAATTAGCACTTAACAAAACCTACCTGCACATAGGTCTCTCTCTCTCTCTTTTAAAAATCTGTGATGCTTGTTTTCAAATTCCAAAATGTATTTCCAATCCATCCTTGAAACCCAGAGGAACTTTCTCTGGATCGTTAACGACGGAATGTCAACAGAAAGCGAGGCTTGACACCCGGCATAAGAAATGACTCTGGAACCAAAGAGAGGAAAAAACAGAACGAATCAAAGGATTGTTGCTCCCTCCCTTCAAAAAGTCACAATTTACTATTCCTCTCTCATTTTCATCAATCACCAGGGCAATACCCCCTAGATCAATGCATTAACTTGTTTGTTTTTTACAATGAAGGGAGACTTCATAGCCTCATCATTCATTCCAGAGTGTGGGGGAGAAAAACAAAAGCCAGCCACCGAAATTTGCATGGTGCTCAATTATACATTAGTGAACATCACTTGGCAATCTGTTCATATCAATTTAATTGGATTTTAATACTGCCTCTGATCTTGTTTTCTAATTAACAGCAGTGCTTGGAAATAAAGCAGAACCATGCACCCAGCAACACCTTTGATCTCGACCATATGGAGCTCTACCAAGCTCTGGAAAAAAAATCTCTCCTGCTTCCACAATCGGTCGAGAAAAGCAGGGGCCCTCAGATGGCCGGATACCATGGACTCCTGTTCCCCATGGAGTGTCTCACCCTCTGATTGGTCCCCAAGGCAAAAGCAGAAGAGTCGCTTCTTGAGATGGAGGCAAATCTGTGTTCCTAGCCTTGGGTGAGGTTGATGATTTTTGCAGCTCGGTTGTGGGGACAATTACTGGAATAAACAGACCTGACCCTGTGAGGTTTGCTTTAGAGTAGGGTGTCACTGGCAGGATGGAGGCAGTATATGATGGGCTGACACAGGGAGGCCAACCTCCCCTTGTTGGATGAGCCTTCATGCCTGCGTGGGATGCTCGTGGAGCTGGCCTTTCAGCCAACACTCTGGCTGTAGAGGGGTCTCCTCCTTGCCTCTTTCACTGTCTCTTTTTTTCTCTCTGTTTCCTAAATCCTTGGGTCTTTAACCTTCCTGATTTTCATCCTGTGGGTTGACCATGTGGAAAGCCCGATCAGAAATTGAGACAACCTTAAAAAAATAATTAGGACCATGGTTAGTGAAATCAACCTGGGGTCCCCAGGGAAGCTGGACAGTGTATGTGGGGGGCAGGTGTGGCATGACCAGGCCCAAGACCTGCATCTGAGTCCTCTGTTTACCATCGTGGGGCCCTGGAAGGTGGAAAGGCAGTGGTGGAGGGTGAGTGTGGACTGAGGGTAGAGTATTGGCTCTTGGCAAAGATCCCTGTCCTTGGTCACAGTCACGTGACCTCAGGCCTGTCACCTAACCAATCCCAGTGCATAGTAACGGTCATGTGACCTTGGGCACGTCACCTAATCTCCCTGTGGTGCCCCTTGGTCATGAACCATTCTCTAATTCTGAAACACAAAATCTTTCCAGAGTCAGTTCTTTTGCAGGTTTATAGCAGCCTCATTTGGCAGCAGAACCTGACCTGAACTGATGTGAGACTTTGTAACCTTTACTCATCCTGCTTAATTCAGATATTCATGCATTTTGCTATAGAAATAGTAACATTTGGGATGGAGGAGGAAGGCCCCAGACTCCACTGGGATACTGTATATTTATCTTTCTAAAACCCAGAGTATTATGGATTCTAAACCACATCAGGCCCCTGGGGTTTGAGATAAAAGACCCAGGGCCAGAGCCTTGCCTTGGGGATGTGAGTTAATCCATCTACAGCAGTGATTCTCACCAGGATGGGGGATAACCCTCAGGAGATACTAGCCATGTACGGAGAGATAGCTTGTGTGTGGGTGTTATTATTGGGGTCTACTAGGAAGGCCTCCCTTGGTAGCTCATACGGTAAAGAATCTACCTGTGGTACAGGAAGCATGGGTTCAACCCCTGGGTCGGGAAGATCCCTTGGAGAAGGAAATGGCAAACCACTCCAGAATTCTTGCCTGGAGTATCCCATGGATGGAGGAACTTGGCGGGTTACAGTCCATGAGTTTGCAAAGAGTCGGACATGGCTGAGCAGGTAACACTTTCACTTTCTTCTTTTTCAGGGATTATGCTAAATATCTTCAAAGCACAGAACAGCCCTCATGACAGAATCCTCTGGCCCTGAATGTCAGTGGTGCCAATGGTTAGAGCCTTGCCCTGTAGATGCCAGCTTCCTTCTTGTTCCACACTCTGCACCTCTCTTTCTATATTTACCCACTGTAGAGAATGGACAGCTGCTGTTAAAGGTTTGGGAAAAACTGTATCAGACAGTACAAATGCATTGTGTAAACTTTATCAGTTTCTAGGAACATGAAGGGCCACTTAATTATTCAGAGGATAAAATGTGTTTTCTGTAACCTCTGCCTTCAGTGAACACTTACCCACTTACCTGTCTATACATTTTGGGAACCAAGCACAGTACAAAACAAACACTTGCAGAGAGAGATATGGGTCTCATTTTTATGGCGCTTACAGTCTAGTTCCTATCCTTTTAGAGGTCACCATTGATAGTTTGGTCTGCAATCTAGGTGTTCTTTAAAGGAATACTTCCTTTGGCTTGTTTTAACCTTTAGACTTCCCATTTACCAAAGAGCTCCTACCAATGCACACACACCTCGTTATTCATTAGGGAAGTTTGATATGTGAGATAAAGTTCTTATTTGTTGCTGTTGTTCAACTCAGTCATGTCCGACCCTTTGCAACCCTGTGGACTGCAGCACTCCAGGCTTTCCTGTCCTTCACTATCTCCCAGAGTTTGCTCAAACTCATGTCCAACAAGTCAGTGATGCCATCCCATCATCTCATGTTCTTATATGGAAATTTACATCCAGGGTGCTGCCTGGCTCCTGCATCTTCTGAGCATCCCTCCTCAGGACCACTTGACTCCTACCAGCAGGCATAACTCCAGTGCTGGCCTCTAGGACCAGAGTCACCTGGCTGGTAGAGCCAGGGGCAAAGGAACTCTCCACTCTCTTAGCTCAATATTGCCTTTCTGTGGGGTTAACTTTCTCCTACTCTGGTGGACCTTTTGTAGCCTTTGCGTTTTGGCCTCCTCCCAGGTCCTGGTTTTCTAACTGAGTCCTAGTTTGGGAAACAGGTTTCTCTACTGGAGCTGATTTTTGGTGACTGAGGTCATTCCAATCCCTTCATTCCTGTGGTGGTAGAAAACTCCCCCAGAAACCAGATCCAGGCTTTGCTCAGTGAATGAATGACAGACTATCCAAGCGTCACCCATCTGTCCCTGGAGCTCATCCCTGAGCGGCCACATCCCTGATCTTCTGCAGTGGCATGGGTCAGTCTGGCATCCAGAGGTCCCTGCTGGAGCAAAGTGGAGTCTGATGCAGGAGCTCCATCTGACCACACTCTTCTCTATACTGTCCCACATTCCTGCTAGCGTCCAGCTGTTTCCACCCCACCTGATCTGTTTTGGAATCAAATGGAGTGTAGCTTTTGGGTCAGACTTCACTCATGGGCTTCCTTGGTAGCTCAGATAGTAAAGAATCTGCCTGCAATGCAAGGGGTTTGAGCTCTGGGTGGGGAAGATCCCTTGGAGAAGGGAATGGCTACGCCTTCTAGTATTCTTGCCCAGAGAATTCTATGGATGGAGGAGCCTGGCAGGCTGCAGTCCATGGGGTGGCAAACAGTTGGACATGACTGAGTGACTCACACTTTCACACTTTCTGTCTCACTCAGCACAGTGCATTTGAGACGCATCCATATTGTTCCCTGTATCAAAAATTCTTTTTTTTCTTTTTTGTATTATTGTCAAATAAGTATTCCATTGATTGGATGTCCCACTGAAAGATTTTAGGTTGTTTCTAGTTTGGGGCTGCTGTCAATATTCACATAGAGGTTTTTATGTGAAACTAAGGTTCTGTTGAGGAACCTTAGTTTCTCAACAGAACCTTAGGAGGGAATTACTGAGTCATATGGAAGAACCTAAGGAGGGAATTATTGAGTCAAATGGCAACCATACATTTAATTTTATAAGAAACGACTAAACTGTTTTTCAGAGGGAAGGTGCTATTTTTTATCCCCACCAGCAATGTGAAGGAACACAGTTGCTTTCCTTCCTGTCAACACTTGGTATTTTGTGTTTTCCATTTTAGCCATTGCAAGAGGTGTGTGGTTTGTATTTACCTAGTAACTTATGATATTGAGCATCTTTTCATGTGCTTATTTGCCATCCGTGTGTCTTCAGATCTTTTGTCTGTTTTGTTATTGAGTTGCTTTCTTATTTTGAGTTGTGAGAGTTATTTATATGTTATGAATACAAGTTCTTTATCAGATATGTGATTTACAAATATTTTTTCCCAGTCCTTGGCTTATCTTTTGAGTTATTAACAGTATCTTTTGAAGAGCATAAATCTTTCTTTTGGTTAAGTCTGATTTATCAGATTTTTGTTTTAAGATGGTACTTTTAGTACTGTATCCAAGAGATCTTCACCTAACTTAAGGTCACAGAGATTTTTCTCCTGTTTTCTTCTAGAACAAAATGTTTAGTCTTGAATTGTGAAAAGCTTTTCACATTTACTAATACTTTTGATTTCTTTCGCAATGCTCCTGATCAATTTGCTTTGCCCTACTCTCTATTGGCAGAAGGCAATGACACCCCACTCCAGTACTCTTGCCTGGAAAAACCATGGACAGAGGAGCCTGGTGGGCTGCAGTCCATGGGGTCACTAAGAGTCAGAAATGACTGAGCGACTTCACTTTCACTTTTCACTTTCATGCATTGGAGAAGGAAATGGCAACCCGCTCCAGTGTTCTTGCCTGGAGAATCCCAGGGACAGGGAAGCCTGGTGGGCTGCTGTTTATGGGGTCGCACAGAGTTGGACATGACTGAAGTGACTTAGCAGCAGCAGCAGCACTCTCTATTGATGCCGGCTGAGTCGGACCATGCAGAAGCCTGGCTGAGAGGAGCTACCCCTCGCCCAAGGTCAGGGGCAGCGACCGAGAGTGCCAGGCTGCAAAGGCACAGGAGCAGCCGAGAGGAGCTACCCCACGTCCGAGGTCAGGGGCGGTGGCCGAGAGAAGCAACCCCACATCCAAGAGTGGTGGCTGTGAGGGCGCAGGAGGGCTGAGAGGAGCTACCCCACGTCCGAGGTCAGGGGTGGTGGCCGAGAGGAGCAACCCCACATCCAAGGAGTGGTGGCTGTGAGGGCGCAGGAGGGCCTAGAGGAGCTACTCCACGTCCGAGGTCAGGGGTGGTGGCCGAGAGGAGCAACCCAACATCCAAGGAGTGGTGGCTGTGAGGGCGCAGGAGGCCCAAGAGGAGCTACCCCATGTCCGAGGTCAGCAGGGGTGGCAGTGAGTAGGTACCCCTCGTCCAAGGTAAGGAGCAGTGGCTGTGCTTTTCTGGAGCAGCTGTGAAGAGATACCCCACGTTCAAGGTAAGAGAAACCTTCGTAAGACAGTAGGTGTTGCAAGAGGAAATCAGAGGGCAGACACAGTGAAACCATACTCACAGAAAACTAGTCAATCTAATTACACTAGGACCACAGCCTTGTCTAACTCAACAAAACTAAGCCATGCCCATGGGGTCACCTAAGGCAGGCAGGTCATGGTGGAGAGGTCTGACAGAATGCAGTCCACTGGAGAAAGGAATGGCAAACCACTTCAGTATTCCTGCCTTGAGAACCCCATGAACAGTATGAAAAGGCAAAATGATAGGATACTGAAAGAGGAACTCCCCAGGTCAGTAGGTGCCCAATATGCTACTGGAGGTCAGTGGAGAAATAACTCTAGAAAGAATGAAGGGATGGAGCCAAAGCAAAACAATACCCAGCTGTGGATGTGACTGGTGATAGAAGCAAGATCCAATGCTGTAAAGAGCAATATTGCATAGGAACCTGGAATGTCAGGTCCATGAATCAAGGCAAATTNAAAGAATGCTCAAACTACTGCACAATTGCACTCATCTCACACACTAGTAAAGTAATGCTTAAAATTCTCCAAGCCAGGCTTCAGCAATATGTGAACTGTGAACTCCCTGATGTTCAAGCTGGTTTTAGAAAAGGCAGAGGAACCAGAGATCAAATTGCCAACATCTGCTGGATCATCAAAAAAGCAAGAGAGTTCCAGAAAAACATATATTTCTGCTTTATTGACTATGCCAAAGACTGATTATGTGGATCACTACCGGGGTCCAGCCCCAGCAGGATCCAGGGGTACCCTCAGGATGGATGGCATTGGCTAAAAGAGAGAGACAGAGAAAGAAAAGAGGTTGATATTCCTTGGTTTACACAAAAAGCTAATAAAACCCCTACATGGGACTTGCTCAGTTCACGAAGGCCTCAGGTGCCCACCATGATGTGGTGAAGGTGCAGAGCACCTTCTTGAGAGGCTCTTAGAAGCCTGGGCAAGAAAGTGAACTCAGAGAGCCTCTGCGCTCTAGGGGATCAACCTGAAAAGGAAAGAGAAAGAGAGAGAGAGAGAAGGAAAGAATGACAAGGGGGAGACCAAGCTTCAGTGAGCAAGGCCTGTCACTTTATTTTCAGAGGGAGCTTTTATACCCTGAGTTGTACATTGAGCAAAGTGAAAAATGCAGAGTCATGCAGAGTCAGCTCAACATTCCATCAGTATTAACTTTTATCAATACCAGGTTTCTTCCTGCATACCGTTTCATAAACAAGGGTCTTATTTTTTGTACATTATCTTCTGGCTCGGAGGCCTGTTGACATTTTATGACCCCTTTTTGATAAAGGTTGGTCAGCTATAACCCTTACTTTCCCTTGAAAAAAAATTTGTTTTTTAATTCCTTAGCCTGCGTCACCCTTAAAGTACAGAGTTACATTTTTATGGAGCAAAGGTTCAGTGGGTTACAAGAAAGAAAGATCTAGTTAACTCAAAGTCTAATGTTGCTAATGCTAAGGCTACTACTTGTTTTTTCTACATCCTAACTATATGCACTCCCAGGAACACAAAGACATGAGTGAGTGACTTCCCTTTCACTTTTCACTTTCATGCATTGAAGAAGGAAATGGCAACCCACTCCAGTGTTCTTGCCTGGAGAATCCCAGGGATGGAGGAGCCTGGTGGGCTGCCGTCTATGGGGTCACACAGAGTCGGACACGACTGAAGTGACTTAGCAGCAGCAGCAGCAGAACTTGGCAACAAGCATTGGCTCAACAATTTTGCAAGAGTTTGGATAAACCTGCCAAGTAAGCTAGAATGCTAACACGGGGTTTGAATTGAAATACTCCTTTCATGCCCAGGTGATTTATCAACTAGAGACCTAAGTTGATTTTTTCCAGAAAAAGGTGGTTGGGGATAGCCCCATGTTAATGTCAGAAGAGTTGGTGAAAGGCATAAACTAGTAAGACAGACAGATTCTGGTTTTGGGGTATATGCTCAAGCAGGTCCAGGGGGTCCCTCGATTCCTGACCCACCTTGCTCGTCAGGTCTCTTCCGCATGACCTTGTCATGGGTGGGATCAGCCCAGGGAGTCCCTCAAGTCCTGAAGCCTTGCTTGTCAGGTCTTCTTCACATGACCTTGTCATGGGTGGCATCTCCCATGCTGGCTCCTGGCAGATCACAATAAACTGTGGAAAATTCTGAAACAGATGGGAATACCAGACCACCTGACTTGCCTCTTGAGAAACCTATATGCAGGTCAGGAACCAACAGTTAGAACTGGGCATGGAACAACAGACTGGTTCCAAATAGGAAAAGGAGTACGTCAAGGCTGTATATTGTCACCCTGCTTATTTAACTTATATGCAGAGTACATCATGAGAAAAGCTGGGCTGGAAGAAGCACAACCTGGAATCAAGATTGCTGGGAGAAATATCAATAACCTCAGATATGCAGATGACACCACCCTTATGGCAGAAAGTGAAGAGGAACTAAAAAGCCTCTTGATGAAAGTGAAAGAGGAGAGTGAAAAAGTTGGCTTAAAGCTCAACATTCAGAAAACGAAGATCATGGCATCCGGTCCCATCACTTCATGCCAAATAGATGGGGAAAGAGTGGAAACAGTGTCAGACTTTATTTTTTTGGGCTCCCAAATCACTGCAGATGGTGACTGCAGCCATGAAATTGAAAGACGCTTACTCCTTGGAAGGAAAGTTATGACCAACCTAGTAGTATATTCAAAAGCAGAGACATTACTTTGCTGACTAAAGTCCTTCTAGTCAAGGCTGTGGGTTTTTCAGTGGTCACTTACAGATGTGAGAGTTGGACTGTGAAAAATGCTGAGTGCCGAAGAATTGATGCTTTTGAACTGCGGTGTTGGAGAAGACTCTTGAGAGTCCCTTGGACTGCAAGGAGATCCAACCAGTCCATTCTGAAGGAGATCAGCCCTGGGGTTTCTTTGGAAGGAATGATCCTAAAGCTGAAACTCCAGTACTTTGGCCACCTCATGCGAAGAGTTGACTCATTGGAAAGGACTCTGATGCTGGGAGGGATTGGGGGCAGGAGGAGAAGGGGACGACCCAGGGTGAGATGGCTGGATGGCATCACTGAGTCGATGGACATGAATCTGAGTGAACTCTGGGAGATGGTGATGGACAGGGAGGCCTGGCATGCTGTGATTCATGGGGTCACAATGAGTCGGACATGACTGAGCAACTGAACAGAACTGAACTGAACTCTCTCTACCAGAAACTGTACCTAAATTCCCCCTTAGCCTGAACAGAAAGGACACACCCTTAATCTGATTTTTGCTTTAAGTCACTTTATCCAGCTCTGAGGATTTCCTGAGCTTTTGCCCATCCAACTTTCCATTTCTATTTGGGACTACAAACAGTGGCTTTTCCAACCTTGGATGCCCCAAATTTCTGAACTTTCTCTTCCCTTTCTATTCTGCTTGTCAATTTGTCAATTACTAATATTTTATGAGCTTATCTTCCTTTACAATATTTTGTCAGAAACTATTGTAAACCTATATCTGATATACAATATTTATATTTATATAGTGGTGTCCAGCTGTATCTGATATACACAAATTATTAATGCTGTGCTTTCAATTTTTTTCTCTAGAACCATAGATTCAGGAGGTACAGGTTCTGCCCTCTGAATTATCATAGGCAACAGTTTTAGAAAGTGCATACCCCTGCATAACCTAGATGTCCATCCATCCATCTATTCTAGGATATCACTTTCTTCACTTCCCACATCTTGATTGATAAGCTGACTTCACTCAGTTTAGATCTTCAGTGACCTTCTGTCTCTATTTCTCTATCAGTCTGGGTAAGTAACATTAGCTGCTACAATGAAAAAGCTGGTGCTTCAGTGACTTATCATAATAAAAGTTTATTTTTTACCCATGCTAGCATCCACTGAGGATTAGTAGCTCTCCTTTAAGAGGCGACTCAAGAAGGTGAGCTCCTTCTATCATGCAGCTCCACTATTTCAGAGACTTTCACCGCCATCAGAGAGAAAGAGAGATGAGCGAATGGAGGGTCCCTTTCCATTTTCTAAAAGTCCCTGTTCTGTCAACTCCCATTCCATTGGCCAGAACCTAGTCCCATGATCCTAACATAACTGTAAGAGAGGCTGGGAAACATAGTCTTCTGTGAATCCAAGAAGAGGAAATGGGTGGTAGGATCTGGGTTCATGGATCCATTTCTTTGGCCAGGAACTGGGAGCCTTTCCTTGAGTCAGACCTCTTCTTGCTCTCCTAAAGATCATGTATTGAGTAAAATCTCTACATTTCATTTAATTCCACCCATCAGTGATCCCATTAAACAAACATTGATGAGAATCTCAGGGTGGTAGGTATAATGCAGGCATGAGAGGTAGGGAGTGGGAGGGGGTGTCACTAATGTTTTTTAGTGACTGCTGTATTTCTAGCACTTGAATGGATTACTTCCCGAAGTGATAGAGAGACCTGTTTTATCTCCTTTTTGCAGGTGGGCCAGCTGGTTTAGAAAGGCAGTCCTGCCCAAGGTTACAGAGCTAGTAACTGGATCAGCTGTGATTAAATCTCATATTCATTTTAAATGGTTTGATCTTACAACCTGTATTCATACACACCAGGTTATAGTCTGGTGGGGGAGATGGACACAAAATCAAATAATTGCAATCCAGGGAGAAAAGTGGACAAGATGCCAGAGTGCTCACCGCTACTGTACCTGGAGGTCAGGGAGGACTTGGGAAATCTTTCAGGGGGAAGGGCATTTGAGCTGGGGTTTCATGGGGTAGTCAGGAGCTCACCAGATGGAGAAAGAGGAAAAGTTTCTTGCAACATATATTTCCTTGTGGCTTTTGCTCTAAGCCAGGCCCTACTGGGGAGGACCCCCCTCAAATTTCAGTTTTTAGAGTTTCTTCTTTTAATTTGTGATGCCTGTGGCGGGGGCTTCTGTGGGGAAGACCTAGAGGAAATTGCTGTTCTGTTGGCTGGGCTGTGTCCCCAGGAGGTGAAGATATTTTGATAAGGAGCTGTGATCGTGGCCTTGCAGATTAGCCCTGCTGGAGATAAGGGCAGAAGAGTTGCAGAAGGAGCTTCCTGCTGGGGGCTGACTGGTTGGCAGATCTGTGGCTGTGGGCTGGGCCGGCCCTGTGGAACCTGCTGATTTGGTCACCGAGGTGCTGAGGCTGCACTTCTGGCTCCCTCCTGCAAGGAAGCTGCATCTCCGGTCACCTGGTCCATGCAGGAACCCTTTGAGACACTCAGGGAGGAAACTGGGTTTCAGCCTCGGCTCTGTTATTAGTTAGCTCCAGGCTGTGGGAAGGTCATTCCACCTGTTTAAGCTTCCTTTCTCATGTGTAAAATGGAGTTATCAATTCTTGTTTCAATGCACCCTTGCTAGGCGTCAGCAGTTAATGATCCTCATGTACATACATGGGCACTTGGTATAGAATAGATATTTAATAAAAGGTGGGTACTCTGTTTTTTGTGTCTTTTTAAATTTATTTTTAATTGGAGTATAATTGCTTTACAATGTTGTGTTGGTTTCTGCTATACAACGTGAATCAGCTATGTATGTATACGTATATTCCCTCCCCCTTGAGCTTCCCTCCGACTCCCCCATGCCCTTCTAGGTCATCACAGAGTGCAGAGCAGAGTTCTCTGGGCTATACAGCAGGTTCCCACTAGCTATCTATTTTACATACGGCAGTGTACATATGTAAGTGCCGCTCTCTCAGTTCATCCCATCCTCTCCTTCCCCCACTGTGTCTACAAGTCCGGGTGGATACTCTTTATCAACTGCTATCCTAGCCTGATTGTGCCCTCTGGGTATCCATTCCGGATCTTTCTTAAGCTCCATAGTGATATACAAGGCTCTAGGGATACAGCCGTAACCAGTCCTGCCCCCTGGACCCTCTAGGCTTTTTACGATTCCTCCCTTTCCCCTTCCTTCCTTTTTCCTCCTTCCCTTCCTTTTGAAGCTGATTCAAAAGTAACACTTAGGAGGGAGGTTCGGGAGGGAGGGGACATGGGTGTACCTATGGCTGATTCTTGTTGATGTTTGACAGAAAACCACAAAATTCTGTAAAGCAGTTACCCTTCAATTAAAAAATAAAGTGGCAAAAAAAAAAAAAAAAAAAAAAGCCCTTTATGTCCCTGTTAGCAAGTTGTAAGCATTGCTGGGGACTTTACTTGAACTCGGGCTTCCACGGTGGCCCAGACAGTAAAGAATTGCCTGAAATGCAGGAGATCAGGGTTCTATCCTTGCGTGGGGAAGATCCCCTGGAGAAGGAAACGGCAACTCACTCCAGTATTCTTGCTTGGAGAATTCTATGGACAGGGGAGCCTGGTGGGGTACAGTCCTTGGGGTTTCAAAGAGTTGGATGTGAGTAACACTGTCTTTCATTCTTATACGAACTCTGACATCACATCCCCTCCGAGTGCACTAGGAAAACAGTTTGCTGTCTAGAGGGCTCCGAATGCCTCAGATGGCAGGAGGAACTTTCCTCTGCTTCTGTCTCTCTGGCTCTGTTTTCATTTCCTGTTGTCTCTTTCTTTCTCTCTCTCTCTCTGTCTCCCTCTCTCTCCATCCTTTGAGGGAGGGCCCAGAGCTTGGGGAATGGGCTTTCTCTAAGGGGTAGAGAGAGAATGCATTTTATTCATTTACTATGTAGCAGCTCCAGGCCTAGCCCCAGGCCCCGCTGGAAAGAATATTCCAATCTAGGCTAAAAACTTCAGACATTAACAAGTGGTGAAATAGCGGGTGGTTATTCGCATGGATTGAGAGCGATCACACAAATCGCCGGAATATTAATTGGTGTGCCGTGTTCATACAAAGAAGGAAGAGAAGATGGGGGCTTGAAATGACAGGGACAGAACAGTAACACAGATGATTCCTAACAGGAAACATTAAACATGCAGACAGTGGCAACAAATTGGGTAAGTTCACAGCAGACTTCCTAGTAACATAAATTGGCTGTTAGCCCCTTTACAGACTGCTGTGTGAAGCTGGTGTCTCGATTTGCAGTAAGTCAAAAATTTTAATCCTGTTAGAGAATGCCAGGTGGGGGAGGGGTGCTGTGAACCATCCTCTCTCCCCCAACATCCAAGACATCACCTTGTGAAATCCACGAGGCAGGCGAAGAAGGCTTCGCTACCTCCTGGCTTCTCAGTTCAATTGTTTCTCCTGTCTTTCCTCACACATTACACATGTTTCCCTGCCATAGCAAGTACCACACATTTTAAGTGCTTATTTACTTGGAGTGATGTCTGTCCTCCTAACTAAGCTGTCGATGCTAATTAAAAAAAAGAACAAAACCCTATTTATTTCTCTTTGTTGCTTTGTGCAGGTTTTCTCTAGTTGTGGGGAGCCGGGGCTACTCTTCATTGCCGTGTGCAGGCTGCTCATTGTGGTGGCTTCTCTGTTGCGGAGCACAGTCTCCGGGCCCACAGGCATCAGGAATGGTGGCTGGCGGGCTCTGGAGCATGGGTTTGGAGAAGGAAATGGCAACCCACTCCAGTATTCTTGCCTAGAGAATCCTGTGGACAGAGAAGTCTGGTGGGCTACTGTCCATAGGGTCGCACAAGAGTCGGACATGGCTGAAGCGACTTAGCATGCACACATGCATTGCAGAAGGAAATGGCAATCCACGTCAGTATTCTTGCCTGGAGACTCCCAGGGACAGAGCCTGGTGGGCTGCCCTCTGTGGGGTCACACAGAGTTGGACATGACTGAAGTGACTTAGCAGCAGCAGCAGCAGAGCATGGGCTAAGTGGTTGTGGTGCACAAGCTTAGTTGTTCCAGGGCATGTGGACTCCTCCTGGACCAGGAATTAAACCTGTATCCCCTGCATTGCCAAGCAGATTCCCGTTCATTGAGCCACCAGGGAAGTCTGACACTAATTTTTTTTTTTTTTTTAAATTGAAGCACAGTTGAATTTAATGTTGTGACAATTACTGCCGTATGGCAATGTGACTCAGTTACACACACACATATATGTATTTATTCATATTCTTTTTCATTACGGTTTATCACAGGGTATTGAATACAGTTCCTTGGGCAATTCAGTAGGACCTTGTTGTTTAAACATTAAAGTTCTAGGAGCTGGTAGTTCTACCTTGGAACCTTGGAGGTCAACTTCTGTTTTCACTGAATGCTGCCTGCTTATACGTCTTGGGGGCCCTCCTGGGATGAACATGTGGCCCCCTGAACAAGCACAGCTTTGGTGTCAGATCTGGGTCCAAGCACAAATTTTGCCCCCTAATTCTTCTCTGTGGGCTTCCCAGATAGCTCTGGTGGTAAAAAATCTACCTGCAATGCAGAAGACCCTGGGTTGATTCCTGGGTCAGGAAGATTCCCTGGAGAAGGGATAGGCTATCCACTCCAGTATTCTTGGGCTTCCCTTGTGGCTCAGCTGGTAAAGAATCTACCTGCAATGTGGAAGACCTGGTGGTTTGATCCCTGGTTTGGGAAGATCCCGTGGAGAAGGGAAAGGCTACCCACTCCAGTGTTCTGGCCTGGAGAATTGCATGGACTGTATAGTCCACGGGGTCACAAAGAGTTGGACACAACTGAGCAACTTTTGCTTTCACTTTCTTCTCATTGGGACCTTGGGCAAGTCTGATTTCATCTCTGTGTTTCAGCTTTCTGATCTGCTTGACGGATGGAAGAATTGGATGAGACCAAATGTCACAAGGTTGCAGCAGACTCCAGGTCTCTGGACCCCAGGTGGGTGCTCTGTTCCATTGCGTGGAATGTTCCATGTGGTGGTTTTTTGAAGGGCAGGGGTGCATTGATGCACTTGTCCCTGAAGGCAAGGAGAACATACTAGGACTGTTACCTGTATATAAAACTTACCTCAAACAACGATACCCGTGTTTAATGTATAGATAAACATACATGTAGGAAGTATGTACTCTAACACTCCTTTTCTGGTGAAGCACTTTGGAAGTGATTTGGAATGGTTGCTCGGCTGACAGGCTTAGCCATTTAGGCACCTTTGATTTTAACTACGTTAAATGAGAAGTAATTTCCTCTCGTTGTCCTTCAGTCACTAAGTCATATCCAACTCTTTGCAACCCCATGGACTACAACATGCCAAGCTCCTCCGTCTTTCACTGCCTCCTGGAGTTTGCTCAGATTCATGTCCATTGAGTCAGAGATGCTATCTAATCATCTCATCGCTCCTTTTGCCTTCAATCTTTCCTGGCATCAGGGTCTTTTCCAATGACCTTTTTCCAATTTCCTGTTAGGCAGAGGCAATGGAGTATGGCTTAGCTTTGTCTATGGACTTCCTGGTTCCATTCAGCAGGTATTGCACTGGAACACTCTAGTGCCTTCCATATGGGACTGTTGTTTTTCACTAACACTAAATAGTCACGGATATCTGTCCTTTTTCAGGTTTTCTGTCTGCTTTTGTTAAGTGATTCTGTTTTTCTCAAACTGCAGCATAAATGCAAGAGACTGAGAAGAGATTTGAAAGATTTGGTCACTAACTTACCCGGTGACCTTAGGGAGATTCTGTTTCATCCTTGGGTTCTGTGTTCCTTACCTGTGAGTGACTTGGCCCAGATCATCATCTTGAAGTCCCTCCTAGCTCAGTGATGCTATCATCCTTCTAGTCGGCCAGCATTGTTTTTTTTGGTATTCCCCCCTCCCCAGCCCCCAAATCTACTGTAGGTTGGGAGAAAACCCAAACATACACCAGACATTGCCTTAGGTCTTATGCATGAACAAAAAAGTAAATAAGCATGATTACTGCAACAGAAGCAATAATAATAAGGCAGTCAGGAAGAGAAGAGGAAGACAGAGGATGAGATGTTTGGGTGGCATCACTGACTCAATGGACATGAGCAAGCTCTGGGAGTTAGTGATGGACAGGGAAGCCTGGCATGCTGCAGTTTATGGGGTCATAAAGAATCAGACATGATTGAGCAAATGCACTGAACTGATTGCAAAGAGCCTAAAGAAAATCTTGAAGGGAGAATTGGAGGCCCTCCCCTCTGAGGCTTCCTTGGTGGTTCAGATTGTGAAGAATCTGCCTGCAATGCAGGAGACTTGGGTTTGATCCCTGGGTCGGGAAGATGCCTTGGAGAAGGAAATGGCAACCTACTGCAGAAGGCTTTCTTGGAGAATCCTGTGGACAGAGGAGCCTGGTGGGCTACAGTCCATGGGGTTGCAAAGAGTTGGATACGACTTAGTGTCAACTAAGTCACATGAAAAGTCTAAAGACTTGGCTGGATACGACATTCTGTGTCTTGCCTTTTCAGTTTCTTATCTGTGTCTTTTGAAGAACACATGTTCTTAATTTTGATTAGGTCAATTACCTCACCCCCCCCACCCCCACCTCCATCCCCACTTAATAATTGTGCTTTTGGGGTTGTATCTAAGAGACCATTGCCTAATTGAAGGTTGCTGCTGCTAAGTTGCTTCAGTCATGTCCAACTCTGAGCAACCCCATAGATGGCAGCCCACCAGGCTCCCCCGTCCCCAGGATTCTCCAGGCAAGAACACTGGAGTGAGTTGCCATTTCCTTCTCCAATGCATGAAAATGAAAAGTGAACATGAAGTCACTCAGTCGTGTCCGACTCTTAGCGACCCCACGGACTGCAACCTACCAGGCTCCTCCATCCATGGGCTTTGCCAGGCAAGAGTACTGGAGTGGGCTGCCATTGCCTTCTCCAAATTGAAGGTTTCAAAGGTTTTATTCTAAGTTTTCTTCTAAATGTTTTATATTTGTGTTTATCATTTGTTATGAGTTAAATTTAGAATATGGTGAATGGGTTGAAGCTCATTTTTTGTTTCACATGATTCTTTCATTATTCTAGCACTTCTTGTTGAAAAGACCAACTTTCCTCCACTGAATTACATTTACATCTTTGTTGAAAATCAATTTCAATTATGTGAGCTTATTTCTAGACTCTGACTTGTTTGCCTATTTTGACACCAATGCCACACTGTCTTTATTATAGTAGCTTCATAAATCTTAAAGTCAAGAGTGTTAATCTTCCAGTTATAGTCTTCTTTTTAAAAGTTTTTTTCTTTTTTCATCCTAGGCCCTTTTCACTTCCAAAAGAATTTTAGAGTGAGTTTCTCAATTTCTATAAGAAAGCTTGCTGGGATTTTACTTGAGATGTGTTGAAGCTATAGATCAATTAGGGGAGAGCTTATAGCTTAAAAAGAGTGAGTCTGGTTCATGATTATAATAAAAATCTTCATTCACTTAGATCTTAGTTTTTCTCAGTAATATTTTGTAGTTTTCTGTGCTTGAACCTTATATATCTTTCTATATCTCCCAGTGTTTCTTATTTTTAATGTTATTGCAACTTTTCTTTTTCACTTCAATCTGATTGTTTTTAGTATAGAGAAATAGAATTGAATCTTTAATATCAGTCTTATGCCTAACAACTGTGTTACACTCACTTATTTATTCTAGTCACTTTTTTTGTATATTACATAGAATTTTCTATGTAGACTCTCATGCCTGTGAATAAAAACAGTTTTACATTCTTTTTCCATCTGGATTCCTTTTATTTCTTTTCTTGTCTTATTGCAATGTTTAGAACTTCCAATATAGTGGTGAATAGAACTGGTGAGAGTGAACTTCTGTGATTTCCTCCTGATCTTAAGGATGAAAGAAGTTGGTCTTTCACCATTAAATATGATGCTAGCATGTATTTTTGGAAGATTTCTCCTTATTAGACTGAGGCAGTTCCTTTCTATTCCCAGTTTGCTGAAAACTGGATGCTTAATTTAGCTGATGCTTTTTTATATTCATTTAAATGATCATATGGTTTTTCACTTTTTGGCCTGTTAATATGATGAATTATTAATATATTGTTGATTTTCAAACCATTAAACCAATCTCCCCAGATTGTGATGTTCTTNCTTTTTGGCCTGTTAATATGATGAATTATTAATATATTGTTGATTTTCAAACCATTAAACCAATCTCCCCAGATTGTGATATTCTTTTTACAAGTGTAAAAATTTTTTTAAAAGAATTTTTCATTTATTTTCATGTGGGTCACTGCACAATAGTCTTCTTTAATATCTTAATTTTGTTTTTGTATCAGGGTTGTGCTGGCTTTATAGAATGCAGTGAGAAATGTTCCTTCTTTTATTTTCTGGAAGAATTTGGTATCATCTCCTGAAATGTTTGAGTAGGATTTACCAAGGAAGCCATCTGGCCTGGTCTTTATTTTTGAGAAAGTTTTTAACTAAAATTTAAATGTCTTTAGCAATTGGAGTACTGTTTGGGTTACTTATTTCTTGCTTAAGTGTTGTTGCATGTGCACTCAGCTGTGTCTGACCCTCTATGTGACCCCAAGGACTTCAGCTCACCAGGCTCCCTGGTCTGTGGAATTGTCCAGGCAAGAATAATGGAGTGGGTTGCTGTTTCCTACTCCAGGAGATTTTCCAAACCCAGGGATCAAATCAGTGTCTCCTGCATTGGCAGGTGGGTTCTTTACCACTGAGCCACCTGGAAATGAAAGATTCTTGTAAGTATTGGTAGTTTGTCCATTTAACATAAACTGTTGACTTTTTGTCATAGAATTTTTAATAATGTTCCATGATTATTCTTTTAATATCTGTAAAATTTATGGTGATATCAACTCTTATTTCTGATGTCGGTAATTTGGTTCTTCTGTCTATTTTCTCCAATTCATCTAGCTAGACTGTCAACAATTACTGATCTTGCCAAAGAACCAGCTTTTGGTTTTTAAAAATTTTTTTCTGTTGATTTGTATTGATTTTCTCTTTCTTTGATTTCTCTTTTGATTATTTTTATTTCCTTTTTGCCTGCTTAATTTTGGGATTATGTGTTTTTAAGGTGCAGAGATCATTGATTTGAGATCTTTATTTCATCTTTTCTAATATAGGCATTTAATGCTATACTTTTTACTGTGATACATAAGTAATATCCTATAAATTTTGATTATTTTCATGTTTTTACTACTTTCTAATTTTCCTTTTGATTTCTCCTTTGACCCATGTGTTATTAGAAGTATGCTATTTAGTTCCCAAATTCTTATAGATTCTCTAGATATCTTTGTGTTATTGATGTTCAATTTAATTCCATTGCGGTCAGTGAACATACTTTGTATGACTCAAATTACTGAGACTTGTTTTGTGGTCCAGAATATGTTCTATTTTGGGGACTAGTTAATAAGCATTTAAAAAGAATGTATATTCCACTGTTGTTTGGTGAAGTACTCTCCAAATATCAATTAAGTCAAGTTGATTGATAGTCTTTGGATATTATTAGATTTTTCTATCCACCTGTTCTGTCAGTTATTGAAAAGGGGATACTGAAATCTCCAGCTAAACTTGGGATTTGTCTATTTCTCCATCCAGTTCTGCTTTACTTCATGTAATTTGAAGTTTTGTTACTAAGTGTATAAACAATTAAGAGTAGAATGTCTTTTTTATGAATTAAACCCTTTTCATTATGAAATGCCCTTTGTTATCTTTTTGTGATTCTTCACTCTGAAATCTACTTTGTCTGATATTCATGCAGCCACATCCACTTTCTTTTGTTTGGTATTAGGCTTTTTATATTTAAAATGAGTTTCCTTTTTGTGGGCAGCATAGCACTGGGACTTATTTCGTTGTTTTTTATCCAGTCTGACAAACTCTGCCTTTTAACTGTGGTGTTTATATAGTTGATTTTAATGCCATCATTGCTGTGATTTGAATCTACCATCTTGCTCTTGGTTTCCTGTTTGTCTCTTCTGTTCTGTGAACTTCCCGCCCTTTTCTGACTTCCTTTGGATGGAATACTTTTATTATGATTGCATTTTGTCTCCTTGATTGGCTTGTTAGCCTTACTTTTTTGTTGAGTTATTTTAGTGGTGGCTTTAGGGTTTTAGGGTGGCTCAGACGGTAAAGCATCTGCCTGCAATGCAGGAAGCCCAGGTTTGATTCCTGGGTCAGGAAGATCCCCTGGAGAAGGAAATGGCAATCCACTCCAGCCCTCTTGCCTGGAGAATCCCATGGACGGAGGAACCTGATAGGCTACAGTCCATGGGGTTGCCAAGAGTCAGACACGACTGAGTGACTTCACTTTCACTTCAGGATTTTTAATCCGTGTCTTTAATTTAATGTCTAGGGCAAGACCTGACGATAGTCCGCTTCTGTTTCCTTTCTCTTGACCTCAAGCTATTTCAAGCATTTTACTTCTACAAATGCCATAAACTCCGCAATACATGGTTTTCCCTTTTCCTTTAAGCAGTTGATTATCTTTCAGAGAATTTTGAATAATAAGAAGGATGTGTTTATATTTACCCATGGAATTACCATTTCTGTTGTTCTTCATTCCTTCATGTAAATCCAAGTTTTCACTGAGTATCATTTTCCTTCTCTGCGAAGAACTTCCAACAGTTCTTCCGTGCAGGTCTGCTGGTGAGGTATTCTTTCTGCTTTTGTGGGTCTGAAAAGACATTATTACTGTGTCTCCACTCACTGAAGGACAGTCTCAAAAATCTTCACAAATCTGCCAACAATTTCCTTTCCACTGCTCCCTAAGGCTCTTAAAGGGATGTGTGGTGGGGGTGGCAGAATTTAAAATGATTTCTTTTGTGTGGAATATTTTACAAGAACATAGAGGAATCTGTCCTATGCCCAGCCATTCCCTGAGGCAGGAGCCAAGGAGCTGATTCTCCATCCCAGAAGCAGGGTTGATGGTGGGAAATCAAAGGACAGTATATGAAGGATGATAATTTATCACTAGCAGGAATCACATGACTGAGGAGGAGAGGATGTGTATTTTTTAACCTGAGAAAGCAGCCCTTTGTTGAAACTGTGATGATGAATAAATGCCCTTTGCTACCAAAGTTAATCTCTTAGGCTTCAATGACAAAGTTTTGGGATTCCATGTTGCACTGAAGACAAGTCTACCTTCCACGTTGTGTGGAAGGAACTGGATTTGCAGAAACCGTGTTGGAGATTTCTGTGACGTCCTCTGGGCCATGGTGCTCATGTTTGCTTCCCTTACAGGTAACCTTGTCCTTGTCCTTCAGGGGAAGATGACAAGATCATCTCCTTGGCTCAGCTGAAGTTCCAAAATCTATGCTTACATATGTAGTTTAGGCAACACAAGGAAACTAGACAAATGACCCTCATGCTCTCTGGTCATTTTTTTCTTCTTATGGTGAATCTCTGGTACTCACGCTTGAGCCCAGCCAATTTCTCAAAGATAGAACTTGGGGGCTGCTGCTGCTGCTAAGTCGCTTCAGTTGTGTCCGACCCTGTGTGACCCCATAGATGGCAGCCCACCAGGCTCCCCCATCCCCAGGATTCTCCAGGCAAGATCACTGGAGTGGGTTGCCATTTCCTTCTCCAATGCATGAAGGTGAAAAGTGAAAGTGAAAGTGAAGTCGTGTCTGACTCCTAGCGACCCCAGGGACTACAGCTTACCAGGCTCCTCTGTCCATGGGATTTTCCAGGCAAGAGTGCTGGAGTGGGGTGCCAAACTTAGGGGAAGAAGCCACAAAAAACACAACCAATCGAGTTGGAAGTCTTTAGAGTCAGGCTGCCTCAGGGCCGAGGCCCACCCTCCTCTTTTCTGGGGCTCAAGCTCCAGATATAAATGGAGCTTCATAAGTTTCCTTTCTAGCTCTAGCATTATTAATAAATCTGCCACCTGGGCTTTATTAATTCTCTCCCTTGTATGAGTCCACATTGGAGAGCTTGTCTGTGTCCAGCATATTGCAAATTTAGTCCTGTGTTTTCTTAATCAGATCACCTCATTTTTGTAAAAAAAAAAAAAAATTATTTTTCATAATGATTTTTATATTATAAAAATTAGCAAGTTAGTTACAGAAAATTTAGAAGACACAGATTTGCAAGAGAAGAAAATGTTATCATTAAAAAAGAGTTGACACTCCCCAGAGATGACCACTATTTTCAGTCTTTGGTTATACTTCCTTCCAGTCCTCCTTCTCTGTACTCATGTTCTGCATTTTTTTTTAATAAAAAGGCATTATGAAGAATAAATTGATTTATTTGTAAATTTTCACTTAACATTATTCTATTATCAGCTTTCTACATAATTGAATATTCTTGCATTATGTCGTTTTCAGCACCTACCAAGTTTTCCTTTTTAGACATGCCATGATTTATAATCATCTTTGGTTTTTGGACATTTTGAACAATTCTCGCTTGAACTTCCTTTTTAAAGATAACTATTTATTCATTTATAGCCGTGCTAGGACTTTGTTGTTGTGTGTGGGGCTTTTTCTCTAGTTGCAGTGAGTGGGGGCTACTGTCAAGCAGCGGTGCAGGGGCTTATCATTGCGGTGGCGTCTCTTGTTGTGGGGCACAGACTCTAGGGTACTTGGGCTCAGTAGCTGTGGCTCCCAGGCATTAGCCTTAATGGTCGTGGCACCTGGGCTTAGTTGCTCCTTGGCATGTGAGGTCTTCCCAGACCAGGGACTGACCTTGTGTCTCCTGCATTGGCATGTGGATTCTTTCTCACTGAGCCACCAGGGAAGCCCCTGAACTTCCTAAAGTGGAGTCCTCGTGTACATCTCTGATGATTTCCTTAAGATAAATATCCAGCAGCAGATTTCTAGCGCAGAGGCAATTTACTATTTTTAGGCTTTGAAACATTCAGATTAAACTCCAGAAATCCACGGCTCATGGATCAGCTCAGCTCTGCATCTTTTCATGTGACTGCAGACAAGTTATTTAACCATCAGAGGCCTCAGTTTCCTCATCTGTAGAATGGGGATAGTGATTTGGTGGAATAATATCTATTTAAAATAGTCACCTTCCCATCAATGGAGATGGTGTATTTAAATTAAGAAGCTAGTCTGTATAGTCAAAGCTGTGGTTTTTTCAGTAGTCATGTACAGATGTGAGAGCTGGACCATAAAGAAAGCTCAGCACTGCAGAATTGATGCTTTTGAACTGTGGTGCTGGAGAAGACTCTTAAGAGTTCCTTGAACAGCAAGAAGATCAAACCAGTCAATCCTAAAGGAAATCAACTGAAGCTCCAAGCTTCTGGACACCTGATGCAAAGAGCTGACTCATTGGGAAATACCCTGATGCTAGGAAAGATTGAAGGCAGGAGGAGAAGCGGACGACAGAGGATGAGATGGTTGAATGGCATCCTTGACTCAATGGACATGAGTTTGAGCAAACTCTGGGAGACAGTGAAGGACAGGGAAGCCTGGCATACTGAGGTTGATGGGTTCTCAAAGAGCTGGGTACCTTGTTCAGATTTAGTGAATGGACCACAAAACCAGTCTCTTATTGTGGGGCTGAGGTGAGGAGAAGTGACTTTCCAAGGTTACATAGGGCACGTTTCCTTCCATGGTGATGAGCTCTCTATTGCCAGAAGGACTCAACCTTGGGGACCCCCAAGCGTGGCGCAGAGGACTGTGCCAGGACCGTCAGAAAGCTGCTGAGCTGCTGAGCACAGGGATATGTTCTCCCTTGGGGACCACCCAGCTGGCTCCCAGTTCTTCCCATCTCTTCCTGCCTCCCTTGGGCCTGGCCTCCATCTTCCCTCTGAAGTGAGCATGCTCTATGAGTTCTAACAAGAAATACTATGATCTAACTTCATGTGGCTTCAGGAGATACAGATCTGTGGTAACACTTCAAATTTAGTGTTGTGAGTGAGTAATTACTTTCTGAATCTGAGTAGTCCGATTGAACGGGAATCATTATTGTATGTTAATTAAAATCCTGCTGATGGTTAAAATTATATTTTGGTGTTTTAATAACTCTGTAAGGGACATGTAGATAAAGCTCAGAGATATGTACTGGTGTGGATTCTTGTTAAACACCAATAAATATTGGTATTAATTCAAATATGTGCTTATTGTTTTGTGAATGTTAATGGAATTTATGCCCGAGATGTGTCCGGATGTCACAATAACGTCTATGTCTCTTTGGAACCTGCATTCAGGGATCTTTTGATCTTTGTGGGCTCTGATTTTGGGGTAAGAATCTTCAGAGTGCGTGGTGGCTGGGAAACCAAGGAGGAGGTTTGGGGTGGTTATGACATGCTCCTGTCAAATTCCTTCTGGGCCATTCTAAGGATCAGAGTGAAATCAAACTTGGAATCCTTCTAGAATCTGTTTATTAGACCATAGACCTGTATGCACTGAGTTGGTAGGGTTTTCAAGTTACTTTTTTGACCCACTCTCTCCCTGAGATGCCGAGTGGGTAGGTAGGGTGGGCCCAGTAGGGTTTTCTCCTGGGAGTCTGGGGAAATATCAGGGACATTTTATTTCCTCCCTCCACACTTCCATATACCCAAACTTCCTCTCTCTGAGGGGTCTGAAGAAGTGTCCCCAAGAAGTGAGCATTAGTTGGGGAACTGACACATTCTTGTCCTCTCTAGGGCGTGGGTTACAATATCACCAACAGCCCCCGGGCCATCCTTGCCCTCCTGTTTCCAGACAACAGGGCTTCATGGCTCCCCAGAAGCTGAGCTCACCACTGGACATCCTGGGGGTCTAGAAAGTTATTTCTCTAAGGGGACAGAGGTGCCCCTAGGGCTGGATGGAGAAATGGTGTGATCTGTCTGAGGAAGCAGGTGGTTTGGGAAGGCCCATTTGATGCAGACACTTGAGCCTGGCTGTTTGGGTACAGGATGCTCATTGGTAAGGCCCTGGCAGGAAGTGGCACCCTCAAATTGGGTCAGTTGGGATGAACTGAATAGACATGCCATCTGCAAAGGTTGAGCATGGAGCAGGGAGAATCTAAGAGACACTGCGGTGCCCCATGCCCTGGGCAGAGGTGGAGAGGGAAGGAGGGAGACCCTGGGGGCAGCAGCTTGAGGCAACTGGAGAGTGAGGGCTGTTGGTTTTCAGACCAGCGTCCTGGACCCAGAGGAGGAGGTTGGAGGGTGGAGGGAGAGAGGAGGAGGCGCTCGGGGATGGAGTGTGGCTCTGAGAGGAGACTGAGGTGGCTCTGGCACCTGAGTGCTCTTCAGTGACCCAGGGGCCAATCCCGTAGAGAGTGTGACCTTTGAGATGGCCTTGATGCGAGGGAAGAATTGGGGCTGGAGGAGCTGATGGCGGTGGGGGGAGGCCCCGGAAGAGGATGGGGGCTGGAGAGGAGAAAGTGTGCAGGTTGGAAGTAGGGCGCGAAGGAAGAGGAGCAGGCATGTGGGTTTGATGAACACCCAGAAGGCACAGGTGAGTTGGGGAGGTCTGGCTCGATTTCTTGTTTGCAAAATAATCTGATTCTACAGGATGTTAGTGTCTCCTGAAGGGGGTGATGGGAGCAGGACCATGTGTGGGGAGGAGGACAGATGGACGCACTGGGGAGAGGCTGGAAGTGGGGAGCCTGTGAGGGCTGCAGTGCTGGTCAAGTGAAGAGTGAATGGGGTCTGGGCCCAGTGGTCACTGCAGGGATGGAGTGGCGAGGGGCGGAGGGAGGAGGTTCGAGTTTCCTGCTAGAGAGAAAACTGGTGGTATAGTGGGGAGGGAAAGGAGTGGGGCTGCTCTGGCCCCTGGCCTGGCGACACCATCAGAGATAGGCGGAGGGCTGGCCGGAGTTTGGGGGACTAACAACATTTCCCCGACTAACATTTGGGGTGTTGGGGTCTCCTGTGCCCGTGATCTCACTGCCTGGTTTCCCCACCAGAATCACCTACAAAATCTGTTGGAAATACAGCTCCCTGGGTGCCATGCTCAGGTGAGCAGTGTCGGCCAGGAAGCATGCATTTTAAGGTGCCCCCAGGAGTCTCTAAGATCTTTAGAGAAAGCAAACATCACTTTGCTGACCAAGGTCTGTATAGTCAAAGCTATAGTTTATCTAGTAGTCATGAATGAATGTAAGGACCATAAAGAAGGCAGAGTGTTGAAGAATTGATGCTTTCGAACTGTACTGCCGGAGAAGACTCTTAAGAGTCTTGGACAGCAAGGAGATCAAACCAGTCAATCCTAAAGGAAATTGACCCTGAATATTCATTGGAAGGACTGTTGCTGACGTTGAAGCTCCAATACTTTGGCCACCTGATGCAGAGAGGTGACTCATTGGAAGAGACCCTGATGGTGGGAAAGATTGAGGGTAAGAGAAGGATGCAGCAAAGGATGAGATGTTAGATGGCATCACTGACTCAATGGACATGAGTTTGAGCAAACTCCGGGAGACAGTGAAGGACAGGGAAGCCTGCTGTGCTGCAGTCCTTGCGGTCCCAAAGAGCTGGACACAAAGTCAGCGGCTGCGCACCAGCAGAAGCCTCTGCTGCAGCTGAGCTGGTCCACTCCGCTGTCACTTCTCTTCATCCTCTCGACGCCCAGGAAGGTCTGTGCGGTTTCTCCTTTCCCTAGAGTGGACACTGAGGCCAGGTGACGGGCCCGTGTCAGGGCTAAGCCTCAGCCCCGAGGCCTCTTAAATCCATGGCAGGGATGGAAGGGTGGGCTGGGGGCCGACTTTGATGCCTTTATTCTCACCTCATGGGCTTCAGGCAGCTTGGTGGGAGGTCGTCTTTCCCGAGGCAGGGCCACACAGTGGGTGGGCGAGTGGGTACCAGCCCTCCCTGGTGGCCAGGGCCTCGCAGACAGAGGCTGGCAGAGGCTGCTTGGCTTCAGCAAGCCCGAGTGGCTGGAGCTGGGCTGGTCATGTGGGGTTGGAGGAGGAGTTGCTTGGCCACTGGGTCCCTGCAGGATTCGATGTGAAAGGCCCATGAATGATGAAACGCGTGGGTACCCATCTTTCTTAAGCTGGGAACTCGGCCAAGCCAAAAAAGCCATGCTTCATGTATTTTTTTCCCCCCCCTGAATTCACTATTCTCTTCCAGGGCAAGGGAGGTGAGCTCAGTTTGTCTAACCTGTGAAATGGGAACCGATGTGAAAGTTTGGAATCACACAGTCAGACAAGCCTACAAGTTGCCTCTGATGGTTAGTTTCTTCACCTGAAAAATAGAGGTGGCCTCTCAACCTCACAGTGCTGTTACCAGTGACAAATGGCATCAGGTAAGTAGCACATGCAAGAGAGCCTAGCACATCACCAGACCTGGGGCAGGTAGAAGCTACCCAGGTTCACGGGTACTTAGCCAAGCCCAGTGTATCGTGCAATTGTTGGTTAAAGCAGATGTTGTTACTGTTTAGTCGCTAAGTTGTGTCTGACTCTTTTGTGACCCTGAGGACTGTAGCCCACCAGGCTCCTCTGTCCATGGGATTTCCCAGGCGAGAATACTGGAGTGGGTTGCCACTTCCTTCTCCAGGGGATCTTCCCCACTCAGGGATCGAACCCGTGTCTTGGTCTATTAAGTGTCACGAGTGTGCCCATTGCTGTGGGGATCCACACTAATGCACGGCAGTATCTGGGCCTTGGCAAGCAACCAGAAGCTTCAGTCTCACGGAGGATCAGGGGCAGCAGGGAGAAAACCAACTGAACGGACACCACACGTCCGCTTCCTCAACACCCTCTGCGTCTCGCACATTGGCCTGACCCTTCTTTCTTGCCTCAGAAAGGTAAACAAGAAAAAGAAGAAATTTCTCAGCATGATTTATGGGCCTCCTCGCATGACTGCCCCCAGCTGCTTGTGGTCAGCCAGACTGCTGCGTCCTTGGGCAACTTTTCCTGATCCTGGTCTGCACTTTCCCTCCTTGATGGTGCCACAGACTCCTACACACCCTTGAAAACCCCTCTCAGATGTTACTTCCTCTAAGAATTCCCTCTCGACTTGCATGTCCTCCTGGGCTGGGCAGTGGTTACTCTGCTGTCACAGGCCGATGCCAGCATCCTTAGTGCCCCAATCATGCTACATGGTGAGGGCAGATTGTCTGACCTCCCACTAGACCTTCAGCCAATGGAGGACGCACATTTAACTCCGTTCTGCATCCACCGTGCCAGGACTGGGTGGGGAATAAAGGCCAGGTGGGTTAAGTGTATCAGTTCAGTTCAGTCCCTCAGTCGTGTCCAACTCTTTTCAACCCCATGGACTGCAGCATGCCAGGCCTCCCTGTCCATCCCCAACTCCCGGAGTTTACTCAAAGTCATGTCCATTGAGTCAGTGATGCCATCCAGCCATCTCATCCTCTGTCGTCCCCTTCTCCTCCTGCCTTCAATCTTTCCCAGCATCAGGGTCTTTTCATGAGTCACTTCTTCACATCAAGTGGCCAAAGTGCTGGTTAAGAGAACAGACGGAGACGAAAGGACAGCAATCACAGTCCCGACTGAAGGAACAAGGACGGATGAAGGGCTATCAGAGCACAGAGTCACACACGACAGGGGCAGGAGTAAGTGATGTGCTGGGGGAGCCCGGAGGCCTGCCTGGTTTTCCCCAGGGGACCCAGAAGGTCCCGATGGACTCCAGGAGCAGATGGCCTTGGAGATGGGATTTGAAAGGTGGTATCTCACTCCTAAAGCCATTCTTTTCCATCTTGCAGGATGGAGGCTAAGGCTGGAGGTGCCACCAGAGGTGAGGTGGGGCACACAATGACCAATCAGAACATCCTCTCTGCCAACAGGCAAACAAACCTTTTTCCAAGTAGGAGAGTAGGTCTGCGTTCCTCCGCCGCCCAGCTGGCCACAACTCACTTTCGACTCAGTCGAGATTTCAGAAAAGATGGGACAGGAGGGCTGAGGCAGGGCCAATGGAAAATGAAAAGGGGCAGACCGGGCAGGTCCCTGGGGCTCGGGCTGGCTCCACGGACCAGGTGTTCCAGGAAGCACACAGGAACGCAACATCGGGGCTTGTGCGCTCCTCTGACACCGTAGCCACTGCTCCTTCATTTGTTCAAAAATCAAGCCTCCGATGGGCGGAGCTCCCTGCTCTGGGCTGAGGCTGGGGCAGGTGAACAAAGTGTTCTCTCTGCCCCAGGGGATGGATGGCTCAGAGGTGAACCAAAGCCCCAGTAGATGAGGAGCTGATTAAGGGCACTGAAGCCTTGTCAAATCTCCCAGAGTCGACTCTGCAGAGACGATCTACTAGGTGGAGTGGCCGTTCCCGCACGTGTACTAACTGAACAGGTGTGTGTACCTAGCACTGTGGTCAAGACAAAGTCCCGGAACGTACGTTCCAGTGAGGGAGTCAGGCATTTATCAGAGTGTCAGCAGTAAGAGCCAGGGAAGCTGGCTTTAGCAGAGGCTCAATGACATCTTGGGGGGTCTCTGGGGAAAAGTGAGAAAGAAGAAAATAATAAAAAGGTAGGAAAAGCCGAATACCTCCATGCCCCAAACGTAAGAGCCTTAAAGCCTGGCTTCAAGGCTTGTGAGCTGAGGTGAAGGTTCTGTCTGTACCTCCAAAGCACCGGTGAGGGCCTCAAGCATGTTTTCGGTGGGGATGTGGGATGTGACCGATCGGCACTTTGGAAAGAAGTGGTTTTGATGTGGACTGACTGGAGGCGTAGGAGCAGAAGTGGTCCGTGAGCCATGGTGCTAGTGAGAGATGCTGGGATTAAGACAGGGCTGCAACAGGGCTGGTCTGCATGGGGCTCAGTGGGAAGTGCTTCATCTTAGCTCATTTCCAGACCTGTTTCAGAGTGGTGCCCATTCATCCATTCTTTATTTAAAAATTTTTTAAAAATTAATTTATTTACTTTAATTGAAGGCTAATTACTTTACAATATTGTGGTGTTTTTTTGGCATACACTGACATGAATCAGCCATGGGTGTACATGTGCCCCCCATCCTGAACCATCCTCCCACCTCCCTCCCCCATCCCATCCCTCTGGGTTGTCCCAGAGCACCGGCTTTGAGTGCCCTGTTTCATGCATTGAACTTGGACTGGTCATCTATTTCACATATGGTAGATGACACCACCCTTATGGCAGAAAGTGAAGAGGAACTAAAAAGCCTCTTGATGAAAGTGAAAGAGGAGAGTGAAAAAGTTGGCTTAAAGCTCAACANAGGGGACGACTGAGGATGAGATGGCTGGATGGCATCACTGACTCGATGGATGTGAGTCTGAGTGAACTCCAGGAGTTGGTGATGGACAGGGAGGCCTGGTGTGCTGCGATTCATGGGGTCGCAGGGAATTGGATACGACTGAGCGACTGAACTGAACTGAACTGAATATACATGTTTCAATGCTAGTCTCTCAAATCATCTACCCTCACCTTCTCCCACAGAGTCCAAAAGTCTATTCTTTATATCTGTGTCTCTTTTGCTGTCTCAAGTAAGGGGTCGTCATCCCCTTCTTTCTAAATTCCATATATGTGTGTTAATATTGGCCATTCATCCCTTCTTTACTGGGTCTCTCTCTCTGATGACCAGGTAGAGGTGTCTCCTCCCTCCTCGTTCAGTCCCCTGGAGTTTGATGAAATGGCAAGAGGGCTGTGCCTGGGGCTCTGGGTCTTTGCGTGCCCCTGCGGCCAGGGCAGGTCCCCCGGGATCCCCACTGCCCTGGGCAGCCTGGTGGGGAGCTTTGGCGGTGACAAGGGAGCTCCCTCGCCCTCTGGGAGCCTTGAGCCCCCTGAGGAGCAGGGGAAGGAATTCTGCCTGACTTGAGGCCCTCTGGCTGCAGAAAACGGCACATGGGGAGGCATGGAGACCTGTGAGAGTCTGACGTTTGGGGAGGGTGGGGAGGTGTCCTTAGGGCAGGTGTCCTTAGGAAGGGAACTGTGAGTAGGAGCTGGGGGCGGAGAGCTGCCCAGCCATGGTGGGCCGTTTGGGGAAAGCTCGTCCTGGGGCAGGACGTGGCCTGGGCCTGTTCCAGGCGGTGGGGTGCTTCCCGCAGGTGGCCCTTTGATCTCACAACAAATGGCCTATTCAGCATCTCCAAGACAGGGCCGGCTCTTGGCAGCCATGGTGGGAAGGTGGCAAGACACAGGGGATTGTCTGCCTGGTTCCAGGGAGGGGGCTCCGCTCAGCAACTTAGTGCCCACGAGGAGAGGAGCCAGGTTCCAGGCGCTGTTGGGGTGGCCGCTTGCCAAGGGCACCCCGACAGGCCCTGGGCTGGCCGTGGGGCTCTGTGGTGCCGACTCCCCTGCCTGTCTTTGCAGGTCCTGGGGCAGGAATGAGTGTGGGGTGTGGTAGGGCTCACCTGGACGAGGTGGGGGGGTGTGGGGGAGGGTTGAGCTTCTGTGCACAGACCCTTCTGCCAGAACTGACTGTTGGGTGCCCCTCCCTCCACTGGAAACATTTCCTGGGTGAAGACTCATTTGCTGGGAGAGACAAGGCTGGATATTGTGGCCCTCAAACTGAAAAAATTGAGGTCTCCTCTCCACCCACCACCTGCTGTTCAAGAGTCAATACTCAAACCACAAAAGACAATCTTTCTTTTTTTGAAAACACTAAACGTTAACGAATGCTGGAAATAAGCAGCTTCTTTTTCGACTTTTGGGTTCTTTTTCTCTTTTAAAGTTTTTTTTTTTTTTTTTTTTTAATGTGGACCGTTTTACAAGTCTTTGCTGAATTTGTTACAATATTGCTTCTGTTTCATGTTTTGAACTTTTGGCCACCAGGCACGTGGCATCTTAGCTCCCTGACTGGGGATCGAACCTGCACCCACTGTTGAAAGGCCAAGTCTCAGTCACTGGACTGCTAGGGAAGTGTCTGGATTCTTCTCTTTATTTATTTTGTTTGTGTGTCTCTACTTCTCTGATTCCTGGTGGTGGTGGTTTAGTCACTAAGTCATGTGCAACTCTTGCAACCCCATGGACTATAGCCTGCCAGGCTCCTCTGTCCATGGGATTCTCCAGGCAAGAACACTGGAGTGGGTTGCCATTTGAGGAGCACATATTTAGAAGGCCTAATGGATAAATGATGATTCTGGAAAAACAGACCAGCTTGCGGATTGCCATGTGAAGAGAGGAGGGTTGATTGGGGTCAAAAGGTGTTTGGAGGCAGTGTGTGGACTCATATAGTCTTGGCCTTTCACCTTCCCGTCTTCACCCAGCTGTGTGTCCCCAGGCAAGTCACGTGACCACTCTGAACCTCAGTCTCTTTCTCTGGAACCTGGTACTAGTGCCTATTTGCAGGGTTGTTGGGAAGAGTGAGTGTGCTGACCGTGGTGTGTGTATCCATAGTAGATGCTCAGTGAACCTTAGTTCCCCATATCTTAAGAAAGAAAAGTTGGCTTAGGAATAAACTTCAATTAAAATGTTTTTGTTGTGCTAAGAAGAGGCCAAAAGTCACAAAATTATTTAGAGATTGTTTTCACTGAGTTCAAAAATCCAGGAGACTATTTAATCAACAGTCTGTTTTCTTCCTCGCAGCTACACTGATGTACTTAGCTTGGAAAATGCAAAATAAGTAATTGAAGTTTTCAAATTTATTTTGTTGACTCACTCATTCACTTCTTCTGCCAACAAGTGGCCAATACCTACTATGGGTGAGGTTGGTGCTGCTCCCCAGGGATGCTGAAAAGAGTGGGGAGGGGGTGGGGCTGTGGGAAAGGGCAAACCCCAACATGATCAGTCCCTGCAATCTACTAACCGTGACCTCAGGTGAGACATTTCAACTCTGTGAGCCTCGGGGTCCTCATCTGGATAATCAGGTAAGAATGTTCCCCTTGCAGGGATGTTTGTGAGGATCACAGATAATGCGTGTAGAATACCTGGTGCATGGAACCACTGGCAGACACAACTGAGCGACTTTCATTTAGTACTAAGATGTAGTCTCTGCCCTACAGAGACTGCTGATCTCTTGGGACAGTGGATTAGAAGATACAGTCCAGAATGATTTATCCTGTGTAAAAATGCATCTCTCTTTGTGCCTCTGGGTGTAATGGGTGAGTGAAGTGAAGGGCACTCATTTGTGTCTGACTCTTTGAGATGCTGTGGACTATACAGTTCATGGAATTCTCCAGGCCAGAATACAGGAGTGGGTAGCCTTTCCCTTCTCCAGGGGATCCTTCTAACCCAGGGATCGAACCCAGGTCTCCCGCACTGCAGGCAGATTCGTTACCAGCTGAGCCAAAAGGGATGGGTGGGACAGAGGAAACTGATCCAAGGACATTTCTTTGGGGGTTGTTGTTCAGTTTCTGAGTTGTGTCTGACTCTTTGTGACCCCATGAACTGCAGCACGCCAGGCTTCCCTGTCTTTCACTATCTTCTGGAGTTTGCTCAAATTCATGTTCATTGAGTCAGTGATGCTCTCTATCACCATCCTCTGTTGTCCCCTTCTCCTCCTGCCTTCAATCTCTGCCAGCATCAGGGTCTTTTCCAATGAGTCGGCTCTTCACATCAGGTAGCCAAAGTATGGGAGCTTCAGCTTTAGCATCAGTCCTTCCAATGAATATTAGGGTTGATTTCCTTTAGGATTGACTGGTTTGATCTCCTTGCTGTCCAAGGGACTCTCAAGAATTTTTTCTTGCACTATAGTTTGAAAGCATCATTTCTTTGGTGCTCAGCCTTCTTTATGGTCCAACTCTCACACCCCTACATGACTACTGGAAAATCCATAGCTTTGACTATAAGCACCTTTGTTGGCAAAGTAACGTCTCCGCTTTTGAATACGCTGTCTAGGTTTGTCATAACTTTTCTTCCAGGAGCTAATGTCTTTTAATTTCGTGGCTGTAATTACCATCTGCAGTGATTTTGGAGCCCAAGAAAATAACACTTTATTTTCTTTGGAGGGAGTCTTTTCACCTTGCCCATTTGTAAAAGATCTCTGAAAACTAACTGAATCCTTGACGTGCTTTTCAAGAACGCGCCGTGGCGGAGTGGGCAGCCACCGGGAGCCCTGCGGCAGGTTCTTGGGGGAGTCTGATTGTCTGGGTGCTGCAGCTGAATGAGTGAGAGAAGCTGGAAGAAAAGGCAGAACCAGCTCCTCCGAGTGTGTTTATCCTGCTGATCTCACCTCAGAGCCCTAATGATTTTTAATGACTGTAATGCATTCTCCTGTCTTGAAGGACCCATTGGCTGGGCTACATGATGGCCTGTTTCCCACGTGCATTGTCCAGTGGATGTAGGTTCGGATGCCAGGTGGGATGACATGGTTGGGCTCTTAGTTAAAAAGGCTTTTGCCACGGGGTCTGAGTGAGCTCAGGGGGATGGGTCCCAACCAAGCCCCTGGTAAAGTCAGCTGGAAGGGTGTGCTGGCTTCTGTTTGAAGTTGGGAGGAGCTCAGGGCAACCCCTCACTGGCGGTGCTCTCGGGGGACCGATGCTGCCTCTCTAGGCACTGCTTGCTCTTGGTCTCTCAGCCGGCAGGACAAGAGCTGTCCACGTCCTGCTAATCTCGGCTGGGCTGGGGACTGGGCATGGTGGACGGTGATTTCTCAGGCGCCTCCCAGTGTTGTAATCCTATGACGGGCTGGATCCTTCCTGCCTACACCCACTCCCGCCCATCTGATAAGTATCTGCCCATGGTGGACGAGAAGGACTCGGGCAAGCAGTTTCCCAGGACGGACTGGGGCGGCCACCCTCCTGAGGTCTCATGAGCTAGCTGAGCTCCGTGCAGTGGCCTGGAAGCTCACTCCATGCCTGCCACCTCTAGTCAAGCACAACCAGGAAATACCAAGGGCCCCGAGTCCTTTGAAACCTCCTGATGCAGTCATGGCTGGGGAGGCAGAGATTTCTAGAAAGTGAGAGCTCTGTCAGCCAGGCAGGGCTCAGGGCAACTCTCAGCATCTTGGGCAGGTCCGAGCTCTCGCTTTACTGGGCCCACCCTCCTTTGTAAGTGGCAGCAACCCTCCAGCTGAATCAAAGGGACTCCAGCCAGAAAGTGGTGGTGGTGCGGTGTCCCTGACTCACCTGGGGAAGGCCTGGTAGCTTCCTGGCTAGCTGTGCGTGGGAGCCCTGTCTCAGGGGTCTTCTGCTCACTCCCCCTTCTATTCCGCGGACAGGAACACCCCGAGGCTGGTCACAGCTGTAGCCACTTACCTACGGCCTCGTGGCCGGAGAGCTGGCAGTGGGGAGGGGTGCAGCTTTGCCTTGGGGTCTGACTGCAAAGCCCTCCTTGTTGTTACTACTACTTCTTAAAAATCTTATGAGTATTAGATGAGAAACGTGAAGGCTTGAATTTGAAAGCTTCCCTTTACAGAGGACAGTGGTTTTCAGCTGGGGGTGGAGTTGCCCCTTCCCACCCCCAGGGGACATTTGGCACTGTCTGGAGGCATTTTTGTTGTCACCATCGTGGGGAGTGGGCCTTCCTGGCACCTAGGAGGTAGAGGCAAGGAGGCTGCTTATCATCCTCTAAGCATACTCCCAACCCCCAAACAAAGATCTGGTTCAAACCATCAATACTGCTGAGGTTGAGAAGCTCTGATAGGAGGGAAACCAAAGACTTCCCTTTCTGTTTCTGATCAGACCACAGGGCCTTGAGCTGTTCAGTCGCTAAGTTGTGTCTAACCTCTTTGCGACCCCATGGACTGCAGTATGTCAGTCTTCCCTCTTCTTCACCATCTCCCAGAGTTCACTCAAACTCACGTCCATTGAGTTGATGATGCCATCCAACCACTTCATCCTCTGTCGAACCCTTCTCCTCCTGCCTTCCATCTTTCCCAACCTCAGAATCTTTTCCAGTGAGTCAGCTCTTTGCATCAGGTGGCTGAAGTATTGGAGCTATAGTGGGTCTCAGAAATAAAACACACACACACACATGCCATATTTAAGTAAGATAAAGAATGAGATGGTCATGTCCACTGACTCAATGGACATGAATTTGAGCAAACTCAGGGAGATAGTGGGGGCCAGAGAAGCCTGGCCTGCTGCAGTCCACAGAGTTGCAAAGAGTCAGATAGGACTTACAGACTTAGCAACAACAACAAAGATCTTTTTTTTCGGAGGCTAAAGGAACTCGGGATTAAGTGTGGCCTGGCGGCTCCCTGCAGGCTCTCTCCCAGTCAACCCTGGGCTGTCCTGACTCTTCCCCTGGGGGAGCTGATGATGTCACCTCCCTACTCTGGGTCATAGGTAGCACCCCACTACCTCCAGCCTTGATCTCCATTGGGGACCATTGTCCTCAACTTCACTGCTGGTGAGAACCCTGCTCTGGGGTGTCCCAGACATGGCTCCCAATGCCCTGACCTGGGCTCCCCAGTGGGTGACCCCTCTGTTGGCCCTGTTGGCTCTCGTGCCCTGGCCTGGCCTCCTTGGTACCTGCCCCAGGGTGCTGCGCTCTGTCCTACTGGGTTCATGTCCACAGTCACTTTTCCATCCACGACTTCCGTGCTGTTTTCATCTCTTACCTGGAATCCCACACTCTCCCCTTCTCGTCTCTCCAGGTCTCTTCTAGGTCAAATCTTTTGATCAAACCACTGTGAAGTCTATCTTTCTAAAGTTGGTTTTTATTAGTACAGTTTTCTGGCCAAAAATCCTTCATGGCTGCCTTTGCTAACAAGAGAACTTCAATTCCTTATTGTGGGAGTCATGGTTCTCTACAACTGAGCTGTCAACCTCCTTCCCGAAGTGTGAACCTCTCCCTCTTCAACTCGACTTCCCCTTAGTTGCAGAAGGTGGCCTGGGCCTTCCACAATCCCCCTGGACCACCACCCCCATGATGGCATGAGTGAGTGACACAGTGCTGCTGCCTTGACCCACGGTTCCTCACTCTCCGCCCCCTGCCATCCCCCACCCAGAATACCTGCTCCTGTGCCAACCTAAGTCCCTCCCGAAGGCAGCTCTGGTCAATGCCAAGTGTCCCTGAAAGAAAGGGCACATTGACCTAACAAGTGCTCACTTCTCTGCCTTAAATTCTAGTGATCTATGGTAAAATAAAGAATAAAGGCAGTTGTTACTGCCTGGCAGGTGCAGTCAGGCATCAGGCACTTTTACCAACAACCAAGGCATCTCATTGAATCCATAGAGCTACCTGGTTAAAATAGACACCAACAGCTCCAGCTCCATTTTACAAAAAAGAAGAAGAAGGTTCATAGCCTCCCATAGATTTGCTCAAGGGTGATTGAGTTGGGGGTAGTGCCTCCTTAACTATGGCTTATCACAGAGCATCCATGTGGCTGACAGTGCCTGTATCTGCTAGAGAACAAGCTCTGCGCTTAGAAAGGGCATCCATCCATCCATCCATCCATCTATCGACCCATCCATCCATCCACCCATCCACCCCTCCATCCATCCATCCATCCACCCCTCCATCCATTCACCCACCCATCCACCCATCCATCCATCCGTCCATGCATCCATCCATCCATCCACCCACCCATCCACCCATCCATCCATCCACCCCTCCATCCATCCATCCATCCATCCACCCACCCATCCATCCATCCACCCATCCACCCATCCATCCACCCATCCACCCATCCATCCATCCACCCCTCCATCCATCCATCCATTCACCCCTCCATCCATCCATCCATCCACCCCTCCATCAATCCATCGACCCATCCATCCATCCACCCATCCACCC
>SJYQ01004788.1:503483-543252 GCA_006410935.1 Redunca redunca | reverse complement strand
TCCATCCATCCATCCATCCATCCATCCATCCACCCATCCACCCCTCCATCCATCCATCCATCCATCCATCCATCCACCCATCCATCCACCCACCCATCCATCCACCCATCCATCCATCCATCCATCCTTTCATCCATCTATCATCCATCCATCTATTCACTTATTTGTGAGGGAATGCACAAATCAGCTAAGTGCATTTACTCACTCAAGAATTATCGAGCATTCTTCAGGGTATCAGAGGTGCTCAGGAAAAGATTTTCTGCTCCCTTCTGTTGAGTGAAGGAAACGAACACAGTTAGACCCCTGGTCAATTGAATTAGGACCTAAATAACTTGAAAATAACTTCTGAATTCTAGAACCATCACATGGTAAGGTTGGAAGGGACATGAGTAATTCTTTTTCTTCAGGGCCCTCATGTCACAGATAAGAACAGTGGGTCCAGCCCGGGGAAGGGACATACCAAGGGCGCCTAGCAGCCAGTGCCCAAAACTGGGCTCGTCCCAGCTGCTTTCAGACTGTACTTTCACAAAATAGCTGCTCTTCAGGAGGTCTCCAGGACACCCAGGCTTTGAAACCACGTGGGCTTTGGGCAAGATATGGGCTGGGAGGTGGGGATAAAAAGAGAAGAGAGCCAAGTGCTTCCTGAGTCCCCTTGTCTCCTTTATAGTGAGGGAGGCATCGTGGTCCCATTTCACAGAAGGAAACTTGAAGCCCAGAGAGGGCAAGTGACTGGCCCGTAGGCACACAGGGGCTCAGGACCTGCAGGTGGAGCTGCCCAGCAGGCAGGCGAGTGTGCTGGAGACATACAGGGCCTGGGTGTGACTCCCCGGGGCCCGTGAGGGTTAAAGGAGTAACACCCACCAAGGGCTGAGCAGACAGTTCCCATCGTAAGCTGGTATTATTATCGTCATGATTGGACAGACCTTTGTTTCCAGACCCGGATCTGTTGGCACTCCTTGGGTGACTTTGGAAATCCCTTACATCTCTGATCCTTGGAGCCAAAACATGTCCCGCTCAGCCAGCCTGAACTGCTGTTTTTATTTCTGTCTCTCTGTAGAGGCTGTGAGAGTTAACAGAACAGGAAAGGGGGTTTGGATGGTGAAGACAGTCGGGTGGGGTCCAGGGGAGCTGGGGGTCAGCCCCGAGGGATGCCAGCTTTCGGCAGTTTTCCCTGGGCTTTTCTGGAAGTGCTGGCCGACACCAAGAGTCCCCGTTGCCTCATCTGGCCGGGTGTGGCGACCTTGGCCCGGAGTGAAGGAGAATGAAGTCCTGGGAGGGCCACCTGAGTCATGGGAACACGGGAAGCTCTCCGGGAGCGTCCTGCAGGCGGGCCGGGTCTGGACGGTGAGATCGGGGCTTAGTCAGAGGCCTGGCAGGAAGGACCTTGCTCTGCAAGTAACCACCTGGCAGGAGCGTTCCTGGCCTGCCTGGGGACACACCTGGCAAGCTCTGTGTGCCCAGAAGAGGCTGGAGGGGCCGCCTGGGCCTGGCAGGAGTGGGGCCGCTGCAGGTGGGACTCCTGAGGCCTCTGGGCTTGCCAGGAGGTGGACACCCAGCTCCTCCTCCTCTCTCCACCATCCACTTGCTGGATGATCCTGGGCAAGTCTGGACCTCAGGGTTCCTGTCTATAAAGGAGGCGATGCACCTTGTCCTCTAATACCCACATCAAGCTTAAATTCCTCTATATTGGGCTCTTTGGAGAAGGAAGTGGCAGCACTCCAGTATTCTTGCCTGGAGAATTCCATGGGCAGAGGAGCCTGCCAGGCTACACAGTTCATAGGGTTGCAAGAGTCGGGCATGACTTGGTGACTCAACCAGGACCACCATATTGGGCTCTTGGTTCCTTATTCGGCCCAGAGAATGGCGCATGGTGTGCCCCCAGTAGCACTGATATGAGCCAATGAATTAATGATTAAGGGCCTACGGATCAAAGCACACCTCCCCTCCCTGCTTCTTTCCAGCCCACAGAATGCTGGGCACTGGGGTCAGCTCAGAGGAGGGTCGTCTTTAAAGACAGGGTGGCCACCTGGCCCAGGTGCAGAGGCGATCTCTCAGAGGCTCAGGTCGGCGGATTAGAACAAACCCATTAAGGGCCTTTGTGTGTTTAGGGTTTTGCATTCAAAATACTTACGGAGAAAGGGTAATCTTTTGAAATCAGACCCAACTTGTTGGTTAATGTTGGTGTAAGTTATTTTTGGAGGTAGGGCCTGGACAAGGCGGCCAGAGCTCATGTGTAAAGGCGAGTTACCAGTACATGAGGTTATGTCTAATTACCTGAAATACCCTCCTCTGTTGAGTGAAAAACGCAATTTTCATCAGCCCTGCATTAATTACAGCTGCCGAGAGCTGTAATTGGCAAAAGCATGCTTTTAGCTCATGACTCAAGGCTGACTCAACTTTGGGGACTGCGCTTTCCATGGCCCCAAGCTGGGCTCTGTTTTTTCCTGGAAACGCCTAAGTTGTTTGCCAAGCCCTTTGACCAGGCCCGTGGAGCTCCGGGGAGGCTCAGCACCCAGATTTGAGCCCCTGGCTTCCCTGCTGTGGGTGAGAAGTGTGGAAGTGACCCCGGCTCTGTGCTCCCACACTGACCACACGTCAACTTGAAGACCCCTTTGGAAAGGTGAGCGAAGGACATTCCATTCTAAGCAGTGGGGCTTGGAGCTGAAGCCAGCTCTTTCTGACTTTGAATTTACTCTCCTTTTCTATTGCCCTTTGGGGGCCTTGCTCACATCACCTACTGAGCTCCGGGGGTGGGGTGGGGGTGCTGTCCCAGGAGTGAAACGGTCTCAGGAAGGTGGATCTTATTTCATTTAAACCATGGCCATTCTGCCCAGGACTGAACTTGTTTCTGGTTCCATCTGAAGGCCTTCAAGGACGTGCCAGGTTATAAAATATGAAGGACTTTCTGGGTGGGGAGAAAGGACTTGGTCATAAATCCCGGCCTTGCTTCTGGATAGACTGATCATGCACTCTCATCTGTGAGACAAACAGCTTCCCTTCTCATTTATCTTCTAACCTGTGACCGACTCTGTTCTTGAGTCGTCTCACAGGCTTGACCTCAGAATGACCGCTCGGAAGGTTTCTGGGCGCCTTGCACACGAGTGTGATGTGAGATGCCTGCAAGGCTCCCCAGACCCCATGCTGCAGCCCCCTAACCCCCCTGAAAGCATCCATTTCCCTCTGAGCCACCTGGTTCTCTGAGGCTGACAAACCGTGCCTCATTCCTTGTCCTTTATCAGCTCCAGTCCTGGAGCTGGGACTCATAGACCCATTCAACAGATGAGGAAACCCAGATTGAAAGTAGCAAAGTGGCTTTTTCATACCAGGATGAGAGGCCAGGTTCTGGTTGATCCAGACCTGCTTTGGTCTTTCTGGAAAAGACGAGGTGAGGGTCCTAGGGAATTGGTTCTTGTTAATCACCGCCAGCGCCCTTCCGTGGGAGGCCAGAGCGCACGATGGCCTGAGTGTGACAGGAGTAAGCTGCCCCTCGGGTGGTGAGTCCACGCTTAGCGCTTCACATCCATGCGTGTTAGTTGCTCGGCCGTGTCCGACTCTCTGCAACCCCATGGACTGTTGCCCGCCAGGCTCCTCTGGCCATGGGATTCTCCACGCAAGAATACTGGAGTGGGTTGCCATTCCCTTCTCCAGGGGATCTTCCCAACCCAGGGATTGAACCTAGGGAACCGAGGGTCTTGGTTTTCTTATTCCATCTTTTCAGATCAGTAAACTGAGGCACAGAGAGAAGTTAAGCATCTCGTTCGCAGTCATAGCTCAGGGGTTGCACAGTCTAGCTCAATGTGATCCGCAACCCCTCCAGGAGCAGGTTCCTTGCAGCTTCCCCCCAGCCTGGTGTATCTCACCTACTGTGTGTATCCCCTGAAGCACGGTGTGTGGGGGAGAGGGTCAAGGAAGCAGGGGCGAGGCAGATGCTACCTCCTAGGGGATTTACAAGGCACACCAGCACTTTAAGGACCTGGACGAGATCCTTTGTCTTTTTTGGAGTGCCTCTCCAGTTCCCCAAGTTTCTGACCATGGAAAGTCTTCTCTTGTCTTTCTGTTTTGCTTTCTCTTCTCTTCCCTTTCCCTTCTTTCCCTTTCCTTTTGCTCTCTCCTCCCTACATCTCCCTCTCCCAGACCCCTAATGTCTGGGTCTGTCCGGTTCTCTCTTGCAGGTCACCAGAGACCATCAACTCTTGGGGAAACAGGGCCTTGCAATGCTGAGGAGGACGCTGCTCAGACTGCGTCTGAATGGATGCTCTTCCGGCGCCTGGTGCGGGGAAGCCTCACCATTGCTGCCAATAACCAGCATGGGGGCTCCTCTCTGTTCCGGGAGCACTCGAGGGCTCCCAAAGCTCCAGGTCGACAGCAGTGCCCCTGCTCCCAAGGCTGGCGGTGAGCGCCTGCGCCTGCGGTTCCGCCCCGTCCCTGCTCCTCCCTCCCATGACCCCGGTCACTTTAGACGTGGTGGGTTGGACCCGAGTTCGGCCGGTGTTGCATCCACCTCTTCTGGCTGACCGCTGGCATCTGGCTACTCCTCCCTCAGCGTCAGCTCTTCGGCCTGAGGTTGAGACCTGCCCGCCGTGGTTGCATGAAGCCGGGGGTGAGAGGAGGAGGCCCAGGGTGACGGTTCATCTCCATACGAATGAGCCTGCCAGTCTGCACTTGCATCCATCCCTACCCTCTGCCTTGGCAACAGGAAAGACGGGATCCTCTGTAATTGGCTTCACGTCTTGTTCATGGGTCAGAGCTGTTCCTGACTGTCAGAGTGACATATTGCTCCCTGACACAATGGCCATTGCAACACTTTCCAATTTTTTTTTTTTTTTTTAAGATTTTGAATGCCAGGAAATGCTCAGTTTCTCTGAGATGTCTTTGGTTGACTCTGATGTTTAATTCTCCTCCCCAAGACAGGGGCCTGCTCATCCTCTGTCTGGCTGCCAGACCTGTTGTTTTTTAACATAACCTTTCTCTGAGGTTCTAAAAACAACTTTTAACCAAATAGCGATGATTCATTTCTGGATGGGACGGCAGAACGAAAAGATTAAGATTTGCAGTTCCTCCTGGACCAACTCCCCTTTTATCTGCTCATCTCCTTCCCTTTCTTCCTCACCTACCCCACCCACCTTCCCCTGGCCTGCTCTCCAAGCCTCAATTAGCAGATGGGTGGGGCCGCTTGGTCAAGGGCTCTGTTGTGGGTGGTCTAGACGGTTGAGAGCATTTGCTCTCTGCATCTCCAGCTCTAGGGAGATGGGCTGCTGACATATGTGGGAACATCTTCCCAGGAGAGTTCAAAACATCAGAGACTCAACTGCCATGGTAAATTAAAAGGAAAAAAAAGAGAGAGACAAAATAACCCGAAGGCAGTGTGTAGACAAGATGATCTGACCTCACTCTGCAGCATCCAGATCCCATGACCTCGGTCTTCCCAGATCATCAGGGTTTGCTCTTGGTGGATTAGAGCAACACAGCAGAGTGGAAGGAAGACAACTGATGTTTGCTGAGACCTTCCTCAGTGCCATGTGCTTTATTTGTGCCCACAGATTTTGTCACTCTGGGCCAATAATAACAATGATGTGGGCAGCAATCATATACAAGGGTGCTATGTACTGGAAATTATTCCCAGTGCTCTGCATGGACCAACAAAAGTCCCTCTAGTCAAAGCTCTGATTTTTCCAGTGGTTATGTGCGGATGTGAGAGTTGGACTATAAAGAAAGCTAAGCGCTGAAGAATTGATGCTTTTGAACTGTGGTGTTGGAGAAGACTCTTGAGAGTCCCTTGGACTGCAAGGAGATCCAACCAGTCCATCCTAAAGGAGATCAGTCCTGAATATTCATTGGAAGGACTGATGCTGAAGCTGAAACTCCAATACTTTGGCTATCTGATGTGAAGAACTGACTCATTTGAAAAGACCCTGATGCTGGGAAAGATTGAAGGCAGAAGAAGGGGATGACAGAGGATGAGATGGTTGGATGGTATCACCGACTTGATGGACATGAGTTTGAGTAAACTCCGGGAGTTGGTGATGGACAGGGAAGCCTGGCATGTTATAGTCCGTGGGGTCGCAAAGAGTTGGACACAACTGAGTGACTGAACTGAACTTGCATGTACTTACTAATTTAATTTTCATAGGAATATTCTCAAGTGGGACCTCTCAGTATCCAATTTTACAGGAGAGGGCTTTGGAGCACCGAGATGTTCAATAACTTGATTAGGGTCACACAGCTCAGAGGTGATGGAGCCAGAAATCAAAACTTAATAGTCTGACTCCAGGGTCCATGTTATTATCAATTTCTTTAGATTGCAAATTACTTAATAGGGAGAGGTTCCCCCAGACTGTGGTAGGTACTGGGGACAGAGATGTTGACTGGGGGCAGGGCCTGGGGAGAGCTGCACATCTAGACTGAACACCGTTTTCCCGAGCATGCTTCCATGCATGAGAGCCTGAGCTGGAATGCTCTCCCTCGGGCCAGGGATGGTTGTCGGTGGCTGTGTCACCAACACACACATGCAGACCCCTGTCCTGGGGAAGTGACAGCCTGCGGCACACAGGAAGAGGGCCACAGAATAAATCTTAGGTGGATGGAGACAGACAGTTATCAGTTATGGCTGCTGCTGCTGCTGGACCATTTCTCAGTGAGGTTCTCACATGAGGTTCTCACTTGGAGAATCCCATGGACAGAGGAGCCTGGCAGGCTATAGTCCACAGGGTCGCAAAGAATCAGACATGACTGAAGTTACTTAGCACGTATATCATTTCATCTTATTTCACTTTCTTGTCCTCTTCTGGAACAGCCCAGAGCAGGGAGGGGTGATTTCTGTTCTCTCCAGCAGAAGCAGAGATGAAGCGGCCCGTGGTCCACACGTGACATGCGTGTGGAGCCAGGGTCCACACTTGCCTCTCTGTTGTCTTGGGTTCCACCACTCACTGGGCCTGTCTCTTCAAGCCCATACCTGCTCTCTCTCTCTCCTCCCCCCTGCCCTTCTCCATCTTCAGTGGCATGGGGTGGGCGAGAAGAGGGGGCCTCTTAGCCTGCAAAGCCCATCTCCCCTGCCACTGCAGTAGGTCTGGATCCACCTCGGCCTCGGAGCGTGCCAAGTTTGGCACTGAATGCAGCAGCCCCTTTAGAGTAAAAATTTGGTTTCCTCTTGGAAAAAGGCTACTTCCTGACTGCTGGAGAAGGAGGAGAAAGTCTTTAAAAGGCTCTGGTGTTCCTGATGGCTTCCAAAGAATCAGCCTCCAGCATTTTGATGATTTAAGTGTCGATGGATTAGAAACATGTGGTCTGTGTTTCCCCTGAATTCAAATGCATGTTGAACTTAAAGGAAAGTTTAGGAAAAGAATTTCAGAGAAACAGTCTGGGTTTTACTCAACGCCCTGACTTTGAAAACTTGGCTTGAGGTATTTACAGAGTACGTGGGCCCTCTGGAAATGTCTCCAGTTGGCCAGGAGGCAGAAGGGACTTGTGCGGGCCCCCACATCCCACAAGCACTGAACCCAGGTTGGTTTTCTGCAGCTCTGAGCTTGGGGAAAGGCTGAAGCTTTGGGGAAAGAATAGAGCTTCAGCATCCTCTCATCCATCCTGATTTTGCCTGAGGTATATGAATATCTAGCCAGTGAGCAAGCACGGGGCATCTCCTAGGTGCCAGCATCGGTAGGTTTTATTGAACTCCTTATCCCATGCTGCATGCGGTGGAGCCCCTCAGTGTCCCCGCCTCTCTGCCTTTGCCCGTGCTGTTTCCTCTACCTGGCATGCTCCTGTCCCAGGCTTTATCCGAATCTTGTCCGTTCACGCTGACAGTACACTGCCCAGAATCTGTGCTCCATCAACACTTGGAGGGATGTCCAAGGACTCCCAGCGAGACAGGGCTGCGGCAGAGCCAGGACCTGTGATGAAACCCATAACTGGCCCTTTTCAGACTCAGCACGCTGAGCTGCGCGAAGGGCTGCTGACGTTGGCGCTGGCCGCTAAGCTCCGCTTCATCATTTTGGGAGGGTTTTCTCTGGCCCCTTCTCTCTCTCGTCTTGTTGAGTGCAGGCAACGATTTTCTCTTAATAGAATGGGGAAGGGATTCCGCTTTCATGTGGTTGGGAAGCAGAGGCCCACACAGACATCCATGGGGTTTACGGCCAAGCTCGGGAGGGAGGTGGTAAATTCGCTGGGGAGAGCCCTGCTCCCAACAGCTCACTGGGAACGAGGCCTATAAATAGCTCCTGCCAGTCAAAGCGTAATGATTTCAATCTTCCCCCTGTATAAATAAACAGTGTTGTTCAGGAGTTCTCCTTGGCTGCAGTTCTGGCCGGTATGTCTTAAAGGCTTGCAGACGATCCAACTGGAATTTTCAGCAAAGGCAAAGGAACTGACCTGGGGGAGTGACTACTGTCTGCCCTGCCTCCTTGGGAGACATTTAAATAGGTAATCCCCTTAAGCCCTCCTCCGACCCAGGGATCAGTGTCATCCCCTCTCAACTTAGGAGGAGGTGGGGGTCCAGAGATGGCAGGAAAGTACCGGTGATCAGAGGCCAGGGCACAGGGAAGTGAACTCAAGCGCCTGCAGCCCCTCACTGTCTCAGGTATTCTGCAACAGCCCTACAAGGTCAATATTTTTGTAAGACCCGTGTTTTCCTTTGGTAATATAAATAACACATGTTCTTTTCTTTACAGGAAAGTTTGAAAGTGGAGAAATGTACCAAGAAAATTAAAATCACCTGTATCCTTGCCACCCAGAAAAAGACGTTTTGTTTACGCTCTCCCAGTGTTTAGACAGATAAGCAGTTAGATCTGAGAAAGAGAGACGAGCTTACAGAGGAACACACACGGATGGATAGACAGTTTTAAAAACAGAACTGAGGGAAGAGAGCAGATTCTGTTTTGCAGGGGTTTTTGTTCACTTGACATTGACGCTTACTCCTTGGAAGAAAAGTTATGACCAACCTAGATAGTATATTCAAAAGCAGAGACATTACCTTGCCGACTAAGGTCTGTCTAGTCAAGGCTATGGTTTTTCCTGTGGTCATGTATGGATGTGAGAGTTGGACTGTGAAAAAGGCTGAGCACTGAAGAATTGATGCGTTTGAACTGTGGTGTTGGAGAAGACTCTTGAGAGTCCCTTGGACTGCAAGGAGATCCAACCAGTCCATTCTGAAGGAGATCAATCCTGGGATTTCTTTGGAAGGAATGATGCTGAAGTTGAAACTCCAGTACTTTGGCCACCTCATGGGAAGAGTTGACTCATTGGAAAAGAGTCTGATGCTGGGAGGGATTGGGGGCAGGAGGAGAAGGGGACGACCCAGGATGAGATGGCTGGATGGCATCACGGACACAATGGATGTGAGTCTGAGTGAACTCTGGGAGATGGTGATGGACAGGGAGGCCTGGCGTGCTGGGATTCATGGGGTCGCAAAGAGTCGGACACGACTGAGCGACTGAACTGAACTGACATTGATGATGAGCTTCTGATGCCGACTTTCCATGGGAGGCTTGGGGACATGAAATGACTAGTCTACACCTCTTAGGGCAAGCGTAGGAGCCACCTGCTTTCCTGTCACCTCCCTGCTTTCTCTTTCTCCATACCTATCTTCGGGTACAGATACCACTGGGACATAAATTCACTGGTCTGTTCGCATCTTTCCAGATGTACTGGATTGCTAGAGGTCCATGTTCCAGTCCTGACTGTGTGACTTATTAGCTGTTCGGCCTTATAGGACTCAGGTTTTGGTGTCTTTCGTCTGTAAAATGGGTACATTTTGATTCAAAATTCTACTGACTCTGAAAGTGTTTGATGAGAAGCTCTTTACAGGGTATGTTTCCAGGACTGGGCACATGGTAGAGCATCAGCTTGGGTTGTAAAACTTGTTTTGCACTGATTTACTGTGAAAGTTTGGGAAAGCCATTTAGCCTCTGCAACATGAGGACAGTGATATCTTTTTCATGGAATTGTTATCACAATAATAATAATAGGAGGTATTTACTGAGTACTTCTTTGGTGCCATGGGCTGTTTTTTTCATGCATCTGTTTGTTTGATTCTCAAGACAAATCTATGGAGATTGGGGCTGATTATTATGCCCATTTTACAGATGAGGAAGTTGAGACAGAGTTAAAAAACTGAGGATTGAGGTTATGCAGCTTGATCTGAGTTGCATGAAGAACCTTTGAAATTGGAAATTCTTTTTTTCTATATAAGACTCAAATCAAGCTTCTGATTAGGATATTTTTCTGTATTACTATTTTTCAAAATGTTTCCTAGCCAATAAAGAAATGAAAATAACTTTTTACTTTCCTGAAAATCAGAATAAGGCAGAGTCCCAAACCATAGCCTTTAAAGCATGCCTTCCAAAACCTGTGAAATGTTAATTGTTGGGGAGTGCCCAGAGCTGGAACCCATCTCCTTGAACCCTGAGGAGGACACTCATTTCCCCAAGAATAAGTGACCCAGGGTTAAAAAGCACACCCAATGACCCACTGATTGTGCCAACATCGTCTAGGGCACGGGTGGACTCAGCGTGGCATCACACACTGATGCGATGGTGAAGGGACAGGATACTCTAGGCCAGCATGCCATTTCTGATACCCCAACCTAAGGTTCCTGGTTTGAGGGAAGTGCTGGATATAAAACAACTTGGAGGGGGACAGAAAAGTGAGAAATGCCGGATCAAATGCAGAGACCTGCAGCGGTGAGGGAGTTCCCTCTTGAAAGTCAAGCGGGATAGAGACATCACTCAGGGCCAAAAAAAAAAAGAAAGAAAGAAAAAAAATCACTTGTAGCAACTGAGAGATGTCTACAGTTAATTATCTTTACCCTCTGCTCCAAGTCAACACATGGGTGGTTACACAGAGGAACTTGGCTGGGACCTACCTACTATACGATAAAAATGAAATAACTAAACATGGAGGGAAAAAGTTGTCCATCAAAAGGCACATCAAAGGAATATATAACATAAATTTCCCAAGAAAATAGTGAAAAGGTTTAGACAAATGCTTCTCTATAATATTGAAAATATTATTGAAAGTATACTCCTTTTAAGATAGAGTGCGAGAAGAAATTATAAAACAACATAAAGTGAACTGGCAGAACTCAAGGAAACAAAACTGATGTGTAAAAGACAAATGTTACATAAATTTCAGCCCTGTTAGAGTCTTCAAAAATTAGAGTGAATGTGACAGAAAGCATCATCAAAGATGTGATGGCCTGGCTAGCTCTGTGGTCCCACTGGCATTTTGAACAGGACTTGCATCACAGGGCTAGATTCCTATTGTTTAAGGATGTTTAGGATTCTGAACCCTCCTCCCCCAAATGCCAGTTATGTCCATCCCTGCCCTAGTTACTGCGCTGACCAAAAATACCTTCACACTTTCAAAGTATAAGGATATGAAAATGATATAAAAGATGATGTGCCTTTATAATAGATAAGTAGATAAAAGAAATATGACAAATGTTGAAATGTGTGTATCTTTAGGAAGAGACCAGGACAAATTATTCAGAAACATATTAAATGATATAATGGAAGAAAACCGTACTTAGATAAATAAAAGGCTGATTAGAGAGCGCCTAATGTCCCAGGAAAGCACGATATAGAATGAGTGAGGGACAATAATGTACTCCACTGTAAAAAAAACTGAACTTCAAGAAGACTAGAATTCTATTGGCTTCTATAAGAAAAATGTGTTTTAAGATATAAAGGAGGAAAAGAGGGTTATCTTAGAATTTTCCACAACTATAATCCAAGCCAGAAGTCTAATGTCTACCAAATGGTAAAGATAGGAATAAAAGGTGGGCTTCAAGAATTTTAAGCCAGTTCTAACATCTACTTCTGCTTTATTGACTACGCCAAAGCCTTTGACTGTGTGGATCACAACAAACTGTGGAAAATGCTTCAAGAAATGGGAATACCAGACCACCTGACCTGCCTCCTGAGAAATCTGTATGTGGGTCAAGAGGCAGCAGTTAGAACTGGACATGGGACAATGGACTGGTTCTAAATTAGGAAAGGGGTACGTCAAGGCTATATATTGTCATCCTGCTTATTTAACTTATCTGGAGAGTATATTATGTGAAATGCCAGGCTGGATGAAGCACAAGCTGAAATCAAGATTGCCAGGAGAAATATCAATAACCTTAGATATACAGATGACACCACCCTTATGGCAGAAAGAGAAGAGGAACTAAAGAGCCTCTTGATGAAAGTGAAAGAGGAGAGTGAAAAAGCTGGCTTAAAACTGAACATTAAAAAACGAAGATCATGGCATCCAGTCCCATCACTTCATGGTAAATAGATGGGGAAACAATGGAAACAGTGAGAGACTTTATTTTCTTGGGCTCCAAAATCACTGCAGATAGTGATTGAAGCCATGCAATTAAAAGGCACTTGTTCCTTGGAAAAAAAGCTATAATCAATCCAGACAACATATTAAAAAGCAGAGACATTACCTTGCCAACAAAGGTCCGTCTAGTCAAAGCTATGGTTTTTCTAGCAGTCATGTATGGATGTGTGAGTTGGACCATAAAAAAGCTGAGCACTGAAGAACTGATGCTTTTGAACTGTGGTGTTGGAGAAGACTCTTGAGAGTCCCTTGGACTGCAAGGAGTTCCAAACAGTCAATCCTAAAGGAAATCAGTCCTGAATACTCATTGGAAGGACTGATGCTGAAGCTCTAATACTTTGGCCATCCAATGAGAAGAATGGACTCATTTGAAAAGACCCTGATGCTGGGAAAGATTTAAGGCAGCAGGAGAAGGGGATAACAAAGGATGAGATGGTTGGATGGCATCACTGACCTGATGGACGTGAGTTTGAGTAAGTTCCGGGAGTTGGTGATGGACAGGGAGGCCTGGCTTGCTGCAGTCCATGTGGTCACAAAGAGCCAGACACGACTGAGCGACTGACCTGAAATGAACCAACCTGAAACAAAAACCTCTTTATTTCAATCAGAAGAAGGCAGAATTTTAAAATTTAATTTAATTTAATTCTTTGGCTGCATCTTGCCTCATACAGGATCTTGGGTCCCTGACCAGAGATTGAACCCATCCATACCCTCTGTAATGGAAGGGCAGAGCCTTAACCACTGGACCATCAGGGAAGTCTCAGAATAAAACAATTTTTAAGCCAAATTGCACTGTTTTAAAATTCAGATATAAAAGTTTTAGAAATATTGACAAGCATGCACAAACGTGCCTGTTGTATCAACTTAGGAATCTTTCAGGGAAAATAAACACAGTTTATTTCTCCAATTAAACATCCTAATTTATCTTGTAGTTTAGATCTAGACAACTAAAAGATGAGCTAAAGTAAAAAATCCGGGGATCATGACATCATGTTTAGATGGTAAACATCATAGTCGTTAAATATAAGGCTAGGACCGACCAAATGAAATTTTCTTCAAGGAACAAGCCATAAGTATTGTAAAGCTGAATATAGTAACATAACTGATGTATGTTGAAAGGTAGGGAGTGAGAAATATAGTGTGAAACTAAAATGTAATTAAAAGATGACTTTAATGTGTGTTATAATCTCTTTTCTGAGTTTAGAGGAAGCTTTCAGGAAAGAAATCATATTCCTTGTAGTGAAGAAAATGGATTTGAAATATGTTTTTCAATTTTACTTTGGCTTCTTTTTTCCTCCATTCACCTAAAACTTAAAGAGAATTTAGTACTTTTAAATATTAAAAATAATGTACATGATATATTCCTGTTTTTGTCCCCATATCTTTCTTTCACTTTATCATGTCTCTGTCCTTTTATCTATCTTTAAACAGAATAAGGGCTGGAGTAATGTTTACCAAATATTGATGACCATTGTTTACGAAAGGTGGAATTTTAGATAGTTTTTTAACTAGCCCTTTTGTACTTCTTTTGTATTGCTGGAAAATTTTCACAATGATCATGTATTATACTTACTAAATAAATTAAAGCAAAATTCTAAAATCAAGAAGCAATCACAATGGATAAAAAAGGCAAAACTAATTTTTTTTCATCCCCATTTTAAGATGAGAGCTGCCCGTTCTCCAGACTTGAATTCTAGTAATGACTATAAGCTGACCTTTCCTGTTCCTAACATCTTTCCCAAGAATAGCTGAAATGCCTTATAACTCAGGTTAAGTCTAAAAGAAATGGAGCCAAACAGTGGGATCAAGGACAAGGTTGTACACATTGAAGCTGATTATAAAGAACATTTTATTTAACTATGATGAGATGGTATTACAGACCCCAGTGCTTCTTTCCTTGAGAATTGTCAGACACGGGGGCAGGTGTGACTAAGGTTACCTGTTGTGATTCATTTGGGTACTGATAGTTGTCACTTTGCATAAGATCTCATAACAATAATGTGCTGTTAAGGTCTAGGGTTATATAATGCTCCTTATTTGCACTCTGCTAAATACTTTCACACATGTAATCTCACAATCTATGGGAGAGGCAGTATCATAACCAATTTACAGACTAGAAAACAGAGGTTCAGATAACTCCCACAGGAGTCTAACTTCCATGTCAGAACCAAGATCTTGCTTGTAGATGAATGCGTGGGATGCAGCACATTAGTGAATGGACTTTAGAATTTATTTCCTAAGCCAGTAGTTCATCACCTTATGAAACTCCAATACGCCTAAGGCTATGTGAGAGCACTGGACAGGGGCGCTCGGTGCCTTGCATTGCCCTGGGCACCATGATAAGTTCAGAGGCGGGCAATGACTCCAGGTGGTCCATGGGAGTGAACACTAGGATTTTTACTGGTGTGGCCAGTGAGTAGGAATCCTATTTTCTGAGAGCCAAATAGCAGCAAGGATAATGCAAGCCTCTACCTACTAAGGGCAAACACATAGATCCCAAGAATAAAGCCAACGTGAAAGAAAACAGAGCCGAGAGGTGGGGCTAGACTAGATTCCCAGTGCATTGTGGAAGCTCCTGGGTCTACCTGTTCCTGAATCTATCCACCATATACTTTGGAGATACACAGGACACTGAGTTCACTTTTTGCTTCACTGAATTGGTTTCCGGTCACTTGGGGCTGAGTGGCTCTTGTGTATTTGGAAACCTCATGTGAGGCCGAGCACAGGTGGTAACTAGCTCTCTTGATGCCCAGTGAGGACTCCCTCCCCCAGACTCTCTGGGATTCCCTGCAGTAAACTCACATAATATTTCAGCCTCCTCAGGATGTGACTGTGGAAGAGGATGCCTTATTCACTTATTTGAATCCTGTATCTCAGGAAAGCCTTTCCCATGAGCACTGAACAGCAAGAGATGAATGAATTACAACAAAAAGGTTGCACTTGGAAAGTTTTGTTTTAAATGATCTAAATTAAAGGAATGGTCTTTCCCTTTTAATGTGCGTATAAAATCACTGCACTTTCCCAGTTAACAATGTAAGTCCCATTCTCATTATCAGAATCATAAAAATGAGTGAGGTGACAGGTCCTTTTTAAAATGCAAACTGTTTTATGTCAGAAGGGATGAGAAATTAGATGGAGACTCTCCATATATGCAGGTGTAAAAGAGTGACTTTCTTTCTTTTGGTGTTTTCCACAATTAGGATCCAATTCTCTTGTCTTAACAACAAGCATGGTTCTCTATACCATTAGCCAAAGGAAACAAGAAAATACACACAAAAACCCCTGCATTTTTACAGAGACAAAGAGGAGGCAGTGAGCTGTTCAAAAGGAAAGTTATAAATGTAATGATAGGAAGGTCATGTGATGCACATTAATTCAAAAGGGCCCCTTTATTGGATTGTGATCTGATTGTGTTTACAAATATATAGCCAGAAGGCTTTTAATTTTGGGGCAATTTCATTGTTCATAGATAGATATCCAGCTACAGATATACATCTATGAAATTATGTGCTTATGTGTTTTAAATGAGATACAGTTCCTCTCTTTTAATGCAATAATGGTCCTATTTTATGATCTACGGTCGCACAAATTTGGGGCAATTTTATGACAATCTTATTTGAAATATCATAATAGATGAAAGATGTAAATAATGTGATGTTTAGAGACCCAGTTGAAATTTGAATTCATTGGAATTTCTCCACCGCTGGCACTAACAAGGACAGACTTTATTAAATCTCACGGATTGGATTCTTCTTGCCTTTCCAGCCACTTCTTGCCTCCTTGCTGTTTATTTTTCTTTTAAGCCCGAGTTCAATAAATAAACCCAACTAACAATTAAAAAGTCCCCAAATGATGCCAGATTGAAAAATTCAAAAATAGCCGGGCTGGCACTGCGCTTGCAGTGGAGTTTGATTAAATTCTCTAATTGCATTCGAATGGGCGGCGACCATCACAATATGTTGGTGCTTTTAGCATGAGCTGTGGATGAAAAACTTCAATTACCACTAAAAATGGAAAATGTTCATAATAGATAAATGTTCTTCCTGTTTGAGAGCTGCCTTTTAAATATTACATAACTGATTTGGGTGAGATACTCTTTATTCTATCCCTCTTGTACTCTGTGAATTGATTTATACCCTTGCCCCAAACCTAGGAATCTTCTTTCTCCTCTAACGGAGACCCATTGCAGTAGCTGGCTCAGCCAAAAAAAGCTCTTTATGTAGCCAGAGGCTGGATGTACTGTGGGAGGAATGATGGAGACCGAAAGTTTCTTGGAGAGAAAGAGGGACAAAGACTGGGAAGATGTTAGACTACTAACATCTAACGTTTGGAGCAATCATCACTGATTTGGGCTTCTAAGGTTGTAAAGAATCTGCCTGACGATGCAGGAGATGAAAGTGACGTGGGTTCAATCCCTGGGTTGGGAAGATCCCCTGGAGAAGGGATTGAACCCTAACCCTAACCCACTCCAGTCTTCTTGCCTGAGAAATCCCATGGACAGAGGAGCCTCACGGGCTACAGTCCATGGGGCTGCAAAGAGTTGGACACGACTGGGCGACTGAGCATGAACACACACGCATCACTGGTCTGGACTGCTGTGGAAGGTGGGTGAATCAGGGGCGGGGCAGAAGACAGGACAGATTATTAGAGAGCTGCCCATTTTTAAACACCGCCTTATGCCAAATGTGCCTCCATCTTCTGGGAAAATGGACAGTCATCACGCGGCTCAGTTCAAATGTCACCTCCTCCAGGAAGTCTTCCCTCCTTGCCTCCTCTGTGCTCCCAGGATGCTGTGTATCCTCTATCGCTGCATGGTCTGCGTTTGATGGGATCATTGTTCAGACCATCTCCATTGTGTAGAGCCTCTTCCCTGACCCCTTGGAGATCCCCAGGGTCAGAACCCATATTTGAATTTTCTGTGTCTAGCCAGCTGGTTCTCTGGAGCTGGTCATCAGCATCTTCTGTATCTCCTCCTCACTAGAAGAGGAGACCTTGCACAGACCTTGAATCCTGCCTTGGTAATTTTCAGCTGGGCAGTTGCCTGCAGCCTTAGAGCTTTGGTTTCCCCATTAGTAAAATGGAGTAAGTCCACCCATCTCATCAAACTGCTAAGCAGGATTAATGGAACTAGAAAAGGCAAAGGTGGCTAGCAGGTGCCAAAAGCATTTAATAGACCCTTGGTAAATATCAGGTACTTTCCTTTCTGCTCCTCTTTCTTTAATTCACTTTTTTTCTTCCTGATTTCCCTTATTTCAACCCTACCACCATCACTGTCACCATGAAATGAGTGTTTACGAAGTGCTGAGCTCAGTGTGGAGGGCTTTTCCTAGATCATTTCATTTAATTCCCATCCCTTTTCTTCTCTTCCACATGCTCTCTCAGGTTTCCCAGCTCCTGGGCTCCCTACAGCCTCTTGTCTGACTCCCATGGGAGGATCCAGCCCAGCCTCACTCCAGGCCCCATGACAATCTTCACCTTGACCTCACTTTCTGATGGGGCTGGACTTAGATTTTTGCAGCTCAGAGACCCGATGTCCACCGCACCAGAGAGCAGGCAGGGTATCTTCTTCCCAGGAGGCTGAACAGACCAGCGGGCATGGCCTTGGACCACATGCTGCATGCCCCTACGTCATCTGGTCTCTGTCCCCTCCCCTGCCTAGGTTCTGCCATCCAGAACCTCCAAGTGATGGCCTCCTTGTTCCATCCTGGGCTCCCGAGTTCCTGAGCTTGCCTACCGCTCTCAGCCACACCGGTCACCTTGGTCACTTCCCATCAAGCCTCAGGCCTACCTGACTCCCCCCAGGTGCGGCATGTTCCCGCCATCCCCTCTCTGCTCTTCCCATAACCCTCCTGCCTTTTTTGCTTTTGCTGCCCTTCTCATCGTTCCTTCCATCGCTCCCCCAGCCCCCTTCCCATTGTCCGTGACTTTTTATGGCAGGTCCTAGCGTTTCCCAAGTGCACAGGACAGGGTCGAGGCTTTGCAGGAACCTGGACCCAGTGGGGAATGCAGAACCATGATCACAAAACCCTCTGTGCCTCGGAACCTCGATAAATGCGACCTCTCACGCATCAGCTCAAGCAACCAAAGTGCAAGGTCAGCATGGGGCGACTCGGCTTTGTAGAAGCACGTGAAGGAAGTGCCTTGGGGACCCTATTCAATACAGGTCTGCGGGATGACATGACAGTTCATAAAAAGCTGATGGAGTCTGAGACTGCTTTACAAGGGCGTCAGAGTTTTGAGTGAGGGAGATGGGAGCCCTAGGCTTTTCTGCTTTGTTCCCTTATGCCTCGGGTGTTAGAACACTTCCGAGGGGGGAGTGGGTGTAGTTAAAAAAAAAAAAAAGCAGACTGGAGGATAGTTATAGTGAAGCCATCAGTGGGAAGTCTCAGAGGGGAAGCTGACATCGTGTCACCTGTACAAGAGGGGAAGGATGGAAGGACTGAATGGAGGAGGGTGTGCTCGTTTCCCTGGGAGCGGTGCAGGATCCCGGCCACAGGTTTCCAAGGCGGGGGAGGGGGCGCTGCCTGAGAAAAGAGGCCATCGGAGGGGCTTGGGAGAGCAAAACAGGACACACCAATAGGAAGCTGACTTTGGCCGAGACTAGGGTCTGATTTGAATCTGATTTTGTTTTTTTTTTTATTTTTTAATTAAAGGATAACTGCTTTACAGAATTTTGTTGTTTTCTGCCATGTATCAACATGAATCAGCCATAGTTTTATATATATGTCCCCTCCCTCTTGAAATCTCCCTCCCATCTCCCTTCTCATCCCACCCCTCTAGGTTGATACAGAGCCCCTGTTTGAGTTCCCTGAGTCATACAGCAAATTCCCATTGGCAATCTACTTTACATATGGTAATGCAAGTTTCCATGTTACTCTCTCCATTCATGCTACCCTCTTACTCTTTGAAAGCAGCTGAGCCAACTCACCCACCCTTGTTTGAGGGACTTGGTTTCCTGATTCTGCAGATGCTCAGACAGGAGACCCACGTCCAAGGGGACACTGGGCAGAGGGCTAGTGTCACAGGCTTAAACCCGTCTCCTTGCCTCCCAGCCTTTCCAGTGCTGGTACCTTCACGAAGCTGAATCATAGCATGTGGCCTCCCTTCCCCCTGCCTCCGCATTCGACCTCCAGAGCATCCCAAAGGTGACCTAAGGATCACCGACCTCAAAGGAAGTCACTGACCTCAGATATCACCCTCTCCTCCAGTTCCTGTTTCTTCCTTCTTTCTTCACCTCTCTGCATGAGCGTTGACCAGCAGACACCTGCGGGTGATGCTGGTGCCCACTCTTACCCGCCACGGTCACTGGTGCCCCCAGGCCCATGGCTGCCTCTCACACCTCCTGCCCCCTTTCTTTCCTCAGCAACCCCTCATCTCTCCTCAGCAGTCACAAGCCTGAAACGGGTCCCATTGAACCAAAACAGGGGGTCACATGGCTTCACTCCTTTTGGAGGCTCTAGGGGAGAAACCCTCTGCTTGACTGTTTCACTTTCCGGGAGCTGCCGGTTCTTGGGTCATGGAACCTCCCCATCTTCAAAGCCAGCAGCACCGCATCTCTGACTCTCCAGTTCTGCCCTTCCTGCCTGTCTCGTGAGCACCTCTGTGATGACACCAGACCCAAGTCACCCAGGATCACCTCCCCATCTCCGTGTCCTTAATCACTTCAGCAAAGCCACTTTTTGCCTTTTAAAGGAGTAGATTCCCAGGCTCCGAGGATCAAACCTTTTGCTGCTGCTGAATGGGGATGGAGTATTAGAGAAAAGGAAGCACTGGCAGGTGTAATTTCTCAGGTGAGGAGGGAAGGGTAGCGATAATTGGAATGGGATGCTTGTCCCTGGGAGCAGGCAATGCATGGCTAAGGGTGACTAAGCATCAATTAAAGGCTGAGTGTGAAGGCCAGAGGGCAACCTGTAAAGAGACTTATCCTCCTAGAGGGTAGACAAGTTGAGGATCAGGCCCAGGTCTTCCTTATAAGAGCAGCAGAGTGTTCCAGAAGAAGTTGAATCCTCAAAACCTTCAACACCCACTATGCCAGGGTCATATCCCTCATTAGGATGATGGGACTCCTCAGGGCAACCCAGGTGGCACAGTGTGGCAAAGCATCCGCCTGCCAATGCAAGAGATGCTGGAGACTTGGGTTCGATCCCTGGGTTGGGAAGATCACTTGGAGGAAGAAATGACAACCAACTCCAGTATTCTTGCCTGGAGAGTCCCATGGACCGAGGAGCCTGGTGGGCTACAGTTCACGTGGTCACAAAGAGTACACACACACAGCACTTCTCAGAGTTCAGCATCTCCCTCTGTCCAGTCCCACCTCCCTTGCTTCCTTAGATTCGTTTTTACTGCTGGTGAAGTGAAGTGGTTCATCTTAGATCAATCACCTGGACCCAGAGAGACACCGGTCAGTAAGAACAGCGTACAGGACCCGTGGCAGCGGATGGGGTGAGGAATGTGAGACGTAGCCATGACACCAGGGCAGTAGCAGTGGCTGTCGTTTGTCCCATTAACCTTCCTTCCTCTTGTCATTTTTTCTCAGGAAAAGGAGCCCAACCAGCTGTTCCCAGATAGTGTGAACTTAGTGCTTGAAACTAGCGCGTCCAGGGCTCCAGCAGGCGGACTGTCGTGGATGCTGTGGTGAGCTGCCGAGATCCTGCTTCAGGACAGAGGCTCTCAACTTCTCAGACACGTGGAGTGTCAGCTATGTCATTCCATTCTGGACATTACCCTCAGCCTCCGGAAGCTTCCTTGGCCAAGCTTAAACACCCTCAACCTGGTAGGTGTCTGGATAGTGCCAAGGCATAAAAGTCCAGCCCCTTTGCCTGCATTTGGACCATCTCTGAAGGTCCATCTTAGCCCCAGAGCTTCCTGTGGAGTCAACAGCTGCTCTCCTTATAACTGCCCTGTAGTTCAATTTTCCCTCTGACCAGTCTTGCTTTCCTGAGCTTCTTTTCTACCCTTCCCGAACTGGTGTTCCCAAGAGCACCCCCGGATATGACTCTCAGTCTCGATGCCTGTTTTCCAGGGAACCAGACCATGTGCACATCAAAATCCGGGCCTGTGTTCCCTCCTCTTTTCTCAGCTTAGTCTCCAGACACAAGGTCTCTGCTCCCCAAAAGGGCACTGCTCGCCATCCCGACTCCTTGAGAATGACACTGTGACTCTGTGCCTGTCTCCTGCCACCTCTCTCTCGGGCCCATTCCCACCACCCATCTTGGCTGCTTTTCAGAAAACCAAGGCTCCAGCCTCTCCTTCCTGAGCAGCTACAGAATGAATCCTGGTCTCATAAGAATTGATGCTTTCTAACTGTGGTGTTGGAGAAGACTCTTGAGAGTCACTTAGACAGCAAGGAGATCAAACCAGTCAATCCCAAAGGAAATCAACCCTGAATATTCACTGGAAGGGCTGATGCTGAAGCTGAAAATCCAATAGTTTGGCTACCCAATGAGAAGAGCTGACTCATTGGAAAAGATCCTGATGCTGGGAAAGACTGAAGGCGGGAGGAAAAGTGGATGACAGAGGATGAGGTGGTTGGATGGTATCACCAACTCAATGGACATGAGTTTGAGCAAGCTCCAGGAGATAGTGAAGGACAGGGAGGCCTGGTGTGCTGCAGTCCATGGGGTTGCAAAGAGTTGGACACGACTGAATGACTGAGCAACAACAACTTGCAGGAAGGACAGGAGACAAGAGGAGACATGACCTTGATGATGCAAGGAAGAGGCTTGGTGAAGACATCATGGGGACTGCCCTTCCTGTCACTTAGGAATCCTTTGCTCCAAAGCCACACTGCTTTGGGAATGACAAGAAAGCAGAAGAAAGGTGTGAGAGTTGGTATTGATGTCACTTCCCTTTCCAGACACCTGGGTTGATGGGTGGGTCACGCCAGGAGGGCTTTGACCACGGGTTTCATTGTCTTCTATAGGCACCCAGAGTCCACTCTGAGCTGCAGAATTAGTGGCTGGGCCATCAGACCACAGTTAAAAATCTTTGAAGCATTTGGCTTTGGTTTAGCCCCGAGCGTGGTTTTCTAAAGGACAGTCTGCTGCTGCCTTTTTCCCAAGCCTCCTCTGTTTTGTGGACCTTTAAATCACATGTTTTCAATTCATTTACAGGGAACTCATCAAAGCACCATTTTGTTAGATGGGTTTGATGTCCAAGCAGCCCTTCTAAACTGTCTTGGTTTTGCTCCTTGACTAGATGAGGTATGTTTTACTAATAGTGAAAGGACTGCTTGGTGCTCTTATAAAGGAGTTCAGATTCTTCTCTCTGTGCAGACTGTCCAATGTCCTGGTGAGATTTTGTAGTTGGCAAAGGAGATTGTCTCTTAGGCTTAATAATTTCCATGCTTATCCTTTCATGAGAAGGAATTCCATTTTGGAAGAAAATGACTTTTTTTTTTTCTTTTTGGTAGCTTTAAGAGGCCGTCTTATGAAAAGACAGCAAAGGCAACAAATTATTTCTCCAACTTGCGGCTTTGCTGCAAAGGCCTCTGGGAAACTCTTTTCTGCGTGCCTCGCTGTCGAGCTGACCACATCCTGCAGCTTTGCAGGCACAGCTAGACCAGAGGCAGCCAGGGGCAGGTTGTCAAGTTGCTTCTCACTGAAACACACGGTCTGTCCTAGCCACCAGGAGAGGACAGGTCAGAGTTGCTGTGACTGTTACCAGGCTGACCCAAAGCGGGGAGGAATTTACTGAGCATCCTCCTACTTGTCCTCTTGCCTGAGCCTCCCTGAAACACCTCCAGGTAGGCATCCTTGTGCCACCTGACAAAGAACACAAGAGTTGCAAAGTTCTGCCGATGACTCCAAGGTGGCCTTTCTTCCTCCTACAAGCATCTTGATGGCTGAATGGTCACTGCCATTGCCTCGGAGAGCTGGGACCATTGTGAATGGAAATGGTGTGAATGCAACAAAAAGGACTTGGAGCCCAGCTTCATCTGGCTTCCAAACTTGCTGCACTACAGATGTGTGAGGACACTGTCCAGGGCAAAGGGCTTTGAACTTGAGCCGGGTTGCTGGCCTGGCAGGGTATGCATTGGGCAGACCACTCTGGGCTGTGGCTTTTCTGCCTGTGATGTTGGGCTGATGGGAGACCAGTGAGCAAAGACACGTGGTGTACTCAGCCCCACGCCAGCCATGCAGGGCAGAGTTCTGCTTTTCATTAGCATCAGGAGTAGGAGTCCAGCCTTGCTCCTTCTTCCCTGGCTGGTGGCCACTGGGATCCAATCAGACCACAGCTGTCTCAGAGTATTTTATGCAAGTGAGGGCACTTAGTCCAACCATGCGGAGAGGTGGCATGGAAATAGGTAGACTGGGGTGGCTGCACGGTGGGGACTTCAGTAGAAGGCAGTGTGACCCTTTCTGCACTTGACCCTGGAAGAGAGGAGCTGGAGGTCCTGGGGATGGATGGGCTCTAGTGGGAGCTGGGTGAGCTGAACTGGTCTCTGGGTGGAGACAACACAGAACTCGCTGGCGGTCACTTCTGTAGCCCTGCCATGTGGGATGTGTGTGTGCAAATGCTCACACAAGCAGAAGAGAGGTGGAGTCCAGTCTTGTGTTAGCAGGACCCTACGGAACTGGTCTTTCTTCCCCATCTCTTTGCTTTCTTTCTTTCTTGCCTTTTAGTCTGTGCACAATTTATACCTTTCCTACATGAAAAATCACCAAAAAACTGAATAAAACTTGGTTTAGCTTCAATCTGGCTGGAAAAAGGCACCTGGCTGGAAAGGAACATGGCCCACCTGTGTGCAGAGCTCAGAGGGCTGAGGCCAGAGAGACACCTCTGTGACTGGCTCCATCCCCCATGGGCATCAGTGAGGAAACTGAGGCATGCAGAGGGTAAGGAGACCACTGACAGTCTCACGGCTTGCTGGCAGTAAAGATGGGATCTGAACCCAGAATTTTTTCAGAGTATTTTTTTTTTTGAATTCCACTTTATATACCTGTGTTCTAAGTCATTTGAACCATGTCCAACTCTTTGGAACCCTATGGACCATCGGCCTCCAGGCCCCTCTGTCCAAGGGATTCTCCAGGCAAGGATACTGGAGCGGGATGCCGTGCCCTCCTCCAGGGGATCTTCTGGATGCATGGATCGAAACTGTGTCTCCCGTGGCTCCCGCATTGCAGGTGGATTCTTTATCACTGAGCCTCCGGGCAGGTCCTTTATATTCCTACACCACAAATTAACTGTTTGCTTTTTTTCATATTTATTTATTTTTCTCTGTGTACAGGTGAATGAGTCTGCCAGTAATATATGAGTGCACTAGTGCACTTTAAAACTTTTAGAACTGATTAGATAAATCTCTAGCTGTCTCCCACGACCACCATTCCTGCTGCTGCTGCTAAGTCGCTTCAGTCATGTCCGACTCTGTGCGACCCCATAGACGGCAGCCCACCAGGCTCCCCTGTCCCTGGGATTCTCCAGGCAAGAACACTGGAGTGGGTTGCCACTTTCTTCTCCTATTCAGGTCCATTTCCTTTTCCACAGAAGTAGCTATTATTATAAGTTTGATGTCCTTCCTTCCAAGCCACAAAGATTATACACACACATACACACACACAATATTTCAAATTGTTTTTGTGATCAAGCCTTTACATATTTACATAATAGTATCATGATACATGGGCTTTCCTGGTAGCTCAAATGGTAAAGAATCTGCCTGCAATGCAAGAAGTTCGATCCCTGGGTCAGGAGATCCCCTGGAGAAGGAAAGCAACTCACTCTAGTATTCTCACCTGGAGAATCCCGTGGACAGAGGAGCCTGGCGGGCTACAGTCCATGGGGTTGCAAAGAGTCAGACACGACTTCACTTTCACTTTTCATCATGTATCGTATTGTACAAGACCATCAGGAACCCATTTTCATCTCCCCTCCTGCTGTGTTTTGGGATCTGTTCATCTTGATTCAGGTTCATTTTCCTGCTGGATGAGCAGACTACTTCTCACTCTCCTGTCGCTTCTCAGTTGCCCACACACTCGTGGGTTGTGATCAAGCTCCATGGCTTGCTGTTCCATGAATTTCTGAGCAATGAACTGAAAACCAGAAGGATTCCTGTGGCTTGTTTCTGCCCAGGTCTTGAAAATACAGGAGGACCCTATGTGAGTCAAGTTACCATGCTATACCTCACATACCTTATCTGTTGTAGACAACTTGCCAAAGAATTGTGTAGATAAATGGGAAGTCCTACCATAGCCTTCGCTGTCCACACCCCTAAGGGTATAAGGATGAAAGTGCTTGTGTCCACTGTGAGGCTTGCTTGGGATGGAGTAACTTCCCTCCGTCTCTTCTTGTGTTGCTCTGTCTTCGTGTGCAAGTGTTGCCACAGGATTGCTTTCTGTAACATCTCAGGAGGGCCTTCCCTGGTAGCTCAGTTGGTAAGAGAATCCGCCTGCAATGCAGCAGACCTGGGTTAGGAAGATCTCCTGGAGAAGGGAACAGCTTCCCACTCCAGTATTCTGGCCTGCAGAATTCCATGGACTGTATAGGACATGTCTCAGGACACAGTGGATCTATAATGGGAAACTTACCCTAGGAGTGGAGGGGGTCCCCCCTGAAGGATGAGGCCATTCCCTCTGTTTCCTTGGGAACAGGTGGATCTCAGATGGAAAGGGCCCAAGGCAGATAGTGGCCATAGAGAGGCTGAGATGTTTCTATAGCAGCTCACCAAATAGTGAATCCCTCCACAAGGGGAAAGCTGCAACTGAATGCTGACTTTTCTAAGATTACAAAGAAAGCCTGAGAAAAGCCCTGAAGTCAAAGTCAGGGCTTGGTCTGCTGTCTGTGCCATTATGAAAGACAACTGAGTGAAGAAACTTTGGCTTGAGGCTTGACTCAGCGGAATGCTGATGGTGCAATTTCAGACTAACAGCAGGTGAAAGAAAATGAACTCTGTGGGAGTATCTGTGAAAACCTTCATGTGGGTGGTGACATGTGAGTTGAGTTTTGAAGTATGAATAGGAGTTTGCCAGATGAGGTAGGGTAAAAGCCATTCCAGGCAGGAGTCTGTGGTCAGTTGGGGAAGCTTCAGGGCATGGGAGAGCTTCCCACATGGCAGAGTGGTAAAGAATCCACCTACTAATGCAGCAGATGCGGGTTTGATCCCTGGGTCAAGAAGATTCACTGGAGAAGGAAACGGCAGCCCACTCCCATTCCATGGAATTGCCTGGAAAATTCTGTGGACAGAGGAGCCTGACGGGCTATAGTCCATGGGATCACAAAGAACTGGACATGACTGAGCACACAGGCGAGCCCCGCCAAGGGATGGGGAATGGTCCAGTGTGTATGAAAGATGGGAAGGACGCGGGGAGACTAGAAAGATGGTGTGCGTGTGACTACGTCCTGAGTGCTGCAGGGAAGCATAACAGAATCAGGAGCAGGGAGAGTACAAAGTGAGTTTTTTTTTTTTTGCTCGGGAAGGTCACCAGAAAGCCGCAGGGGGAGGATGGAATGCAGTTCAAGGCAGAGGGACCAGTGAACGTTGCAATGGTGCTGGTGAAAGATGCCAGTCGTGGGGGCCTGAGAATAGAGGATGGAACATTTAAATGGGAACACGATGGAAAGGTTGGGTAGGAAGCCTATTGAGCATGTTTTACATGCATTATCTTGTAAATTTTCATCATAGCCCTGTGATAAGGTCTTATTGCCCCTGTTTTATGGTTAAGACAACAGACACTACACAAGTAAGAGCCAAGCTCCCAGAAGTTCGGGAAGTCTGAGGGATTCCAGAGTAAGATCTGTTTCCTTTGCTTCGAGGTTAAGGGAGGAAACAGCTCAGCAGTCCTGAAGACTGGGGTTTCATACCAGGGGACCTGGATGAACAGTGATATTGGCAGATATCCCCATTGCTTATCAATACCCAGTCTTCTTTCCTGTGGTGAATTGTGGCCATGTGACTAGTTCTGGCCAACGAGTTGTGAGTGAATCTGACATATGTCACTCCTGGGCTGGAGTATTTAAATAATTAGCGGGACACTCTCCAGCTCGACACTTCTGCACTGGGGACCTGGGAAACCCCTTGAGTGCAAACTCCATTAACTTGGAGACCTGAGTGATGATAACAGGCAGAGCTACCTGCCTGCTTATGTTGCCATGGAGCATAAGTGAGGTGTGAATCCTTGCTTGACGTAATGGATATTTAGAGTTGTTACTGCAGTACGACCTATCCTATACTAACTGAAAAGGTGATGCCCTTCCTTGAGTAAAGGAGCAGGCTGAGAGCAAGGGTGGAAAAGATGACATTTCTGGATTTGGGAAGGACTGAGCTATGGCAGAACATTATAGTGAAAGGAAGTCGGGCTTTGGGGACTCACAGATGTGGGTTCAATGTCGTCCCAGGCACCTGCCATCTGAGAGGTTGCAGGCAAAGCCTCCCAGCCTTTCTGATATTGGTTTCCTCATATGTGAAACAGGAGTTGTGATCACCACCTCACTGACCCATTAGCATGACTTCAGCTAAAACATGCAGGGCACCCAGCATGGAGCCTAGTCCTCAGGCAAGTTGAAAGCGTTAGTCAGTTTTGTCTGACTCTTTGCAACCACACAGACTGTAGCCCACCAGGCTCCTCTGTGGAATTCTCTAGGCGATTATACTGGAGTGGGTCACCATTCCTTTCTCCAGGGGATCTTCCTGATCCAGGGGTTGAACCTGGGTCTCCTGCATTGTAGGCAGATTCTTTACTGTCTGAGCCACCAGGGAAGCCAAGTGCTTAGGAAGCACTCTGCAAACTATGGTCTTTACCCCAGGAAGATTTTCAGAAGGAAATTTGTGATTTAAGCTTTGTGGGATCAGACATATTTCACTTAAATTTCTCTGGTACTGAGAGTCGTGTTAGGTGTTAAAGGCACTGCAATTATTTGCTTTATTTGCCTATTTCCTCTCGTAACCAGACTGGGAACTCTTTGATGGGAAGGACCTATGTGTTCATTCATCTGTGTATTTCTTCCTTGCCCAGTAGATATCAGATCTTAGGAAATTTTCCTTGAAAGAATGAGTCATCCCTGGCTTTAGAAATAGCCAGATCTGGAAGCTGGTTCTCTCTGACACATCGATACCAAGCCCAGCCTTGGTTTTCCAGGAGACCCCCCACCCCTCCCAGCTAGCACGTCTCTATTCCGACCCCTGACATTCCTCCAAGGACCCTTCCGGCCCTGGGTCCAGGTGCTTAGGAAGCCTACCACACCAGAGCCATATCTTTCATCCATCTTTCCCCCAAGCTGGATAGCATCTTGAAATGAAATGAAATTGAAGTCACTCAGTCGTGTCTGACTCTGCGACCCGTGGACTGTAGCCCACCAAGCTCCTCCGTCCGTGGGATTCTCCAGGCGAGAATACTGAAGTGTGTTGCCATTTCCTTCTCCAGGGGATCTTCCCGACCCAGGGATCAAACCCAGGTCTCCCACATTGCAGGCAGACGCTTTAACCTCTGCACCACCAGGGAATAGCATCTTAGATGACCCCAATATCAGACTCTACCTGCACACGGCTGGGTGCAGACCTTAGCAGGAGTGGACTGGCAGGCGATTTCTCTCCTTCCCAGGCAGACAAGTATGGAGCAAGTCTGTTTATCAGGCAACGCCTTATTGTAGCCAGAGGTGGTAGCTTAACAGTGGCAGAAACGCCTGCATTGCTTCACAAGCTGCAAGTTACTAAGATGTGCCCTTGGCCTCAGCGGGCAGATAAGCACCTGCATTGGAGAAGGAGCCCTTGATCATAGGCTGATAAGCTCAGGAAAGGATTAAAAAAAAGAAAAAATCCCAACAACAACAAGAAGCTGAGCGACCCACTGTCGGAGGCTTTTCATGTACACATGGGCGTGTTACTTGTCTTCGCCAACACACGGGGTGATGCAAAAGGTCTGGTTTTAATTTAATTTGATGGTCACGCAATCATGGAACGAGCATGTCAGAGCTGGAAGGGACTTTGGGGATTGTCTCCTTGAACCCTTTAATCTTCCAGGTGAGGACATTCAGGGCCACAGAGCTGTAGTGACTTGTTCAGGATCATATAGCAACATTTTGGCAGAGCTGGAACGAAAGCCTGGGTCTCTAGACCCCCAGGCCTTCCATCTTTCCACCAAATGGGATTGCTTCACAGGCTGCCACCTGACTCTTCAGGTGCATCCTGCAGGCTGTGCTTTGGTGCCCAAACAGTCCTTTTTAATGATTCCAGAGTCAGACAGCCCTCCCCTTCCCTAGTCCCCTGCTGTTGGAATTGACCAGTTATCTCAGGGCAACAGGGTCTGATGTTTCAGAGTCCAATCATTCCAAACCTTGTTATTTCATATTTGAAAGAGGTCCCACTTGGAGAGGTGACTTGCTTCAGTGATACAAGTAGGGAAGATGAAACATCTGGGTCTAAAATTCTCAACATCCTGACTTCAGTCCATCCCTTTTAAAGAGCGGGTTAAAACCACTATTTATAGTTTGGGTGAGGCTGTGTGGTGTAGGTGAGGTGTGTGGAAAGCCACCTGGACTCTGCAACTTTCCTTTGTGGCCTTCTTTTGGGGAAAAATATCCCGTATGTTACCTTAAGGATATAAATGGAGTTTGGCAGCCTTTACAGAATTGAAAATAGGCACTCAATAAACCAATAAATGATAGATGAATGAATCCTTAGTGGCTTCATTCACGTAAAACTTGCTTTCAAGGTTTGATCTGTGAATAAATAAGACAGTGTAGATTTTAGTTTACAATAATTTCTAGGTAAAAATGATAGAGCCATTATCAGCAACGACAAGCTTACAGAGCATCTCAAGAACCATGCATGTAACTGGTACATCCCCGTCTCACATTAAAGTCAAAATTAGATAAAAAACCTGAAAATATTTATCAAATAGCTACTTAAAATAATACAGTAGAGATATATTTCCTTTTTACCATTTTTTTTAAAAAAACCTCACATACTTTTATTTTATTCTTTTATCTTTTGGCTGTATCGTGCAGCATGTGGGATCTTAATTCCCCGATCAGGGATGGAACCCATGCCCTCTGCCCTGACATCATGCAGTCTTAACCACTGGACCACCAGGGAAGTCTCTAGAGATATATTTCTAATGAAAAGTACTAGTCCTTCTTTTGTCACTGTAATGCTTTTCTCCTGAGTAAATCACTTTTAATTCTGTTAACCGTTTCTGCTTGTTTCCTGTGTCTATATAATATACACACATGTGCTAAACATGTTAATAATGTTATTTTTGATTGATCAAGTCTCAGTTCAGTTCAGTGGCTCAGTCATGTCTGACTCTTTGCGACCCCATGAATCGCAGCACGCCAGGCCTCCCTGTCCATCACCAACTCCCTGAGTTCACTCAGATTTACATCCATCGAGTCCGTGATGCCATCCAGCCATCTCATCCTCGGTCATCCCCTTCTCCTCCTGCCCTCAATCCCTCCCAGCATCAGAGTCTTTTCCAATGAGTCAACTCTTCACATGAGGTGGCCAAAGTACTGGAGTTTCAGCTTTAGCATCATTCCCTCCAAAGAAATCCCAGGGCTAATCTCCTTCACAATGGACTGGTTGGATCCCCTTGCAGTCCAAAGGACTCACAAGAGTCTTCTCCAACACCATAGTTCAAAAGCATCAGTTCTTCGGCACTCAGCTTTCTTCACAGTCCAACTCTCACATCCATACATGACTACTGGAAAAACCATAGCCTTGACTAGACAGACCTTAGTTGGCAAAGTAATGTCTCTGCTTTTGAATATGCTATCTAAGTTGGTCATAACTTTTCTTCCAAGGAGTAAGTGTCTTTTAATATCATGGCTGCAGTCACCATCTGCAGTGATTTTGGAGCACCCAAAAATAAAGTCTGACACTGTTTCCACTGTTTCCCCATCTATTTGCCATGAAGTGATGGGACCGGATGCCATGATCTTTGTTTTCTGAATGTTGAGCTTTAAGCCAACTTTTTCACTCTCCTCTTTCACCTTCATCAAGAGGCTTTTTAGTTCCTCTTCACTTTCTGCCATAAGGGTGGTGTCATCTGCATATCTGAGGTTATTGATATTTCTCCCAGAAGTCTTGATTCCAGCTTGTGTTTCTTCCAGTCCAGCGTTTCTTATTTAACCGCAAAGAAGTTAAATAAGCAGGGTGACAATATACAGCCTTGATGTACTGCTTTTCTTGGAACCAGTCTGTTGTTCCATGTCCAGTTCTAACTGTTGCTTCCTGACCTGCATACAGATTTCTCAAGAGGCAGGTCAGATGGTCTGGTATTCCCATCTCTNCTGTGGCCACTGCTGAGTTTTCCAAATTTGCTGGCATATTGAGTGCAGCACTTTGACAGCACCATCTTTCAGGATTTGAAATAGCTCAACTGGAATTCCATCACCTCCACTAGCTTTGTTCATAGTGATGCTTCCTAAGGTCCACTTCACTTCATATTCCAAGATGTCTGGCTCTAGATGAGTGATCACACCATCGTGATTATCTGGGTCATGAAGCTCTTTTTTGTACAGTTCTCCTGTGTATTCTTGCCACCTCTTCTTCATATCTTTTGCTTCTGTTAGGTCCATACCATTTCTGTCCTTTATTGAGCACATCTTTGCATGAAATGTTCCCTTGGTATTTCTAATTTTCTTGAAGAGATCTCTAGTCTTTCCTATTCTGTTGTTTTCCTCTATTTCTTTGCATTGATCACTGAAGAAGGCTTTCTTATCTCTTCTTGCTATTCTCTGGAATTCTGCATTGCATTCAGATGCTTATATCTTTCCTTTTCTCCTTTGCTTTTCACTTCTCTTCTTTTCACAGCTATTTGTAAGCCCTCCCCAGACAGCCGTTTTGCTTTTATGCATTTCTTTTCCATGGGAGTGGTCTTGATCCCTGTCTCCTGTACAATGTCATGAACCTCATTCCATAGTTCATCAAGCACTCTATCTATCAGATCTAGGCCCTTAAATCTATTTCTGACTTCCACTGTATAATCATAAGGGATTTGATTTAGTTCATACCTGAATGGTCTAGCGGTTTTCCCTACTTTCTTCAATTTAAGTCTGAATTTGGCAATAAGGAGTTCATGATCTGAGCCACAGTCAGCTCCTGGTCTTGTTTTTGTTGACTGTATAGAGCTTCTCCATCTTTGGCTGCAAAGAATATAATCAATCTGATTTTGGTGTTGACCAAGCTTGGATTACCATGATATTGAATGGTTTGCCTTGGAAACGAACAGAGATCATTCTGTCGTTTTTGAGATTGCATCCAAGTACTGCATTTCGGACTCTTTTGTTGACCATGATGGCTACTCCATTTCTTCTGAGGGATTCCTGCCCGCAGTAGTACATATAACGGTCATCTGAGTTAAATTCACCCCTTCCAGTCCATTTTAGTTCACTGATTCCTAGAATGTTGACGTTCACTCTTGCCATCTCTTGCGTGACCACTTCCAATTTGCCTTGATTCATGGACCTGACATTCCAGGTTCCTATGCAATATTGCTCTTTACAGCATCGGACCTTGCTTCTATCACCAGTCACATCCACAGCTGGGTATTGTTTTTGCTTTGGCTCCATCCCTTCATTCTTTGTGGAGTTATTTCTCCACTGATCTCCAGTAGCATATTGGGCACCTACTGACCTGGGGAGTTCCTCTTTCAGTATCCTATCATTTTGCCTTTTCATACTGTTCATGGGGTTCTCAAGGCAAGAATACTGAAGTGGTTTGCCATTCCCTTCTCCAGTGGACCGCATTCTGTCAGGCCTCTCCACCATGACCCACCCGTCTTGGTTTGCCCTGCAGGCACGGCTTGGTTTCTTTGAGTTTGATAATGCTGTGGTCCTAGTGTGATTAGATTGACTAGTTTTCTGGATATTTGTATATCAGGGCCTTCCCATAACAAATGAATTGGTTCATTTGGACCATTACCCACATCTCTGCCCCCAGTTCATTTTACAGACACACACACACACACACATAACCTTTTTGTCTCTTTATTAGTTTAAATCATACATGTACACATTTTGCATTCCATAAGTGGTGAACAGTAACCTTTGACTCAAGTCTTATGAGATGAGTGTATGACATGCCAACCCTTCTTATCACCTCCTCTCCCACTTCCCCTCTTCTGCTTCTCATTTTTAGCAATCATACTTTCGCTTTTAAGTGTTCAGATGGATAACATTTATTTTTTGCTTTGTTTTACAGTCTACCAAACTTCATCTGTAGGTTGATTCCAGAAGTGGAACATCCATGAAGCAAATCATGTTTACTTTACTGGGACTTTAAATATCGTTCACCTCACAGCTGAGAGTACTAGGATTATTACTGTGATTACTGCCTATTTTCTTTTTCTTTATTTAAAGTTTCTAATGGGGTCCTTTGTTTTCTTGCGTTGTAGAGAATTTGCCTGCAAGGCTGGAGACCCAGGTTCAATTCCCTGAGTCAGGAAGATCCCCTGGAAAAGGCAAATGATAACCACTACAATATACTTACTTGGAAAATCCCATGGACAGGTCATGGGCTACCATCCATGCAGTCAAAAAGAGCCAGACGTGACTAGCGACTAACTCTTTTGAGGTATTTCAACAGTTGAAGTGACTTAGCGCATAACACACATGACTCCTCCACTTTGCTCTCATATTTCCATCTCACTGCTTTTTCTGTTCTGCATTCTAGATTTCCTTAATGCTACCTCCCAACATTTTTGTTGAATTTTCTTTTTTTTTGATATCACCTATTTAATTTCCCAGAACTCTTTCTTGCTCTATGATTGTTTCTCTTACATAGCATCTTGTTCCTTTCTTGTGGATGGAATATGTTCTTGCATATCTCAGAGAAGACAAGCTTATTTTTTCTAAATTATTCTTTGTTTCCTCCAAAATCAGCTTTTCCTTTTTTAAAAATATTCAGTCTCTCTTTTTTGTTTGATTTCCCTAAAATGTCTCATGATCCTTGATTAATCACATAAGTTTAGAAAAAGGGATACTGGAAAAGCAACTGGGGACTCAATGTATTTGGACAAAACTGGCTGACAGGCTTTCATCTGGAGTGAGAGGTCAGAGTGCTGAATATTAATGGAGGGGGTTCCCACTCCCCAATCTAGAGGTCTTTGCTCTTTAGCATTGGTGCTTACCAGTCCTAGTTCTTCCCACTTAATTTCTTTAAAGAGAGTTTATTTGGTTAAAAAAAAAATGAGAGTGGTTGTTTTCCACTTGTTTCTCTGTGTGTGCAGATGGGCAAATGCAGACTTTAATTCGTCTTCTGTTTTCAACTCCGCTTCTCACTCCTGCTTTTTCTTGCGTGATGATTCTGGTCCTGAGCCCATCTGAAGCTCCTAAGTTCCCCTTCTCCCTCCTTTGCCAAAGGCCCTTCCACGAGTGGCACGGAGTGTGGTTTCTCCTCTTCTGAGCGTGTTGTCACTCCTCTTTCTCCTTCCATCTTATGGAAACTTGTTGGCTTCTCCCTCTGCTGATGCTCTTCTCCCAATCCTTGTGGGTTTATGGTATTTTTAAAAAGAACTTTACCTTCATTTTAGCAATCCCAGAGAGGGGTGTCCAGCAAAAATTTTAGGCAGAGAACATTAAGCCTATGGAAGGTGTAGCAGGGGAAGTATAGGAAATGGCCAGCAGAGATGAGGAAGTGTGTCATAGTAGCTTGGGGATGATGGTTAAGCAGAAAGTAAGGGAAGGTAAGGCTTGAGAAAGAGGTTGGGGCTGTGTTAAATGGCTTCTCTGCTCAGCACCAGGGCTACATTCTGTGTGTGTGTTGATGGTGGTGGAGGAAGAAACTGTGTTGTGTGTGTGTGTGTATGTCTCTATCTAGTTCACGCTTGCACCCCTTGAGACTCTGACTTTTTTTTTAATAAGGAGAGTCTTCTCTTGGACTCCCTATCCTGAATAGGTTCTGGATTTTTTTTTTTTTTTTCATGCTCTCTGTATCTCTTCCAAGGCTCTGAAAAACCAAGATCCAGTTGTCTGGCCAGGTATACCAGATGTCCTCAAGGCAACAGGTTTTCTTTCTCTAACTCCTACTTACAGTTTGACCTAATTTCCTATTATCTCTCCGGATGTTTAAGACATTTGAGATGTTGTGTACATTTGACCTGGAGTTCTTCACGGTTTCCAGCATACCTGGCTGGCTCTTTTACTCGCCTGGAGCTCTACCACTGGCTGGGTCTCTGACTGCGACAAGGCGTTCTGTCCATTCTAACCTATCATGAAGATTGAAAGATGCTAACAGAGATGATATTCTGGCAACAATGCCAGCTCTGGGTCAGGAAGATCCCCTGGAGAAGGGAATGGCAACCCACTCCATGTTCTTGCCTGGAGAATCCCACAGAGAGTGGTGCAGAGGTGTAGAGGGGGGCTACAGTCTGTGGGGTCGAAAAGAGTCAGACACAACTGAGCACGCAGGCACTTGTATGATGGTTTGGAGTTTAAACAACTCCTTTATATCCAGGGTCATTTAGAACTCAGAATAGAGGGAGAATTATTGCCCTCATTTTTACAGCCGGATGTCTGAGCCACAGGAGAAGTGAGTAACCCAAGATCACCCAGTTAGGTGCAGCGTTGGAGTTGGAAACTGGTTTTTTGAACTCCATTTGCTTTTTTTTTCACTCTTAGCAGGTCCTTCCTCATCAGAAACCACAAACCGCTCTGCCAATGGGATCGATTAGTTTGGTCCTACTGAAGGATGTAAGTGGGATGGGTGGGGCCATGCTCTGGGATCCTAGAGACTGACCCTGGTTTGAATACTCAAAGCTCTGTTTTGCATCACCTCTCCCGGCCTGAGAACAGCTCAGGATGACGGTGGGCATGGCACCACAGATGGGCTGCATCCTTCCCTCTCAATCAAGGCCTGGGCTCATGGCTTACCACTCGAGACGAAAGCTTGGCTCTTCATCACAGATATCCAGTTACAGATGACTAGAAGGAGGCTTTAGACCTCGGGCTCTCTCTCTGACTGTCTTCTCTAGTTGAAAAGAGATGGTCCCGGGGATTATGATGACTCAGTGCAAAAGGATGGCAACTCTGTACACAGAGACGCTTTAATACATGGAGAATTTCTGACCGAGGCAGGAGAATTCGGGTCTTCATCAATCTATAGGAGACCAGTTCTGTTACTGACACAGAGCAAGTTGCCATGCTGTTAAGACTTAATTTGCTCTTCTCACGTCGAAGCAGCAAGGGGTTACAACGGCCTATCCGGCAACTTTCAGAAATTATTAATGAAAGGACAAATTCCCCACAAGGCCATCCAGAGAAGGGGGGCAGAAACAAGGGGAGCAAAGGGAAGAAAGAAAGGATGGGGGCATGAACACAGAACCAATAGACCTGGCTCTTGACACTAAAGGCTTAACATCAAATGCAGCCAGAAATCCATTTCCACAGTTTTATTGGCCATTCCGGACGCCTCATTTCAAAGGGATAGATTTGAATTCAGAGACATAACGCTCCCTTTGTTCTCTTGCCCTCCAGCCTTTGGTGCCAGTGTGGACTGCACCAGAGGGAGAGAGTGAGATCAAAACCCCTCTCCGCTCGGCTACCTGCCCCCAGAGCTGGCCCTTGGCATGCTTAATGAAATCAGCTTTGCGATAGATTGACAATGCCCTGTCAATTATAATCATTTATCTTGGCAAGCAGAGCATTTGAACACTTAAAAGAGCCAGGGGTTCAGTAGGCCCAGAAAAACCAGAATAAAATTATACTGCATGGTAATCAGAGCAAGAGTATATTGCTCACATAAAATTTTACTGTAACTGTCAGAAGGACCGAGAGGATTTTACGTTTCGTTTTCTGCCCATAGGGTGTTTGCGGTTCCATGTGGGGGTCACTCCCCCAACCCTGATGTGACAGGGGCCTCGCAGGGGCCTGTGCTGGCAGAGGAGGTCTGTCAGTCTGTGTGGGCTCAGTTGTGTCTGACTCTTTGAGGACTGTAGCCCGCCAGGCTCCTTGGTCCGTGGAATTCTCCAGGCCAGAACACTGGAGAGGGTTGCCGTTTCCTCTTCCAGGGGATCTTCCCGACCCAGGGATCCATCCTGCATCTCCTGCGAATCCTGCACTGACAGGCGGATGCGTTATCTTTGGACCGCCTGGGAAGCCTGGTAGTGGAGGGGGACCACCCAATATGCAGGGATGGTTTGGGGTGTGTTGGGGACACCAGGATGGGGGTGCAATGACCTGTGCCATAACAGGAAGTACAGGATTTGAGGGGATGCCTGGCTTCCTTATTGGCTCGGATGGTAAAGAACCCACCTGCCAGTGCAGCAAACATAGAGATGAGGGTTTGATCCCTGGGTTGGGAAGATCCCCTGGAGAAGGGAATGGCACCCCACTCCAGTGTTCTTGCCTGGAGAATCTCATGGACAGAGGAGCCTGGTGGGCTACAGTCCATGGGGTCGCAAAGAGTTGGACACGACTGAACAACTTTCACTGACTCCCCTACTTCCTGATGATGTGAACCTGGATCAGTTGGCCCCCCAGGCAGGGTCTCGGTTGTCTTCTAGAGAAATGGAGCCAATAGAGACCATCTCCCTTTTGATGCCACGAAGACAGACACGTTTTCTTCTTTCTTGCTTAGTGTTATGAAACCGCTTTTTAGCTGGGTAGATGCCTACGCAGAAGATCCCCCCAGGCCTCCCCGATCTGCTTAATGTGGGAGCAGCTAGGGCATTCCTGGGGCAATGGGAAGGGTGAGCACGAGGTCCTGCAATGGCAGCAAGGGCGGCTGAGCCAGGGGTCTCCCTGCCTCACTGCCCCTCACGCCTGCACAGTGACATCTGTCCAGGAAGCTTCTGGCAGGACCAGCGACCCTGATGGGTGGCAGGCTGCTGACCGAGGGCCTTGGGACCCAGGGGAGCCTGGACTTAGGACAAGAGGACCTTGTGAATGAGAGCCCGGGACCAAGGCAGCCATCACCCTCAGAAACCTAGCAGCAAGGGCAGAGATGGAATCTGACAGAGGCCAGAGGGTGCCCAGGATGGTTGTAGATGGGGTCCTTTCCTCCCTGGAGCCTGAAAGATCTGCTCTTCTACCTCGTAACTCCTCACACCTTCTCTGGAGAGAAGGAAAGGGGGAAATCTCTGATCAGAGTGGGGACTTCTCCAAAGGAGCCAGTTTAGATCAGACGGCCCTGAGTCATGAGGAACGGACAGTTTTCTGTGGTCGGCAGGGAGGATGCCTCCAGGGCCGTCAGTCCCCTCTGCACCAGAACTTGACCCTTGAGCATGTGGATACTGGCCACCTCGTTCTTGTTCTGCTGCTGCAACCTCTTGGGAGTGTTTCGGTAAACGACATAAAAATAAAACCCAGCTGCAGCAAATCAGGAAAAGCGGCCCTCCCCACCCTCCCTGAGCGGCCATGTCAGGGGACATTGACTGAGCTGCCAGTAGCCTGGCTTTTGGTCAGACACAGCCTGCAGAGTACCGGCATCTGGTACTTGGTCCCTGGTCCCAGGAGGACGGGAAAGGTGTGCACGTTCCAGGAGCCCGGCGCCGGGGAGGTGGGGTGCAGGGTCACAGCAGAGGCTGGGAAGGGCATTCGGGGAGGGCCTATGGAGGGGACCCACTCCGCACAAGACCTTGACCTTGGTTGACAAGCACAGTGCCATCCCTCTATGGTGCTGGGGAGGGCATTTTGCACCCACAGCCAGTGGGTGGCGGGATGAGCCGGCTCTTTTCAGCCTCCCAGGAGCATCTCTTGCATCTCTTGTTCCTTCCCATGCACATCCCGCCAACCTCGTGCCCCAGCCCCTCAGTTTTCAGGGCTCTGGGCCAGTTTACCGCAAGACTTCGCTCTGGGCAGCTGTGACCAGCTGTTTAGGAAAAGGGCTTTAGGAGGCCAGCACGTTGGCCTCCCCAGGCTTACAGGATTTCTTTGCTTCTGCTTCTGGCCATGAGAGACCCTGGCAGCTGACGCTGGACCACAGGCTGGTGGGGGTGGGGTGGGGGGGCTCAGATTTATGCTGTTCCCAGCTGGAGCCCATGAGATGGGCTGGGGCCTGGGCTTGGGGCCCCTAAAGGGGGCTTCTCTGTACTAATCACGACAATGACCACCCCTAGCTGATGGGGCTGCTGTAACGGCTAATGGAGACGCTATTTGATGAGAGTGGGACGCCACCCCTGAGACAGAGATGACATGGCTCAGAGACGTTGAGTTCCTCGTCCACAGTCACACAGCACTGCAGAAGCCAGTTCTGGCCAGAAGGCAGCTCTGTCCACCCCACGCTTCCTCCTTCTTTCCTTTTCCCTTACTTTTCAGCCCTCTGACAAGAATCAGCTCGCTCCCTGGGACCTTTCTAATAACATTTCCTTTCTCTAATTCATACATCACACATGTACGCCATAAATTAGAAAAGAAAAAACAGAGTCATACTGCCAGTAAGAATGAATGAAGCTATTGTAACATGAGATGAATAGGAATCAAAATCTCAAGCTACATTTTTCTTTTCGAGGGTGGTGGTGGGGACACTAAATCTCCCAGGGGCAAGCAGGGCCCATTATATCTCCGGGGGGTGGGG
>SJYQ01004788.1:456903-503471 GCA_006410935.1 Redunca redunca | reverse complement strand
GGGGGGGTGGCGAGGGAGGCAGACGCCCGAGTGGGTAGAGTGCCCTTTGAGAGGGCGGAATGGGAGTGTCGAGGTTTGTAATCATGCTTCCCAGAGACCGTGCGGGCCAGCTGCAGAACAAGGGCCTTCTGTGTGGGGTCGGGCACTGGGGGGCATGGGGGCGGGTGGTGTTGGCCTCTCCCTGGCTGGCCACAGATGGGGCTTTGGGGCAAGAGCTGGGCTCAAGTGCTTCCCATACTTATCCTCCCCGCCTTGCACCCTCCTTCCTTTTCTTCATCACTCCTTCCTTTCCCTTTTCCTTCCCCTCCTCCTCCCCCTCCTTCTTTTTTTTTTTTTTTCTCCTACCACCTGCCACACCCCAGACCTGTCCCAGTTGTTCTGGTCATCCTTGCCCATTTGATGATGCTCTGAGATGCTGGGTCATTGCCCAAGCTGCTCCTTCTGCTTGGAAGGACCCCATGCCCCCCTCCCCTGCCTGTCTGAAGCCCTGTCCTCTCCCAGTGCCCTCTAAACTCCCTGCTGCCCCCCGCCCCCTGGGATCTGTCTTAACCTGTTCCTCCTGGAGTCCTTCACAGGCAAGAGACTCAGCCTGTGCCCACCGGGCAAGGCAGGAGCCACATGGACATTTCCTGACGTGACCTTCCCCACCACCCCTCCTGGCGGCTTGGTGCTGGGGTAAGAACACAGTTTGTGAGCTTCATTGGCAGCATGCTTGTTGCTGATGGAAACTTCTGGAAGGGACAGGTGCTAGCCCCATCTTTCAGGCAGAGAGACCGAGGTGCAGAGCTGCAGAGGAATCAAACAAGGGGTAGATCATCAATGGATGGTGGAGGTGAAGTCTGAACCCACAGATGTCAAATTCTAACACCCCTACCTCTCCTTCATCTCCCCACTGCCCCAACCAGGGACTAGGCATCTCTGTGTCCTGATCAACTCTCTATTTCACCCCTTCCGAGGGTCTTATTTCCGGGATATTTGTGGACATCTGGAAGTGGGGTTGAGTGGAAAGATGGTGTAATTTGCAGTCCTATAGTATTAATCTCAGCTTTGTCTGAACTTGTTACTGGACAGTCCTCACAGAGCACTGCCAAGGGTCTTGCCCTGATCTCAGAGCCTTACCCATGCAGGCACACCACACTGCCCATGAGGTGTCACCCTATGACCTTTCTCCATGGGGAAACCGAGGCAAAGAGAGGTTGTGTCACGTGCCCAGGCTCACACAGCAGGCCCTGGCAGAGTGAGGCTTCACTCTTGGGTGGCCTGGCTACAGCATCCGTGCTTTTAACCTTTTAGCTGCCTTTAGCCTGAGAATATAGGATGACACTAACAAACAGGCAGGGGAGGTGCAAGCCGCAGAGATGTGCGCCAGGTGAGAACAGGCGGCTTCTACATACGATGGCCTGTCTTCTCACTGCGGCGGGAGTTCCTGCAGAGCTGTGGGCTCCGCTTCCCTGTCGTTCCTCGCACGAGTCTGTGTGTGAAACTGTTCAGGGCTGCCAGGTCCGTGGACCTGGCGCTGGACGTTGTGCCCTGTAGCCCGCTGCAGTCAGGGGCAGCGTATGTCATTCTGGGGGCTCCTGCCAGGACTTCTATCTTGGCAGTGTGTTCACAGGGCACTGGGAAGCTGGGTCTGCTCTGGGGTTGATGGAGCAATTTGTCCCAAGGTGTTCTATTTGGATGCTCTCAAGACAGAACCAAACAAAAGTCTTCATAGTAAAGAAAATAACCCCAAAGGCAAAACTGATTATGAATTGTGTTTGAAGCTTCCCAGTTTCATCTGCAGTGCCATTGCCCTATTTAGTAGAAGCCTTTTGCCTCCTCTCAGAAGTTTCCATCCTGCGGGACAGTCCACGTGAGGGAGGCTTCCCTGTGTTCTTCGGCACCCCACCGTGGCTGACACAGCTTATATTTTCCTAATAAACAGCGCTGCACTGGGAATTGTGGGGCGTAAATCTTCGCCTTTGGGATCATCAAAAGACAGCGCCCCTTGACGGACTTACTAGCTCAAAGGAAATGCCATCCGTTTTAAAGATACATCTCTGAGGTCTGGCGACTGATTCCAATTCAGCTGAGCCAAAGCTTTTGAGAAAAGAGAACCAGCACAGGTTAAGTACCCACAAGATCGGTGTTGTATCGCATTTAGTTTCACTGTTAGCCCTGAGAGGTAGGCCTATGTATTCCCATTATATGGATGAGGAAGCTGAGGCCCAGAGGCAAATCCCACATTTCCAGGGCTGCACAGCCAGGAGCGGGCTGAGTCTAGGTCTGTCGGTTTGGGGAGGGACACCACCAGTGTCACACACTTGACAGTACATTTTGGGGTTCTTTTGGCACCCAGGCTCCCCTGTCTCTCAGGCACTTCTCTCTCTGGTATTTCTCACCTCTGAGGAGGACCTGTGGGCACAATGATGGGGGTCCCCCAGAGTGCAAAGACTTTCCCCAGATGCAGTAATGTGTGACTTCTCACTTTCCTGTCTATTCCATGAAAACATTTACTTCGTGACTCCATACAGATGAAGAGCGCCCTGCCCTGGGAACCATCAAACCGTGCTTTCCTTGAAGCCCTCGCTAACGAGGCCTCGTGTCTTCCACTTTTTAATCTCATTTTCTGTGCGTGAGATTGCTGGAGGATGCTCCCTTCACTTCCTCCGCACTGCATCGCCACCCAACAAAATCACGTCCAACCTCCAAAACTCATTTTATCCTTCCCCAAGAAGTCATTACAGCTGGCACCCGACTCTCCTGATGGGAGAAATAATTTCTTTCCAGTGATGGTCACGAACACCTTTTTCAGTTCAGTTCAGTTCAGTTCAGTTGCTCAGTTGTGTCCGACTCTTTGCGACCCCATGAATCCCAGCACGCCAGGCCTCCCTGTCCATCACCAACTCCCAGAGTTCACTCAGACTCACGTCCATCGAGTCCGTGATGCCATCCAGCCATCTCATCCTCGGTCGTCCCCTTCTCCTCCTGCCCCCAATCCCTCCCAGCATCAGAGTCTTTTCCAATGAGTCAACTCTTCGCATGAGGTGGCCAAAGTACTGGAGTTTCAGCTTTAGCATCATTCCTTCCAAAGAAATCCCAGGATTGATCTCCTTCAGAATGGACTGGTTGGATCTCCTTGCAGTCCAAGGGACTCTCAAGAGTCTTCTCCAATACTACAGTTCAAAAGCATCAATTCTTCAGTGCTCAGCCTTCCTCACAGTCCAACTCTCACATTCATACATGACCACAGGAAAAACCATAGCCTTGACTAGACGGACCTTAGTCGGCAAAGTAATGTCTCTGCTTTGTGCAGTCAACAACCTGCACAACCTTACTTGGCAATCCTGAAGATCACCTTCTCTCCTCTGTCATGTCTGAGCACATGTTCCAAACTTTTTGTGGTCCTGGCCAGAGAGGCCTACTTGGAACTATGTAGTTGGCTTATGAATTGGCTTTGTCCAGTGAGATGGTGGCTCCTTGAGGCCAGAATATCTTTTGCAACATCAAGCCACACAGGGCACCTCACACAGCAACACTTTCAACATTAAAGAAATATTTCTAGTGTCAGAGAATTTCCCATAACTTATGCCGGCTCAAAGACCCACTGCTTCTGCATCATTTGGGAGAGATTGAAAAAGATACATAGTTTCACCTTAGAAGATCTGATTCAGTGGGCCTGAGATCAGAAATGAGAATCGTATGTTTTGAAATACAGCCGGAGTGTTTCCTACGATAATAATTACTTCTTATGGGACTGTTATCAGGGCCTTCACTGTTGTACTATCTGGATCATCTCATTTCATGCTGTGACAATCATAAGGGGCACACGTGGCCCCAGAATTCTACAGATGAAGAGACAGACACAGGGCAAGATTCAGGGTCCTGCTTAAGGTCACCCAGCTGCTAAGTGCTCGGACTGTGGCCTGAATCCAGATGACTAGAGCCCAGAGCTCAGGCGCTTCAGTGCCACGTGACAATACTGGTTCCCAGAGGTAGAGTCTGTGACCACATTAGTTCCAGAACCAGAGGCAGAATCTGGAAAATCTGGAAACACCAGATTTAAAATGGACCTTGAAGGTCACACCCTTCAGACTTCCCATTATAGAGATGGGAACACTGAGTTCCCGAAGGGCAGTCAGACGTGTTCAAAGTGTCCTGTGAGTCCGCCACAGGACTCAGCTACGAGCTCTCAGTGCCCGCCGTCTAGGGCTCCACCACCGGCTCGCAGTGGTTTACTCTCACCTGTAACAGGCCAGGCACTGGCAGCAGCAGCAACAGCAGCGATAATAATGACGACCGCCATCACAGCTGGCCTGTGTTTGCTGTACCTCCTCCGTGTTGCTTACTTTGGGGATATTACCTATTTTAGAAAAATGCCCTGCAGACAAATAGCACAGCCTTCCTTTGAAGAACACAGAAAACTGAAAGTCAGTGGTCCTCAGCTGGGGGTGGTGATCTTGCCCCCAGCAGAACACATGCACAGACGGTTTTGGTCAGGAGGTGGAGGGTTCACCTCCTTCACTTGGTGAGCATAGCCTGGGGATGCTGCTAGACACCCCAGAGTGCGTGGGGCAGCCCGTCATGACAAAGTAAAGGCCACCTGGTTTTCCTCCTCACCTGCTCTCCAAAGGCTGGGGGGCACAGAGGGGGGTCGCAAAGCCACCCAGCTTCATCTCACAGTCCAGTGCCTCGCCAGGGGCTCCGGTCCATTTCCCCACCTCCTAACACCAGGCTCCCATGTATAAGGGGGGCCAGTGGTGGCTACCACACACTCTTAGTTTGACACTTCAATACACAGTGTTCACAGGCCAGGAAACACATTGCAAATGGCAGCTCTTCTCAATGAGAATAAGATGAGAGCCTCCAAGAGTGAATTCCACCCCAGCCCTAGCTGGGCCCTGTGTCACCTGGAGCTGTGACCTCCTGGACCTGACCTGCCATTTCCTCATCTCTTCAGTGAGCATCCCGAGACATTAACCTCTCAGGGGTGATGAGACGAGACGCCAGACTGGCATGGCTCCCTATGTGATTGTCCCCTTGCTGCCCTCCTGGGCTTGAGGGCTTCAGGGCACCGCCCTCTCCTCCCCACGCCCAGGGGATGGATCCAACAGGTGGAGTGGGAGTGAGGGGGCGGGGAGGAAGAAGAGGAGGAGGAAGGGCGGGAGCTGCAGATGGAGGAGGGTGAGGTGGAGGTGCTCCCGGTGGGCAGGACAGCGTGGGGGGGAGGAGGGTGGAGGGGAAGGGAGGGAGAGTCCTGATGACCAGGGTGGGTGAGGGGTGGCAGGGATCAAGCCTGCCACATTTTCCTTTGGAACCAGTGCCCCAGGGAGGGATTTAGACACAGTCAGGCTGCTTTGTACAAATAACCCCCCTTCCCAGACAGCTGTCAGCCTGAATCCTGCAGGAACCGCCCAGAGAGGGACAGGCGGGAGGGTGACTGGTGGGGGCCAGCTTCCAGGCCTGGGGCCAGGCCCCACACAGACCTGGTCCCCGCTTGCAGGCTGCACTCCTGAGATGGGTGCTTTTAACCCCGCAGGCAGAGGCAGAAACTGAACCCAGGGAGCAGAGATGTCTCAAATCCCACGGCTGCCTGGGACTGAGCCGACCTTGAAGTCTCCATTCCTGGTCCTTCTGTGGCCTCTGTTCTGGATGAAAGGCCCCCCTCCTGCCTTAGGGGCCCCTACATAGTAGGTGCTCAATAAAAATGAGATGCAAAAAGATGAGGCATGAAATTGCGGGGAACCAGACAAAGGTCGTAAGAGGAATAAGAAGGAAAACGTTAAAAAAAAACCACACAAAAAATGAAGAAACTGAGAGCATACTTTTCTCCCATGACTTTGGAACTTTGTTTGAACCACGTCACATCAGACCTGATTAACCTCCTGAGACCCACCTCTTTGTCACCTTCACCTGTAACCTGGGGGTTACAATAGCCACCTCCTGGCTGGATTGGGACAATAACACCAGCTAAAGCAGATCATCTCCAGAGAACAGCAACATCAGGCTCACCACTGGGGCCCATTTGGCTCTGCTCACTCGGTCTGAGATCCGAACTGGGGTCTGATGGCCACCCCGGTTGTTGGCCAGGAAGCAAAATGAATTTCTCCCTGTCACCCAGCCCCACCCTTGTTCTGCTCCATCTCGGATCACACTTGGCCTCCATGTGGGTGGAGGAGATCTTCCTGGGGGTGGCTGGGCAGACAGACACATTGAACCACCAAGAGGGAAGGAACCCTCAGATCCTGCAGTGTGTTTTCTTCCCTTCCCTCCCCCAGACTGATTCAGTCTTTTAATAATGAAGATGCTCACTTTGAGTCAGGGTTTGAGTCAGAACAGGAGTGGAGAAGCACTGCTTTCCGAGTGAGAAGCGGGGTGAAGATCCTGGCCAGTTTACACGCTGGGAAACCTGAACACTTGGTTAGTTTATGACGCAGGTTCCTCAGCTCTAAAGTGGTCAGGAAAGGTTAGAAATAGAGCATAGAAAACACCGGGTGCCTAGGAGACCCCAACTTGCAGCTGTGGTTGGAGGCATAATTAGAGATACATCTACTGTATTCCATGAGAAAAGGAAGACACAGCCCCCCTGCACTGCCCGGGTCGGTTTCTCTGTGGTCATTTGGGATTTTAGAGGAGGGTGCTGCTTGTGAGTTGCTTAAGGATCAATCTCCTCTCCTACTGCCCTGGAATCAGCAGTTCCTGCTGCTCTTTTCTGCTCTCACTCCCAGGGAGCCCGATTTCAAAGGATTTCTCCACTGAGCTAAAGCAAACCTCAGTCATCTTTGTGCACAAAACACCCACCCAGGCTATTTGTCTCCGTCCTGAGCACTTGGCGAGGAGCCCAAGAGGAGCCTTTAGCAAAGAATGCTGGCATTCAGAGGGGGTTGACTGTCCGCAGTCCGCCAGCCCCACCCCGTACTCTGCCCGGGGTTCTTGGCAGCCCAAGTTAACCACAAGACAAGTTTTATCATCTGTTAAACCTGTCGTTTGGAAAAAAATAAAAAAAGACTTCAATAAAATATTTCAACAATTATAGTCCATTTTAATTAGGTGTGTGCCACATAATTATAGATTAAAAAAAAATGGATAGGTTTCAAAACCCAGCACCCTGGCCATACGGTGTTAGCTGTTCTCTCTTGGAATTTCCAGCTGGATTCTCCACCTGAGGACACGCTACATACTTGGGGAGCCCTCCCCACCCCGGATTTGGCTCAGTTCGTTTCTTTTCACCATGCTTGCCACTTCCATTTGGAATCTCAGAGTCCTAGAGGAGGGGACATGGGTGGCAGGTGGCCCCAGAGGGCCTGGAGGCATTCGGGTGGAACCCTGTGCTGTGATGGTGTGTGGGCCTCCTGGATGGGACGTCTGGAGGTCTTGGATCTCCTCTGGCCCCATCATCAACTTGGTGGGTGATCTTGGGCCCTTACTTCCTCTCCCTGGGTTTTAGTTTTTTTTTTTTTTTAATCTTTAAAAGAATTTAATCATCGTTTTTCAAGAATTTTTTTGGAGGAGGGTGGGGAACCCACTTGTCAAATGAAACTTTGAAAGACAAGCTCAATGTGTAAACAGTTAAAAACAGAGGGCCAAGTGGGATATCGTCCTACATCTCCTCTGGTGGCCCTGGTACCATGTTCAAAGTGGCAAAGTTTGAAAGTGCCTGGACTGGATAATTTCCAAGGGCCCTTTCCAGCTTGTTCATTCATTCATTCAGTCAATGCTTATGAGTGTTCATGAAGCACTAGTCCTATTCTGGGCTCCGGATGGACAGCAGGGAACCAGGTCAGCCCAGTTCTGTGTCCTGTCCCTCGAGCGGACTTCCTGACCTGCGGGGCTGGGATGCGTACAAAGCTCTACACACCAGCTCTGCAAAGACCCAGGGGAGGCCCCTGAGTGGCCCTTCAGAGGGTCCTGTCCCCATGTGTATGAGAGGTTCATCTATTCAGGTAAGTCAAGCACCCAGCACTCCGGAGAGGCAGGTCTAGAGCTGAGTCTGGGGTCTCGTAGCTCCAGATCCTCTGACCTTAGTCAGGATTCCCAGCCTCCTCCATCTTTATTTGTGAATTGGGCAACTGCCCTCCGAGGTGGGGACTCTGCTCCCTGGCCCAGGTGCCCACCTGCACGTTGAATGATTGTCTCCCCACCCTGTCCCTGCCTTGTGAGGTCGCCCCTACCTGCAAGACACTGCCACTCAGGGACAGCGCACCGGTTGCCCAGCACCAGTTGACTTCTGGCTCAGTGCCCTGGAGAAGCTCACCTCTCCTTTCTCCCCTGTGCTGGGCTCCCCGGCTCCCTCATACTTTGTTTACTGGAGTTCATGGATCTTTTCCCCTGTGAGGCAGGAACGTGAGAAGGTGGGTCCCATGTCTTACTGAGACTATTTTTATGGTTTTCTTTTATTAAGATGCTTAGTTTTAGCCTACCCTACAAAGTCTTGTACAATAGGAAGGGAGCTGTTGATGAGTGAATGTATGTATGAGTTAGTGAATAAATGAAGTGATTAAGTGAGTAGATAGATGAGAGGATTAGTAAACGCATCAATAACATGAGCCAGCATATAACCAAGTGGGGAAATTAAATGATAAATGAGTGGAAAAATAGATGGGCAGATGAGGGGATGGGGGATGAATTAATGAATAAGTAAACAAGGGAGTCTAGATCATATCTGCTCTAGATTTCCGGGTAAATTAGTGTAATGTAAGGCCTTCCTTAGTGGTTCAATCAGTAGATTCTGCCTGCAATGTTGGGAGACCCAAGTTCAGTCCCTGGGTCGGGAAGATTCCCTGGAGAAGGAAACAGTACTCTTGCCTGGAGAATTCTATGGACAGAAGAGCCTGGTGGGCTACAGTCCATGGGTTCACAAAGAGTCAGGCATGACTGAGTGACTAACACTTTCAGTATAAGTCGAAGTGAATGATCGAGTGGAGAAAACAAGTAAAATAATTTAAGCTGCAATAGAAGAACTAAGTGAATGGATTGATGAGTGCACCAGAAATAGAAAACTTGTCTCTTTAATTAGTTTCTCAGCCACATGTCAAGGTCCTCTGGAACCAGGCTTGGTCAGTGCGCACTGATCATGGAAAAATTTGTAACAATGGCAGGCAAAATCTACCAGAAACTCAAGGAAGCTTTGCAGACAAGCAGTGGCCCAGCCAAGCGATGAATAACAAGAGTGGGCACCCCTGTCCGCAGGCCGGCCTGGCCACAGCCTTGGCCAATGACTCACCGACCCTGGAGCTTTCCAGGAGTTTGCTGAGTTTCGTGACTGGAGAGGCTCCGGTGTGTAGCCTAGGGAAATTCCAGGAGCTTCCAATGAGCCAAACTGCACAGTGGGCGTGGGGTGGTGGCAGGGTGCAGGGAAGAAAGCTGCCGTTCGGTTTTTTGCCATCGTCCAGCTAAGAGAAGAAGCCAGTTGATTTCCAGCAAATTCTAGGACAAATGTTTGCCTTAAGGCTTAGGACTCTGGTGCCAAGTTTCAATGCAATCAAATATTTCTGAGTTTGGGAGTCATATGAGAGCAAGTGAAAGAGAGGGAGAGAGGGAGAAATAAAGCGGGGTGGGTATGGGTCGGGTAGGGGAAGAAAGAAGAGACTGAACTGAAAGGCAAAACACCCCTGAGGACTGTGGCCCTGCTACGTGGATCTGATAAGAGTCATAAGCTCTGCCAGCAGCAAACTCGTGTCAGAGGTGGGTGTTATCTGGGAGACAGCTTTTTTGTTGTTCAGTCGCTAAGTCTTATCCAACTCTTTGCAACCCCATGGACTGCAGCATGCCGGGTTTCCCTGCCTTTCACTATCTTCTGGAGTTTGCTGAGACTCACATCCATTGAGTTGGTGATGCTATCTAGCCATCTCACCCCATACATGTTAGGATTCAAATGTGGATCTGTCTGCCTCCAAGAGAAGGTGAGTGTGGCTGTGTCTGGGGAGAAAGGAGGTAAGAGTGTACAAAGATGTACCATATTTGAGGTCAAACCCTCTATGGCAGCAGAAAGTCCAGTTGAGGCTGACAGAGGATTTCCAGCAGAGGCAGCGTTTGGGGCTGGGTGAATCCAAATGCTTTCAGAGCCAGACAGGTGTCACTGATGGCGCTGGGCAATTCAGCGATGGCGTTGCCAATGCAGTGACCATGGTGAAGGAGGGTGCCCTTGGCAAGAGTGACGTTAAAGAGGCCACGGGCTGTGCACAGTGGAGAAATCAGGCCCACGGGGACAGTGGCTGAACAGTCCAGAGCATCAGCTGACTGTGACCAGGCAGGGAGTCCACCGAGGCCAAATATTTTATTTTTTTGAGAAAGAACTCACAGTGACTAAATGTTGGCAATGGATTAAAACTTCTTTAAAAGTGCTGTGCTAGTCAAATAAAACTGAGGTTTTGGTCTCTGACCTCTGGGTTTAGGATTGAGGGAGCTAAGCCAGGCTGAGAGGGGATGCGCTGCAGTTACCCTCACTGATCAGGCAGCTCTGTCTGCTAGGTGTCCTTGTTTAAGTCCTGTTTGAATCCTTCTAAACTTAGGAAGCCCTGCTCAAAGGGGGCTTCCACAAAACTCTTGTGCGTCTCTTGCATCAGACTTCACCTTCTGCTCAGCCCGTCGGCACTTCTATCTTTTTCTTTGGTCCGTGGGATTTCCTGCAACTGCAGCATGCTGGATGTGGTGAGTGCAGGGATGCATAGTCTTGGAGGGTCTGGAGGGGCTGACTTGGTGAGGGCTGACTCTTGGAAATGCTAGTTCCTCTGTCTGTGCAAGGCAGAAGCATACATTCCAGCCTAGGAGTCAGGGAAGGCTTCCAGGAGGAGGTGACTAATTCTTCAAGAATCAGAAACAGTCAGGCAGATGGCCATGAGGCTGAGAATGGGTATGTGAATGGTCCAGCTTGGGCTTTGGAGACAGAGCCCTGAACTCATGCCCTGAACCTCCCTTTTACCAGTGAGTGACTCTGGGCTTCAGTTTCCCTCCCTGTAGCAAGGGTCAAATGATGGCTTCCCAGATGGGTGGTTTTAGGGGTCAGATGGATGGACCCATGCAAGGTGCCTGGCTGCTTCTCTGCTGCTACTATTACCACCATGGCTGCCATGCCCTTTAGGGAGGGAGCACGATGTCAGGAAAGGTGCAGAGGTGGAGCCATCCAGGACTGCTCAGAGGATGCTCTGTGTTGGGGAGACAAGGATGGAGGCCTGTGTACATGATTTGGGTGTGTGATCACATCTGGGTCTGGGGTCGCAGCTCCGCTTGGCCAAGGGAAGGAGTCCACCTCGGCTGGGTCTAGGGATGCCCAGAGCCCAGGAGTACTGGGAAGACACACACATCACTGCGTGTCATGGAGGGTAGGCTTGATGAGGAGGGCATGGGAAGCCAGAAGCGGGGACCTTGATGGTGCTGCACAGAGCATCACTGGGGTCTGGCCTTAAGAAGAGGAGCTGAGGCCCAAGGGACAGACCTGAGCAAGCAAGATGCAACGAGAGAAGATGCCTGACAGGTCACTGGGGGCACAGCAGGGGGCTGGGTCCATGCTGACCTTGGCTTTCTGAGTCAAGATGGCCAGGATGAACCCTGGTGGCAGCAACACAGATTCGGCTGTGGGGAGGGGTGTGAGGACCTCTGGGCAAGGAGCTGTGAGAATAAGCTTCTATCTTTTTTGTCTGGTTAGCCCTTCTGAATGTAGGCCCTTAGGACCCAAAGCAGGGACACCTCCTCTGAAAAGCCTTCCTGGAGTCCCTCTGTCCCCAGAGGGATCCAGCTCTTCTCCCCTCTGTGCCTACTCTAGCCCTGTGCACGTATCTGCAGCCTCTCTCAACCCATGTGACATGGTAGCTGTCACAGGTCCACCTGGCTCTTTTGTACTCTGGGAGTAGAGGTGGGTTTCCAATTCTGGCCATAGACCCCTGGACCAAGCCCACAGCAGAGCAGGTACTGCCTGGGGGGTGGGTGAGAGCTAATGAGTGAAGGAGGAGGAAAGGGTCCCAGGATGGGAGAGAGGAGGCCAACAGGGAAAGGGAAGAAAGAAACAAAGGAAGGAAAGATAGGAACAAGGGATGGATGGAGGGAGGAGGGAGAGAAGGCCCAAAGGCTGGGGTTGGTCCAAGTCTCTCTCTTTGCTGAGGTCATGAGATCCAGGACACCCCTGATGGACAGCGAGATGATACAATTGGAGGTAAGACCATTTCCCCAGGGTCTGTCTCTGGTGCTGTGAACCAGGAGTGGCTGGCTCCAGGTGCCATCTGACCTGCTAATAACTGAGTATCTGGGATGCCCCTATTATTAAGAAACAACAGCTGATAGTCTCAATCCTCTTGAGATGGCTGTGGTTCTCTGAGTCAGAAGCACACGCCCATGCTTTACCAAGATAGGATAAACCCAGGTTTGGAGAGTTTAATTCATTCATTTATTAACTTCTTCCCTCTCTTGTTCATTCACAAAAGTAGGCTGGGCTTGGGCTGGGTATCAGGGATGCTCTAGGGGCTGGGGATGGAGGGGAGACTGAGACTATGGATGGAGCTGAGGGCCTCAGAGTTAAACCCAGCTGTGCCCTAACTTATGGGTAACTTTGAGAAAGTTATAAGCCATTAACACAAAGAGCAGGGACACCTCCTCTGAGAAGCCTTCCTGGAGTCCTTCTGTCCTTGGGGACCCAACTTTTCTCTACTTGGCCACCTGATGTGAAGAACTGACTCACTGAAAAGACCCTGATGTTGGGAAAGATTGAAGGCAGGAGGAGAAAGGGGATGACAGAGGATGAGATGGTTGGATGGCATCGCCGACTCAATGGACATGAGTTTGAGCAAGCTCTGGGAGTTGGTGATGGACAGGGAAGCCTGGCATGCTGCAGCCCATGGGTTTGCAAAGAGTCAGACATGACTGAACAACTGAACTGAACTGTGCCTACTCACCAAACTGTGTTCCCTTCTTTGCAGATCAGACCAAGAGGCTGGCTTGCAAAGGTTTAGGGAGGACAGGAGAGGACACAGGGTCTAGTGTGCATTAAATGGCCACCTAATGGTGATTGTTAGTCAATATTATCAGTGGAGGGCAAAGCATGCGAACTGACATAGTTCAGCAAACACCAAGGGAGGGGTATGGACACTGTGCAGAGGGATCTTGGGAGAGCCAGGGAGCGCATCAGAGAAAAGCCATCATTGCTGCTCTGGGACACGGAGAAGGAAGAGACAGAGAGGTCTCCACATTGAGAGAGTGGCAGGGGCCGAAGGAGGGTTGCATCAGGGATGCTTGGCTTGGGTGGAGGCCACAGGAGGCTCTGTGGGCCTCAGGCACTGTTCTCCTGGTTCATCTCCTGTGCCCCCTGTCCCGTGGGCGTGTACCCACTTCTGCCCAGTCCTGACAGCTGAAACCAGGATGGAACTGGAGACTGAACACAATTCTAAGGGTCATGGTATTCCTCATGAAGATGGTTTGCTGCACTTCTAAATCCAACACAGTGACTTTACTGAATCAAAACCCGCATCATCCGATGCACAAGGTTTGCCTCCCAGACGCAGGATGAGGAAGACGTGGCCGCTGGCCATGGTGTTTGGTTTAAGGGGTCCCGGCTTTGCTACTGAACCAATCTTAACTTCCGCTCTTAGGCAAGTGGCGCATCACAGTCTAGTTACCACCTGCATGTGCTGCCTCTAAGTGACGTGGCCACAGCGCATCATTCACCCCATTTTACAAGCGACGTGGCCACAGCGCATCATTCACCCCATTTTATAAGCGGCGTGGCCACAGCGCATCGTTCACCCCATTTTACAAGCGACGTGGCCACAGCGCATCGTTCACCCCATTTTACAAGCGACGTGGCTACAGCGCATCATTCACCCCATTTTATAAGCGACGTGGCCACAGCGCATCGTTCACCCCATTTTACAAGCGACGTGGCCACAGCGCATCGTTCACCCCATTTTACAAGTGACGTGGCCACAGCGCATCGTTCACCCCATTTTACAAGTGACGTGGCAACAGCGCATCGTTCACCCCATTTTACAAGCGAAGTGGCCACAGCGCATCATTTTATAAGCAACGTGGCCACAGTGCATCATTCACCCCATTTTATAAGCGACGTGGCCACAGCGCATCGTTCACCCCATTTTACAAGTGACGTGGCCACAGCGCATCGTTCACCCCATTTTACAAGTGACGTGGCCACAGCGCATCGTTCACCCCATTTTACAAGCGACGTGGCCACAGCGCATCGTTCACCCCATTGTACAAGTGACGTGGCCACAGCGCATCATTCACCCCATTTTACAATTGATGTGGCCACAGCGCATCGTTCACCCCATTGTATAAGTGACGTGGCCACAGCACATCGTTCACCCCATTGTACAAGTGACGTGGCCACAGCACATCGTTCACCCCATTGTACAAGTGACGTGGCCACAGCGCATCGTTCACCCCATTGTATAAGTGACGTGGCCACCGCGCATCATTCACCCCATTTTACAAGCGACGTGGCCACAGCGCATTGTTCACCCCATTGTATAAGTGACGTGGCCACAGTGCATCATTTACCCCATTGTACAAGTGGCGTGGCCACAGTGCATCATTCACCCCATTTTACAAGTGAAGTGGTCACAGCGCATCATTCACCCCATTGTACAAGTGACGGAGTCAGCCCTCAGAGACCGCACGTGGCCAAGGATTCTCTGCATCCTTTCAAACCAGAGACCGACAGCTGTATGTGGGGAAGACTGAGACAGTTCGGGGAGGACACTGGAAACACACCAAGGACAGACAGCTGGGCGACTGGGGCTGCAGAGATGCCAGAGAGGGAGACAGTAGAGATGGCCACTACTGTTCCTGGGGCAGAAGAAACAGGCGGGTTTGGCAAGTTGAGGGGACGTTACAAGGACAGCTGTCTGCAACCCAGGGAGGAGCTACTCAGAGAGTCAGGAATTGTCTCCTGTCCTTAATGGGGTTTCCCCAGACAGCAACATGATGAGAACATTCTAGTGCTGTGGGGAGGTTACCTGGAGGGATTGCTCAGCTTCTCCCCCTTGAAAGTTCCCCACTTGGAGTCCACTTGCCCCATGTGGAGGTCTACAGAGCTGATGGCCACAGCTGCACACTGGAGCCTCGGGGAGGGTCCTCTAGCATCCAGAGGGGTGCCCTGCCTGTGGTCCAGACACAGGAGCACCTACATCCTGGGAGCATGCTTGCAGGTTAAGCATTGATGATCCTGGTGGTCTTTTTTTTTCTTTTTGGCTGTGCCATGCAGCATGAAGGATCTTAGTTCTCTGGCCAGGGATTGAACCCATGCCTCCTGAAATGAGCATCTAGTGAACCACTGGACTTCCAGGGAAGACTCTGCCTATGGTCTTTTAAAGTAGACCTATTTCTGGGAGAGATAAATGCCCCGAGGGTTAATAGTAGCAACGCTAGTAGATGCTGCCTCTTCAGCCAAGGGGAGAGGCTTAAAGGAAACACTGGGATGGAGCCCGGTCCTGGGCCAGGCAGAGCGCCAGGTGGTGGTTGGAAGAAGGGAGCCAGCGCTGGAACTTGATGTCCTGGGTGAGAGTCCAGCCTGGCAATTTCTAGAGGGTGACGTGGGTAAGACACCTTGGTTTCCATATCCGTAAACTAGAGAGGGTTTGAGGGCCACCCTCACAGGTCAATGGCAGGTGCAGGTGAGATGCAACTCGGGAAAATGCATTGTCAGCTCAAAAGCGCTGTCCAGATGCTGCTGTTAGGATGACACTTGGTGTGTTACTCTCCTAAATGCCCAATAAACATGAACTATTATTATTATTACCATCACTATTATTACTATGACCGCATTACAATTTTGTCCTCCGGCTGTTCTGCTTTCTGCAGAACTACGTGGCACCACCCTGTGCAGCCAGCAATAATTATATAGGAACTTTTAACTGCTGTGCATTCTGCACTCTTTCCAGTGAGATATTAAATCATGTGCAGAAGATAGGAATGAAACTGAGTCCGTTTCCTTGTGAGTGGGGTCTGCCTAGCAATAGCTGTCATTAACTGAGAGCCTGCTTTGTACTAGGCCCTATTTGAACGTGATGTTCCTGTATCAACTCAGTTCTCGCTACCCACCTAGGATGCAGGACCACTACCACCCCACTTTACAATTGAGAACAGTGAAGTGAGAAGGTCCACCGCCAGTCAGGGTGGAGCTGGACCTGGAGGCTGATATTTGGTCCCAGGGCTTGTGTTCCTGCTGTAACGTATGAGCCTGAGGCGTGAATTGGCCAGTGGCTGAACATACTAAACACAAGACTGAACGGCCTCGGGGAATCAGGAGCAGTGACGGGAGCAGAAGGAGTCAGGGAGTCACACACCCGGATGGAAAGTATATCCTGAAGTCAGTGCGGGAGGCAGACGTGCACCAGGTGGCGAGGAGGGTGGGAGGCGGCAGGGAGCACGCCCTCCAGGATGTCAGGCTGACGGGCCTCTGGCTTGTGCTCGGTCGCTTACTAGCTGTGTCACGATGGATGAGACTGGGGAATGGCCATCTACAGCCTGTGGGCCACCCCTGGCCAGCTGCTGTTTTTTGTGCAGAGTTTGTCCAGCACACAGGTGTTTGAGTTAGTCCCCCATTGGACCCTCACAAAGCCCTGACAGGTGGGATCATCATCTGGATCATTCCAGGTGACTATCGTTATTATGAGAGTGCAGAAACTATCATCTCTGGTGTTTTTGCACTGTGATGGTGGGCTTCTGCACATCTTTGGCGATTCTGCACTAAGCAATCGGCCTGTAATGCAAGAGACATGAGTTCAATCTCTGGATCGGGACGGTCCCCTGGAGAAGGAAATGGCAACCCACTCCAGCATTTTCGCCTGGAAAATCCCATAGGCAGAGGAGCCTGGTGGGCTGCAGTCCATGGGGTCACAGAGTCGGACACAACTGAATATGCCCCAATGCACGGTGATGGCAGAGTTGAGCATCTGAGCCAGCAACTCCCTGGCCTGTAAAGCCTAAACTATTTCCTGTCTGACCCTTTCCAGAAAACATTTGCTGACCTTTGGACAGATAGATGATCACTTCTCCTGAACCTCAGCTCTCTCAGTAAAGAAAAAAAAAAAAAAGAGTCTTGGGGCTTAAGCAAGTGAAAGCATGATGTTGTGGAAGTGGTGAGAGCTTGTAGATGCACTGCCTGTGCTGAGCATTGTAAGTGTGGGTTAGTGGATGGTGTGGAAAAGCCAGGGCAGCACCTTCAGAGGCAGGACAGGGGAGTGGCTGGGGCAGATCAGACCTGGTGAGAAGCAGACCTTGGTCGAGCCCTAACCCTGCTCCCCAACCCCCAGCCTTGTGACCGTGGACAAGTTGCTTCACTTTTCCTGAGCAACTTCTTCTTCCCAAATGTCAAGGAAGAATAACGCCAGCCCCTGTCTCTGGGGTATCTGTCAAGATTCCACAAGCTAACTTATAAAAGCATATCATGTGGCTATATTAAAAATGACGGGGAACCTTAAGTATCCATAAAGGTGCTGAGAAACTTGAATGATGTAGGCATTTTGGAAAAGACCTTGGTGTTTTTTTAAACATAAATGTATCATATAAACCAGCAGTTTCACTGCTTGATATCTATTCAGGAGAAAAAAAAAACCCAGCATACGTACACAAAGATGCAAGCACAAATGTTCATAGCAATGTGATATATAATGTCTCCAAAGTGAGAACAACCTTTCCATCAGCTGGTTAAACAACTGATTAAACTGATAAACAAGACGTGTTACGCCCACCAATGGAATATTATTTAGCAGTGAAAAGGAGTGAATTACTGAAATGTGCTACAGAAAGCAGACTTCAACAACATGAGGCTAACTGAAAGCAGCCAACCACAAGAGACCACGTATGGCAGGATTCATGAAGCATCCAGAAAGAGCAAATCTAGGGAGAAAGTAGATTAATGTTACCAGGCACTGAGGGGAGGGAGCAGTGATTACAAATGGGCCTGAGGGATTTTTCAGGGTAATGCACGTGTTCTAAAATTGGATGGTGGTGACAGCTGCACCACGATGACAATATACTGAATATTGTTGGATGGCACGTGTTAAATATGTGGACTCTATGGTATTTAGATGGAGTTGTTTAGAAGAATCAGTGCTTGGCATTGTACCTGGTGTACCTGACCGCAGAGCAGCTGTCCACTCCTTTTTCCTCCCTGTGGACTTGAGATATCGGTGAACTTGAAGCGTTGATCTGGGCCTGGACGTTCAAGTGCGGTGTGGCATCTGGGTGGATCTCAGCTTCCACGCACAGTCACCTGTAGCCTCTGCTTCCTCTTCTGTAAACTGGGAATGGTAACAGTTCAGAATCTTTGCTTTTTTTTTTTGGGTTCACATGTAAAACATATAAAGTGCCCGGCATGGGTTAAGCACAGGAGTTTTCTTTCTCAGGGGAACAGATGAAGGTGGGGGTCATGATGCTACACACTTTCTCTTTTCCAGCTGACACAAATCCTCGTTTTCTGTTCATGACTTTGTTTTGGAAGTTTGGACAACAGAACGAATATTGGAATTCAAGGTCAGAAAGTGGACTCCCAGCTCTGCTGCTTACCAGTCATGCTGTCTTCTCTATCTGGATCTTTCTGGTAAACAAGGGCTCTTGGGTGATGGTCTCACATATTGGGACTTTGCAAGGTCCAGTGGAGACCGGCTCTGAAGCACCTGTGCTGTTTTTCACTTGCTAAGTTGTGTCTGACTCTTTGTGACACCATGGACTACAGCATGCCTGGCTCCCCTGTCCTTCACTGTCTCCCAGAGTTTGCTCAAATTCATCTTAATTGACTTAGCGATGCTATCTAACTATCTCATCCTCTGCCACCCTCTTTTCCTTTTGCCATCAATCTTTCCCAGCATCAGGGTCTTTTCCAATGAGTTAGCTCCTCACATTGGGTGCCCAAAGTATTGGAGCTGTGTTGCTAAGAGGTCGCTATTCTCAATCCCAGGGCTGCAGGAGATGCTTCCATGAAAGGGAACAGGGTACTCGAATGGAGGGTTCAAGTGTGGGGGGAAGTTCATCACATGCCTAATAGGGGTTCCCAGAGCTGGAGCCACTCATTAGCTACGGGTTAGGAGGACCCAGCTCTTCCACCAGTCTGTTGTGGATGAGGTGGGTGAGGGCCCTTGGGAAGCTGATGCTGGCCAGCCCTCTGCAGAATGCTGGGGCAGCCTTCACTGCTGAAGGAGATGTGGTCAGCTCCTGGGGCTGGACACTTAGTGGCTGTCATTTGGCTGAGCCCCAAATCCCCAAATCTGAGCAGAGACTGGATCCAGAAAGAGGCCTGGAACATGCTGAATTGTCTTGGCTGGTTTTTATGGGAGGGTCTCAAAGAAGGCCACGCACAGGGACTAGGATGGAGGCAAGACCCCTCCACGGCATGCATCCCTGTCCCCCTGGTGCTGCCAACCTCAGGCATGTTCCTGCTTCTCTTGGAGCTTGGCTCTTTATTCTGAGAAGAAGAGGAAGGGGAAGTGTTGATGGGATCAGAGGTCTTGAACTAGTGGTCTGGCTTCTTTTCTCTTGTCCACAGTACTGGCAGATTCCTTTTATCAGGCTTTATTGTGCTGTGTGTGGGCTTCCCTGGTGGCTCAGTGGTAAATAATCTGCCAGCAATGCAGGGGGACACAGGAGATGCAGGTCCTATCCCTGGGTCAGGGAGATCCCCTGGAGAAGGAAATGGCAGTCAACTCCAGTATTCTTGCCTGGGAAATCCCATGGATAGAAGAGCCTGGTGGGCTACAGTCCATGGGGTCACAAGAGTCAGGCATGACTTAAAGACCAAACCACCATCACCACCAATGTGCTTCACAGAGATTGTGTTTTTATAAAGGGTATTTGTGGCAATCCTGCATGGAGTGAGTCATCAGCATCATTTCCCCAACAGTGTCTGCTCACTTCATATCTCTGTGTACATTTGGGTAATTCTCCCAATATTTCAAACCTACCAGCCTTAAGATTATGATTTGCTGAAGGCTCAGATGATGGTAAGCATTTTTTAGCAATAAAGTATTTCTAAAGAACGTATATTTTAAAAGACTTAATGCTATTGCACCCTTAGTAGACTAGAGTACAATGTAAACATAGCTTTAATATGCACCAGGGAACCAAAAAATTTGTGTGACTCACTTTATTGCAAGATTTCCTTTATTATGGTGCTTTGAACCGCAAATAACTGAACTGCAGTATCTCCAAGGTAGGCCTGTGTAGTCAGCACTGTTTATAAAGGAAAGTTGAATTATTGCTGTTTAAACATTAGAAGGTTTTACTGAAAAAAAAAAAACACACACACACACAACAAAAGACAGATTTGGGGGTCTACTCTGAAACAAAATACACAGGATTGTCACCACTGGGCCTGCATTCAGTCCATCCTGGCTTTGATATGGCTGAGAGGAACCAGCTGTGTCCTTTAAACCCCAGTCTCCACTCATCCCTATTGTAGTCCCATCCTGAGGCTGAATGATGGTTGTCACTTATGGAAGAGCTAAGGGGGAAAAAGATTTTTGTGCTTAAGTCTCTATCCGAAGTGGGAAAATAAGAGGCTACCAAAGCAGTGTTTTAAAAAAGATAGGGGAACAACCCCCAGCCTTTTTTTTTTGGAGGGGGAAGGGAAACATATCTCTGAGCATTTTCTGGGTGAAGTAGACCCACGTGTGGAGGGGCTCTAGGGCTCATCCATACCCTCTGCCTTTCCTTCTGGACTCATTGGAGGATTACAGTGGCCTTCCTGCTATGTTAGGTGGGGCCAAACTCTTAATAGGAGCTGGTGGGTGGGATGCTAATGAATTGGTGAGGGCAGTTAGTGCAGGTGAAGTATGTTCTATATATGATCCATTGGACCAGCCCCACTCTAGCACATTTCCCCACCTACAGTGATTGAAAATTTTGTGCAGCTGTAAGGTGGGGGCATCAGAGTCAGCCTGAGCCACCCTCCGAAGCTGAGCAAATAAGGAAGGCATGCAATGAGAGTATACGGCCATGGGGCTGTTTGTTACACAGCACAACCTATCTTATCCTGACTGATACAATGCCAAGAGGGTATACAAAAGGCCTGCTTCTCTTACTTCTTCCACCTTTTTTAGTATTTGATGGTCAGTTATTCCCATCCCCTGGGGGCCATTTCTTTCTCCACTGGATGGGGAGTTCTTTGAGGCTGGGCTTGAGTCTCGTTATTTACCTGTGAATCCTCAGTGTCTAGGAAGGGGATCCAGCAAGGATGTGCCCCATAAAAGTTGGGTGAACAATCAAACTCTGCAGTAGTTAGCCCTGAGGTTGAAGTGAGTTGCTTCACTTCTGGGCTCTGTGTTTCCATCTGCAAAATAAGCAGGTACAAAGGGGTGGCTGCCCATGTCTCTCCCAGCTGTGGACAACCTTGCCTTTTGATCCTTGGCTTCTAGAGGAGCTCAGAGCACCCACCATGGGAACTAACTCATCATTCCAGGCGGTTGGGCCCTTTACTCTTAGCATGCCCTTGCTGGGCTCGCATCGTGTCTGTATAAAGCCTTTGTTTCTGACCCCTGAGGGGCCTCACTTCCAGGACATGGGATCGAGTGGCATTTCTGCCTTGCGTACAGGATGAATCTCCTGCTGTCAGGATGCAGGGGATCTCTCCCATCGGCAATTAATACTTCCCTAGAAAGGAAGATTTTAAAGGCCCAGTTGTGCTGCCAGGAAGCCCTTTTGATGGAAACGAGCAGGTGCCGTGTTTGGGCCAACCAGAGGGCTGTCATGGAGGCTGATGCCCACACTTCACTGTGTGGGGTCCCCTGCCTGGTCCATGGCACCTGATGACTCAGGAGAGCCCTGCCCTCCATGGAGTTAGGACTGATGGATAAGGGAAGAAAGAGCAAAGTGTTAGCAATTGACAGACCAGAGGCTCACCCTGGACCACCATTCATGAACTTCCTGTGCAGGGCCCTGGATGTCATTTTCTTTATCACGTTAAGTCATGAGCAGTCACTCTCAAATTTCTTTGCCCATCTCAGTGTTTGTGATCACCATCCTGACAGTCTCTTGCTGTGTGATCTTGGCTGAGTCACCAAACCCCACTGGGCCATATTTTCAAAACCAATACAGTATTATAAAGTAAAATAAAATAAAAATTAAAAAAATTTTTTTACTTGAAAAATGCAGTCTAATAGTGTAAGTTATCGTTTACCGGATGTTCCGTATGTCTAAGTCCCATGCTAAGAGCTTCCCTGCATTATCTCATATGAGCCTTCAGACAATCCTGGTCACTATTATCATCTTTTCCAGATGAGCAAATGGAGGCATAGAGAGATGAATGAGACACTTGCCCCAGGTCTCATGACTCGGTATTTGCACCCTGGTAGATGAATTCTCTGGACTTCCCTGATGGCTTTTCTGCTGATGCCAGAGATGCAGCTTTGATCCCTGGGTCCAGAAGATCCCCTGGAGAAGGAAATGGCAACCCAACCGGTATTCTTGCCTAAGAAGTCCCATGGACAGAAGAGCCTGGTGGGCTACAGTGCATGAGTTCACAAAAGAGGTGGGCTTGACTTAGTGACTAGACAACAGCAACAACACAATGGATTCCCAAACTGGTCCAGCTAAGTGCACCACAGGCTTCCCAGGGTGTGGTAAAAAGAGCGCTGGACCAAGGATCAGGGACAAGAAACCCTCTTCTACTTTCTTGGTTTATTGACAAGTCACTGAGCCTCGGTTTCCTCAGTTCCAAGGTAGGATGAGCACTGGTGACCTCTGCCTCCCTTCCTGGTGGAGGAAGCTGCTGAGGTCACAGATGTAGGAATCCAGGCAGGGTTGGGTAGCTGGACACGTCCTCTTCTTGTCCTGAAATCCCATGAGCCTGGTGATTCCCAGCTGTTTGTCCTCACCACCTGCCTGCATCTGTCTTCATCTTATGTTCGGGGAGACCCTGGGGTCTGACTGGCCTTGGCCATCCATGAGCTTCACGGGGAGATTCCTTCACCCCACTATGATCCCAGTGCCCTGGGGAGCACCCAGCAGAGCTTGGCTTCATGTTCTGTGCTGACCCCTTCACGGGTGTGGTGAATCCAAGACAGTATAACCAGCACGTGTGTGTGTGTGTTTGTGTGTGTGTGTGTGTGTAGGGGAAGAAAGGGGAAGGAAATGGTCAGGGCCAAAAGGTGGAAACCTCGAGGATGAAAAGAAAATCCTGGGATGATTACTTTGACCCTCTGGTAAGAAACTTGGGAGCAAGAGCAAGAGAAAAGCCTGGAAAAGTAAGCCTGACCGTGGAGAGTCTTGCAGGCCACGAGAGCTCCTGAGACAGAGACAGGTCTCCCCAGAGAGGCTCCCACCACGGCTGTGGAACGCACACACTGATGGTGGCTTGGGGCTGTGTTCCTGGTTCTTCAAGGCTCTACCTGACTGGAGTCACCACTCTGTGGCTCAGAACCAGACTGAGTTCCAGAAGTCTCTACAGGAAGCACGGTCACTTTGCTTCCTATTGACCTGGTTGCTTTAATTTGAACAAATATTCCAAGCATGGGTTGCTGGATTGCTTTCTTCCTTGGTAAACATGCTTGGTAAATACGAGTCCGTGCCATTATCTCAGGATGGGCTGGGCTCGTCTGTATATAGACACTTGATAATTTCCCTCGGAAGCGTTCATTCTGGTGCAGAAACAGATTGACATTGCATTGGGCTCTTCCTTTCCTGGAGGAAAGGAGAGGGCCTTAGCTGGGGTGTGTCTCAACCTTAGCTCCTTAGTAGCCGAGGGTCTCAGCAGAGAGCATGTTTTCCCTGAGCCCTGGTGTTCAAGATAGGATCAAACTCCTTCTGCACTGGACCATTTTTCCTTGAACGTGGTGTTAGGTAAACCATTTCCATGCCTCTAAATGACTTTAAAAGCAGAAGGCTCTTTCCTCTCTCTGTTATTTATTTTTTTTCTGCTCCCATTGAAATGAAAACCAGTGTGGCCAACCAGGTCATAAATGTGGTAAATCCAGTTACACAATGATTCCAATCTGTACTGTTCATTTTTTCCCCCCCTTCCTCTTCTTCAATAAAGGCTACTTACAGCCAAGAGAATTTTTGACTCGAAGAAGCATGTTAAAAAGTGAGTCACCATAATAGGGTGAGCTCTCTGCTTTGGGATTAGGCCTAAGTGACAGCGCCCTGGCCCCTTTATTCGTTGGGATGGCGCCAGGAGAATGCTTTGTGCCCCTCTAAAAAAGATAGAATTAGGCGTTCCATTTATTCTATTGATCTTAATAGCCTCATCTCATAAATACCTGCTTTATGACATCCATAAAAGAGGAATCGTGGCAACTTGGAACAATAGAAGTTGTTAGTTTGCAACTGAAGTGTTCCGCTGAACGCCTCAGTGAAATTCCAGAGCCTGGTGGTGTGGGGAGGTTTCCCTGCGGGCTTTTCTATGGAGGAGCAGAGGAGAGATTCCCACTTCTTTTCTTAAAAACACAAGCACCTGAGTGCCCAGGACGGGGTGCTATGGCCTCTCGCTTCTCAGAGTCCTGACTTTTGTTTCTCGTGTGGCTCTGGCTTAAGTATTCATGTTACAGAGTGATGTGGGTCTGACCGTGGTGTCTGTATCCATAGACATAAGATTTCCCAATCAGCAAAGTATTGTGGACAATCTTCTCTTCCCAGGCCCAGCATGAAAGATACTTAACACTGTACAAACATGCCCACCTCCTTCATCTTCTCATTTCATAGAGGAGAAGCCTGAGGGTCAGAGAGGTCCCATGACGGGTGCCAAGTCGAAATTTTTGCACTTCTGTGCATTTTACCCTACACCCTTTCACTGCCTCCATCCTACTCCACATAGCTTACTGTAGGCCAGTCTCATGGGCTGCTAAACTGCCATGAGTAGCACCAGGCTCAACGCCACGATGGCTGAGGGCTGCCATGCATGGTGCCCTCCAGAACCTTCTCACTACCATCACCAATCCTGCTCCAGAAAAGGGTGTTCTCAGCTCTCCTGCCCTCTGGGGTCAAGACTCAGTCATGGCCTAGCTGTGGTGTCACACCTGGGTAGTTGTGTTCCAGGGGACATAGATGTGAGCCAAAGGGACCAAGTGGTCAGAGGGATTGCATTTGGACAGCTGTCTCCACATTCCTGAAATTTCCTAACACTGATATGTTTCCTTCAGGCCTCCCCTGGGACCAGCTTCAGGTCCAGGAGAAAGTGAAGGGAAGGTGGCAGGTGAATCAATGTTTGCTGGTGCTGAGGTTCAGCCTTGCAAAAAGAAACGAGGCCCTGGCGGACACAGTGCTGACTGCCAGAGTGACCCCCTGGAGTCCCAGCCAAGCCAGTCCTTCAGCAGAAGGTGACTGTGGGTGCCTTAAGCAGGTGACACCCTCAGAGGAATGTCCCAGCCAACCCACGGGAGCAGGAGGAAAAGTTAGACCTTTGTGGTTTTAAGCCACGAGACTGGAGGCCAATTTGTTTCACAGTGAAGCTGATGGAAGCACCACCCCAGCATCCTCTCCCATTGCTCCCTGTACTCACACAGGCCTGCCAGCTCCCACCTTAGGTCGGGGAGGTCTGCAGCCCCTCTGCTGGCACGCTCTTCCCCAGGACCCCTGTCACTCACGTTGAGCTGAACTGTCATGGGACCTGGCCAGATTTCAGTCTCCACTGCTACATGGGGGTGCAGTGCAATCACACTCATGGGGGTGGGGTTCCTAGGGTGGAGGAACTTGGGGTCTTCAGGCAACGTTTCAGTGACGGGAGTATTCTCAAGATGGGCTTGAGAATAGAGTGTTGTCACAAGGATAAGAGGCTGAGATCTGGTTTTATAGGTGGTGGAGCCCCGAGGGCTTTTAACAGGACACTGATAGGATCTAGCTTATAGTTTAAAGGGTAAATCTGTCTAATGCACAAAGAATACAATATAGGCAAGGGCAGAAGCGAAAGCAGAGGAGCAGGTAGGAGGTCAGAGGTTGCGGCAGCTATGGTGATTAAGGAAGGTAACACTGAGGTTTGGGACATATTTTGGACACAGGGTTGATGACTTAGCATCCAAAGTATCTCTGCCTTCCCCACTTCAGGGCACCCCACATTAGAGCAGATTACCACCTTCCTCCCTGGTAGCTACCCTGGTAGCTCAGCTGATAGAGAATCTGCCTGTAGTGGGGGAGACCTGGGTTTGATCCCTGGATTGGGAAGATCCCCTGGAGGAGGGCATGGTAACCCACTCGAGTGTTCTTGCCTGGAGAATCCCCAGTGACAGAGGTGTCTGGCGGGCTACAGTCCATGGGGTCACAAAGAGTCGAACACGACTGAGCTACTGAGCAACACCTCAATCACTTGCAAAATCTTGCTTCAAGCATCCTCTGTGACCCCACCTTCCCTCTTCCCAGCTCATCCTCTCTGGTATCCTGTCCCTGAGGCCATCACCTGCCCGATGAGCCTGCAACCTTGGAGAGCCCAGTGCCCACTTCCCCCTGACCCTCCCACTATCAGCCCCCTCACTAATACCTGCAAAGAAGCAGCTGAAAGTTGCTGGGACCAAGGCTCCCGGCTGTACAGACTGGGGACCAGTGGGCAAGGCAGCTGAATGGATGAGCCTGGGTTTCTGGGCTGAGATGCTGGAAATAGGGATAGGAAAGTCATCAGCTTGCGGGTGGGAATTAAAGCTGTGAGGACTGGGAGTCAGAGAGATCCTGGGATGGTCAGGAGGGGGGAAGGTGGGGGAGGACCCTGCCCCCAGGAGCCCCCACCTCTAGCCCAGGAAGGATGACAGGTGATGCTGGGGAGTTGCAGTACATGCAGAAAGAGTTCTGAAACTTGCCTTCTCCTTTCTTTCTCTTGCAGGCTTGTGGGCTCTCCTGGCAGTGAACCTCTTGCAGCAGTGAACTTGGCCGCTGAGACCCTGCAGCAGTGGACCCTGCTTGCCCTCCATTTGCCGTCTTACCCCTGATGCCTGCCTTACCTGTTCCACACGCTGGGTGAGGAGGCCAGCTGCCTGCCTGCATCGCTCCCTGAAAGTGCCCTTTCAGAGGCCAGGCTGCTGTCCCCTCCTGCCAGCCCCTCTGGCCTTCTGGAGCATTCCTCTGTCTGGCTGTCTCTGTCCCACTGGCCGACTGGTTCTCTCCCAGCATCTTCAGTCCTGCCTTCCTCTCTGATGGAGCTCTGTCCTCTCACCATCTGCCAGGCCCCTCAGGGGACAAAGGCCCACCCACGTTTGTCCTCTGCCCCCTTCTTCCCTACCCAGACCTGCCCTGTCCTGTTCTTCCAACTCCCTCCTGGGTTCCGGGAGGCCCCAGAGTCTAGTCCCCACTTGTTTCTCTGCCAACCAGTCAGAACTTCCCACCACGTGGTCTGTCTTCACTGCCCTGAAACTGACCTTGGTTTAGAGAGCTTCTCCCCTCCACGCTCTGCCAGCCTTTCCCCAGAGCAATTGCTGTCTTGGAATATAGGCTGCTCGGATGAGCACATTGAAATGACAGGAAAACGGACTCCCGCACTCACTTCAGGAACAATGGCTAATATATGTGGAGCTCTGGGCACTCTCCAGGCTGTGTGTTTCCAGGGCTTGGCTTGTATTCCCTGACTTAATTTCCACGGTGCCCTTAATGAGGCCATTCTGCAGACCGGGAAGCTGGGCCTCAGAACCGGTAAATATCATAACCATGAGGTAGGTCCGTCTAGTCAAAGCTGTGGTTTTTCCAGGTCATGTATAGATGTGAGAGTTGGACTATAAAGAAGGCTGCGTGCCAAAGAATCGATGCTTTCAAACTGTGGTGCTGGGGAAGACTCTTGAAGAGTCCCTTGGACTGCACGGAGATCCAACTAGTCCATCCTAAAGGAAATAAGTCCTGAATATGTATTGAAAGGACTGATGTTAAAGCTGAAACTCCAATATTTTGGCCACCTGATGCAAAGAACTGACCCTTGGAAAAGACCCTGATGCTGGGAAATATTGAGGGCATGAGGAAAAAGGGGTGACAGAGGATGAGATGTTTAGATAGCATCATTGACTTAATGGACATGAATTTGAGCAAACTCTGGGAATGGTGGAGCCTGGCGTGCTGCAGTCCATGGGGTCACAAAGAGTCAGACACGAATTAGCAACTGAACAACAGACTTCGAACCCACACAACCTGGGTTTAGCACTTATATTATGAATACTTCACATGAGATCTACCCTATCCACAGATGTGCAAGTGTACAGTGCAGTATTATTATCTACAGACACAGTGTCATATGGCCGATTTCTAGAACTTACCCATCTTGCATAACTATGGTTTTATACCTGTTAGAACTGGACATGGAACAACAGACTGGTTCCAAATAGGAAAAGGAGTACGTCAAGGCTGTATATTGTCACCCTGCTTATTTAACTTCTATGCAGAGTACATCATGAGAAACGCTGGACTGGAAGAAACACAAGCTGGAATCAAGATTGCCAGGAGAAATATCAATCACCTCAGATATGCAGATAACACCACCCTTATGGCAGAAAGTGAAGAGGAGCTAAAAAGCCTGTTGATGAAAGTGAAAGAGGAGAGTGAAAAAGTTGGCTTAAAGCTCAACATTCAGAAAACCAAGATCATGGCATCCGGTCCCATCACTTCATGGGAAATAGATGGGAAACAGTGGAAACAGTGTCAGACTTTATTTTTTTGGGCTCCAAAATCATTGCAGATGGTGACTGCAGCCATGAAATTAAAAGACGCTTACTCCTTGGAAGAAAAGCTGTGACCAACCTAGATAGTATATTCAGAAGCAGAGACATTACTTTGCCGACTAAGGTCCGTCTAGTCAAGGCTATGGGTTTTCCAGTGGTCATGTATGGATGTGGGAGTTGGGTTGTGAAGAAGGCTGAGGGCCGAAGAATTGATGCATTTGAACTGTGGTGTTGGAGAAAACTCTTGAGAGTCCCTTGGATTGCAACGAGATCCAACCAGTCCATTCTGAAGGAGATCAACCCTGGGATTTCTTTGGAAGGAATGATGCTAAAGCTGAAGCTCCAGTACTTTGGCCACCTCATGCGAAGAGTTGACTCATTGGAAAAGACTCTGATGCTGGGAGGGATCGGGGGCAGGAGGAGAAGGGGACGACTGAGGATGAGATGGCTGGATGGCATCACTGACTCAATGGACATGGGTGTGAGTGAACTCCGGGAGATGGTGATGGACAGGAGGCCTGGCGTGCTGCAATTCATGAGGTCGCAAAGAGTCAGACAAGACTGAGCGACTGAACTGAACTGAGCCTCTCTCCTTTTCTCCTTCCCCCAGTCCCTGGAAACCACCATTCTATTCTTTGCTTCTACGAGTGTCATTATTTTACTGGTCTCGTATAAGTGGGGTGTTGGAGTATTTGCGCTTTGTGGCTGACATCATGTCCTCAAGGCTCATCGCTGTTGTTACACATGGCAGGATTTCCCTCCCTTTTGAGACTGAATAATATTGCATTGAGCGTATGGGCCACATTCTCTCTCTCAATGTCTGTCGATGGACATTCAGGTTGTTTCCGTATCTTGGCTACTGTAAGTCACGCTGGCACATGCCCATTGGAGTGTGGGTATCCCTTGGAGACTCTGATTTCATGAATTACTACTCTATGATCCGGTACTTCCATTTCCAGGTGGATATTTATCTAATAGAGTTAACATACAAATATTTTTAAATTCTGCTTCAATAATTAATAGCTTGTGGCCCATCTTAAGTCATTTATAGAACCCCTGTCCTGCTCTGCCCCACCCTAACCCACTTGGGAATTTTGAAGCAAAATAATTGCATCAGTAAATTTTTCCATGTGTCTTTTGAACAGATAAGAGCTTAATGAGAAGCAAAGCCTTAGCAGAGTCATCAGGCCTAAAAAGAAACAAGGATTCCTTAATAGCATCAGCTACTCAGTGTGCAAATTTTCCTAATTGTCTCCCAGTTTTGTGAAATACACTTTTTATTTTGGAATACTTTGGACTTACAGGAAATCTTATAAACTACTTACGCAGTTTCAATTCCCTGTAAAGTTATCATCTCCCATCCCCATGGTGCACTTGTCACAACTAAGAAAACTGGGTTCCCATGAACTAAATGGCAAACTTTATTTGAATGTTTTAGTTTTTCTGTTAATGTCCCTTTTGTGTTCTAGGACCTAGTCTAAGGCCCCACACAGCATTTAGTCTCATAAATCTCTCTCTCTCCTCTGCCGTGAGCTCCTTGAAGGAGAAGTGGAGGAAATGGAGCTGTGTTCTGTACCCCATCTTTGCAACTGCTTCATCCACCAAAGGTCAGAGGCCATGTGTGCAACCATGCACAACTCCAACAAACCTTTCTCATGCACTAACTATCTGTCAGGCATGTGCTAAGCCCTGGAAATCCAAAGTGAAGCAGGAGGGTCTTCTCTGTACCCTCCCCCACAGACACATAAGGAGCCTGGCCATTGTGGGAGAGGCAGATGGACAAACCCAAGGTATCTCAGTGCAATGACGGGAGAGCCAGTGTGACCCGCAGTTACTGGGGATGTAGAATCAAGAGAAGCAGCCCAACCACTCAGTTTAATTGTTTTATTAGTCAGAGATCAAATTGCCAACATCCAGTGGATCATTGAAAAAGTAAGAGAGTCCCAGAAAAACATCTATTTCTGCTTTATTGACTATGCAAAAGCCTTTGACTGTGTGGATCACAAGAAACTGTGGAAAATTCTGAAAGAAATAGGAATACCAGACCATCTGACCTGCCTCTTGAGAAACCTGTATGCAGGTCAGGAAGCAANGCTTACTCCTTGGAAGGAAAGTTATGACCAACTTAGATAGCATATTTAAAAGCAGAGATATTACTTTGACAACAAAGGTCTGTCTAGTCAAGGCTATGGTTTTTCCAGTAGTCATGTATGGATGTGAGAGTTAGACGGTGAAGAAAGCTGAGCACCAAAGAATTAATGCTTTTGAACTGTGTTGTTGGAGAAGACTCTTGAGAGTAACTTGGACTGCAAGGAGATCCAACCAGTCCATTCTGAAGGAGATCAGCCCTGGGATTTCTTTGGAAGGAATGATGCTAAAGCTGAAGCTCTAGTACTTTGGCCACCTCATGCGAAGAGTTGACTCATTGGAAAAAACCCTAATGCTGGGAAGTACTGGAGGCAGGAGGAGAAGGGGACGACAGAGGATGGGATGGCTGGATGGCATCACCGACTCGATGGACATGGGTTTGGTTAGACTCCGTGAGTTGGTGATGGACAGGGAGGCTTGGCATGCTGAGATTCATGGGGTTGCAAAGAGTCAGACACGACTGAGTGACTGAACTGAACTGAACTGAACTGAGTCAGTTCTTAGATCTTCATGGCACTTTCCTCCTGTATTGGTGCCTGCTCCAGGGCCTTATGCTTCCCAAGTGGCTCAGCTGGTAAAGAATCTGCCTGCAATGTGCGAGACCTGGTTTTGATCCCTGGGTTGGGAGGATCCCCTAGAGAAGGGAAAGGCTACCCACTCCAGTATTCTGGCCTGGAGAATTCCTTGGACTGTGTAGTCCATGGGATCTCAAAGAGTCGGACACGACCGAGTGACTTTCACTTTCCAGGGCCTTCATCTGGGCTTTCCTCTGTTCAGAATGTCCCTGATTTCCACCAGGGGACTGCCCATCCTTCCAGGCTCTGCTCAAATGTCCATCCTCAGTGAGCCTTTCTGGGTCTGATGAACCCCTGCCCCACCCCTTCAGGGTGGAAATTTTCTTATTCTTTCTGTGCTGCTCTTTTACCATGGGGTTGGTAGATGTGCCTAGCTCTTAGTGTGGTTGTGAAGAAATACTGATCAAGCTCTTGGAGCACACCCAGCACAGGGTAAGGGCTCTACACTTATGCTTGTTATGATTACTGTTGTATTTCGGTCCCTGAATCCTTTCTCCTTCTAAGCACGTTACCAGGGCTGTAGTTCCACGTTTAGTTGTGGGATTACTTGTCTACTGTCCGACCCTGCTCATCACTCACATCCCAAGCTTCAGGAGAACAGAGAGTGTGTCTGTCCTTCTCAGCAGTACATCCCCAGTAAGGCTGTGTTCATGTTATCAAAGCAGAGTGAGAAGAAATTTTTGATGGGGCCATAATGTTTTGCTGCGTGTCTCAGGGCCTGCCTGCAGGAGCGGGGCTGACTAGTATTTACATTTGTTGAAGGAAGAAAGGAAGGGAAGGAGGGAGGAGGGCAGAAAGAATGGGACCCCATTGCTGGTACATCCCTCCCCCCTATCCTAGGGCTCGGGGAGAGAGGGTCTGCTGTCTGGAGAGTCTGTGCAGGGACGTGCAGGTAGCTGGCTGGTTGGGAGCAGAGCCCCAGAGCAGGCACGATGGCTTCTGCGGTGGCCGTCGCCCTGACACCTGCCTGTTTACAGCCGGCCCTGCAGCCTGTGGGCGCCTTTGTGGTGTGCAGCTGTGGTGGGCCGGCCCGCCTGAGCATCCCCACAGCCAGCCCCCGTGCCCACAAGACTGGCCCTCGGCTGGACGTGCTGAGAGCTGGGTCTGCTTTGGTCTGGCCAGTTCTGGAGGTCCCTGGGACTCAGCAAAGTTTCTGAGTCTCACATCTAGCTAGGGACAGAATCATTTCCTTTCAGAGTACCACAAGAGACTCAAAGAGGTGGCCAGCGAACTTGTGTCTCTAGTTTTTGTCCTGGTAGAAAGGGACTGGTTTCCCCTCACCCTCAGCAAGGATGGGGAAGAAAAATGCTAGGATATAGGAAGAGTATTTTTGCAGACACCATGATAGGGCTGGTGCTCTGGGTCAAGCCTTGGACCAGAGGCTGGGATTCAGAAGGCTGGATTCCTGTGCTGACCCAGGGGAGGCCCAGAATCCTCCAGACCCATCACAATGTGATTTCCCAAGTGCAATGCTGGACATGGCACAGAGATTGTAGGAACCCAGAGGGGCTCCCTGGAGGAGGCAATGTCTGAGCTGGCCACTCAGGGGTGAAGAGAGGAGGGAAGAAGAGGGAAGAAAATCCAGACGGAGAGGTCAATGCAATCTGATAGTGTGGAGGTGTGAGAGTCGGGGATGGGGCTACGTGCAGGTCAGTGGGGCTAGAACCAGGGGTGGGAAAGGCGCTAGAGAGGTGGGATGGGGTCAGCTGGGAGGGCTATGGGATGTCGTCCAGCATCCTCATCAGAATGTGAGGCCAGGGGACAACAGATAACTTGTTTGGTTTTGAAAATTCTCTTTGGTCCTCACAGAACTGGGATAGGAAAGATGAGAGTCAGGGAAGTTAGGACCTGACTAAGGCCCATGAGGGTGGAGGAGGGCAGTGAATGGAAAAGGAAGGAGATTGAATGAGCAAGTTCTAGAGTGGGCTGGATGTGGGGTTTGGGCAGGGAGATGAGCACAAGTCCAAGGTGACTCCCAGGTCTCAGATGAATAGTTTGGTTCTGTAAGTAACAGCTGAAGTGAGTTAATAACTGCTGAAAGGTCCTAAATTCCATGTTCGCTTGTATGTTACCTCTAAGCCTCCATTTTATTGTTATTCCATGATGAAGTCATATCTGGCTATTTGTCACCCCATGGCCTGAAGCATGCCTCCTCTGTCCTCCACTCTCTCCCGAGTTTGCTCAGGTTCATGTCCATTGAGTCAATGATGCTATCTAATCATCTCATCCTCTGTCACCCTCTCTCCTTTTGCCATCAATCTTTCCCAGCATCAGGATCTTTTCCAATGAGGTGGCTCTTGGCATAGGTGGTCAAAGTATTGGAGCTTCAGCATCAGCCACAGTCCTTCCAATGGATATTCAGGGTTGATATCCATTAGGGTTGACTGGTTTTATCTCCTTATAATCCAAGGGGCTCTCAAGAGTCTTCTCCAGTACAAGGTTTGAAAGCATCAGTTCTTTGGCACTCAGCCTTCTTTATGGTCCAACTCTCACATCCATACATGACTCCTGGAAAACCATAGCTTTGGCTATACTGACGTTTGTGCAAAGAAATGGCTCTGCTTTTTAATACACTGTCTAGGTTTGTCCTAAGTCTCCATAGCTGAGGAAGAATTGAAATAAACTCAGTGCCCTGGAATTGACTGTTGAAATTTTTTTTAAACTCTGGGCAGAGAAAGTGCCTTAGTCTGCTCAGACAGACTTAAAATACCATAGATCAGGTAGCTTAACAGAAATTTATTTTCTCACATTTCTGAAGGCAGAGCATCTGAGATTAGGGTGCCCCAGCATGGTTTGGTGCTGGTGAGGTGTCTCTTCCTGGTTTGCAGATATTTGCTTTCTCACTGGGTCCTCACAGGTTGGAGAGAGCTCCCTTTTGCTTTTCCTATTGTACGAGTGTGCTCAGTCATGTCCAACTCTTGGCAACCCTATAGACTATAGCCCACCAGGCTCCTCTGTCCAAGGAAGTTTCTAGGCAAGAGCACTGGAATGGGTTGCCATGCCCTTCTTCAGGGGATCTTCCCGACCCAGGGATTGAACCCACGTCTCTTGTGCCTCCTACACTGGCAGGCAGGTGCCACCTGGCAAGACTTCCTTTCCCTTGTTGTTTTTTCAGTCACTCAGTCATGTCTGACTCTTTGCGACCCCATGGACTGCAGCATGCCAGGCCTCCCTGTCCCTCACCATCTTCTGGAGTTTGCCCAAGTTCATGTTCATTGCATCAGTGATGCCATCCAGCCATCTCATCTTCTGATTCCTTCTTCTCCTTCAGTCCTCAATCTTTCCCAGCATCAGGGACTTTTCCAATGAGTCAGCTCTTTGCACCACATGACCAAAATACTGGAGCTTCAGCTTCAGCATCAGTTCTTCTAGTGAATATTTAGGGTTGATCTCCCTTAAGATTGACTGGTTTGATTTCCTTGCTGTCCAGGGGACTTTCAGGAGTCTTCTCCAGCATCACAGTTCGAGGGCATCTAGTTTTTGGCATTTTACCTTCTTTACAGTTCAGCTTTCACAGCCATAGGTGACCACGGGGAAGACCATAGCTTTGGCAAAATGGACCTTTGTTGGCAGAGTAATGTCTCTGCTTTTCAGCAAACTGTCTATGTTTGTCATAGCTTTCCTGCCAAGAAGCAACTGTCTTCTGATTTCATGGCTGCAGTCACTGTCCGCAGTGATTTTGGAGCCCAAGAAGAGGAAATCTGTCACTATTTCCACTGTTTCCCTTTCTATTTGCTGTGTAGTAATGGGGCTGGATGCCATGATCTTAGTTTTTTTAATATTTAGTCTTAAGTTGGCTCTTTCACTCTCCTCCTACCCACTCATCAAGAGGCTCTTTAGTTTCTCTTTGCTTNATAGGTCTTTGGTTTCTTTAGGTAGATATATTCCTAGGTATTTTATTCTTTTCGTTGCAATGGTGAATGGAATTGTTTCCTTAATTTCTTTTTCTTCTTTCTCATTATTAGTGTAAAGGAATGCAAGGGATTTCTGTGTGTTGATTTTATATCCTGCAACTTGACTATATTCGTTGATTAGCTCTAGTAATTTTCTGGTGGAGTCTTTAGGGTTCTCTATGTAGAGGATCATGTCATCTGCAAACAGTGAGAGTTTTACTTCTTCTTTTCCAATGTGGATTCCTTTTATTTCTTTTTCTGCTCTGATTGCTGTGGCCAGAACTTCCAGAACTATGTTCTTAGTTTTTTTTAATATTTAGTCTTAAGTTGGCTCTTTCACTCTCCTCCTACCCACTCATCAAGAGGCTCTTTAGTTTCTCTTTGCTTTCTCCTTTTCCTATAAAGCCATTAATTTTATCATGAAGATCTCACCTTCATGACCTCATCTAATCCTAGTCACCTCCCCAAAGCCCCACCTCCAAGTACCAGCATATTGAGCATTAGGGCTTCAATGTATAAATTTAGGGACACATAAACATTTAGTTCAAAATAAAAGGGAAGCAGGCAAATACTTGAATTTCTCTCCCTTTTGACTGAGCACCTTTTCTGAGCTAAAAAAAGTGTTTTTGTTCTCAGGGAGAACTTTTCATGTACTTTTGCTGATAATAACAATCAGCATTTTTGCATGACACGCAAGGTTGACTATCTTTGGATATATGCCTAAAAATGGCTCCATTTCAGCAACCGTGGTAGATCTTTGGTGATTCTCCTTCCTTTTTTCCCTTCAGAGAGTCCTTTATGCCTTAGTTATTGATAATTTAAGGACCGGAAACAGAAGGAAATTAGATAACACTTATTGAGCTTTTGTCATACAGTAGTTTCTTTGCATGTATTTTTTAATAAAATAAGTGTTAGCATAACGTGGCACAGTAGATTTATTATCTAATTTAAGAGATCATATGAGCTATGTTCTTTTCAGTAGTCATGTATGGATGTGAGAGCTGGGACCATAAAGATAGCTGAGTGCCAAGGAAGAACTGATGCTTTCGAATTGTGGTGTTGGAGAAGACTCTTGAGAGTTCCTGGACAACAAGGAGATCAAATCAGTTAGTTCTAAAAGAAATCAACTCTGAATACTCACTGGAGTGACTGTTTCTGAAGCTGAAGCACCAATACTTTGGCCACATGAAGCAAAGAGCTGACTCATTGGAAAAGACCCTGATACTGGGAAAGATTGAAGGCAAAAGGGGAAAAGGGCAGGATAGAATGAGATGGTTAGATAGCATTACCGACTCAGTGGACGTGGATTTGAGCAAACTCTGGGAGATAGTGAAGGACAAGGGAGCCTGACATTCTGCAGTCTATGGGGTCACAAAGAATCAGACATGACTTAGTGAGTGAACAGTAACAACCTCAAGAAAGTTATTTTGGAAGACTGAAGGAAGAGGAAGTGCTAGATCGTTGCCCAAATGCACGCTGCCATTGAATGATGGTTCTTGGATGCAAAATGCAAATCTCATTTAGCCTAATGTGAAGTCTGAGTTCTGGTTACTTCGCCGTATCATGAAAACTGCTGGCTTTAGTCTCACTGTGGCCAGAGTAGGTGGAAAGTGGATGATTCCAGTTACTGTCTGACTTTATTGGACCCACAATTGACTTCTCATTTCAATGGATGGCAGCTACTTTAGAGATCACCAGCTACCCACCCCACTCTCCTGGAACAGCCATGATCCCTCAGTGTTATCTGCTGTCTAATCATCTTTCTGTCCTGAGACAGTAGCCTGAACTGAAATCTGGCTCATCACTTTTTAAAAATTGCTATTTTCTATTGTGATAAAATACACTTAAGATTTACCATGTTACATGTATTAAAGTGTATGGTTCAGTGGTATTAGTTACCTTTACATTGTGCTAGCATCCCCAGTGACTCAGACGGTAAAGAATCTGCCTGCAATGCAGGAGACCCGGGTTCAATCCCTGGGTCAGGAAGATCCCCTGGAGAAGGGAATGGCTACCCACTCCAGTATTCTTGCCTGGAAAATTCCATAGACAGAGGAGACTGGTGGGGTACAGTCCCTGGGGTTGCACAGAGTTGGACATGACTGAGTGACTAACAGTTTCACTACTATCACCACCATCCACCTCCAGATCTTTTCATCTTTCCACACTGAAACTCTGCCCATTAAACTCTAAATCCTCATCTCCTCAGTTCTGGGCATCCACCATTCTACTCTTTGTTTCTGTGGATTTGCTGCTATAGGCACCTCTTATAAGGGGAACCCTACAGTATCTGTCCTTTTGTGTCTGGTTTATTTCTCTTAGCCTATTGTTCTCAAAGCTCATCCATCATGTAGCTTATCTCAGAATTTCTTTCCTTTCAAAGCTGAATAATATTCCCTTTTATGAACAGACCACCCCTTCTTTATCCATTTATCCTCCTAGGGACCCATCCATGTTTGGCTGTTGTGAGTAATGCCACTATAAATTTGGGTATAGACAATGTCATTGTTTTTGTAAATAGTGTTTGATTGGAACTCATTGATGCTTATTGGTTTATATATTGCTGATGACTTCTTTGGTGCTACAGTGATGGAGACTGCATGCTCTCAAAGCTGAAAATATTTACCATTTGTCCCTTTACAGAAAAAAATTGCCAGCTTCTCAAAATATGGAACCAAGACCTGGACCAGGTATTGCCATGGCCTTTGAGCAAGACATTTTTGTTTCGTAGGTCTGTTTTTAATCTGTAAAATGAAAGAATTAGATTTAACTGTAATTTCAAATTGTGCTTTCTAGATCCCTTGAAGGTGGGAGGTGAGCTCAACAGAACCCTGGAGTGAAGTGGTAGGAACACACACTTGTGGGGCAGGGGTGAAATTCCACACCCACCAGTTTATCCAGAGCATCTCCATTTTCTCTGTTTCGTACCCTTAGGTCAGATACATTCTGCTTAAGGTTTCCTTTGGATAAAGAATCCCCTCATTTTAGAAAATGTTTTGGGCTTGGGGACAAGAATGAGCTGGATCAATCCTGGCTTTCATGATTCCTGGTGGATCATAGATTTGTGGAAGGCAAGTTAGAAGGAGCAGAAACCATCCTCTAGGTGGGGGAGAATTTGCAATGATGGATGTTGGAGCAGGAAGGAGTCCCTCAGAGTCAGGTTAGAATTCTCTGAAAGGGGTTGGGTTAACCTCTGGGGACCTTGGCCCCAAAGAGTCCTTCAAGGTTAAAGTGGACAGAGCAATTCCCTCTAGCTTCTTCATCCCAGCAGCTATGGACTCCATTGCTGTTAAAATAACTGCAGAGTGTGCTTCTCTGAGATACCAATTGCCCAACAGGAGGTGAACCCTTTGCTCACCAATACAAGTGCCACCCTGCAGATCTCTCATGCTTTAATGCCAGCAGGTCTGCCCAGGTGGGTGCAATGCCTGCAAGGTGGCTTCCTCATTCTCCTAAATCTGTATCAGATGAACAGGAAGGAGTGCACAGCCATACCCTGAAATGACATAAAGATCCTGATGTGTTTCCAAAACAATCTGGAGGTTGTCTCCAAAGCAACCTTGTAAACAAAGGCAATTGGGGTTTTAAGTGCATCCTACAAAGTATTAATTTATTTTTTGAGGCTTGCAGATGTGAAGTGGTGACATTTGTGTTTTTCTTATCCTAGATTAGGCAATAGAGCATGTCCATGACTCTACTCAGGGCATTTTGTTTGTCAATTGACCTCAGAGAATTGTGGGACTCATGAGGAGTTGACCTTCAAGAGTGTAAACTGTCAGCTACCCAGATGCTGATGAGTCCTTTTCAGCTTCAACAGCACAGACAGAGGAGCCATTTGTGCTGTTTTGAGATGGGCAATTTTATATGTTGGGAAGTGGATATTATCATTCTTATTGGAGGAATTGGGGACTCAGAAAGGGAAAATGCTTTACCTGAGATAGAAAGTAAGTCCTTGTTATAAGAACGTATACAAATAAAATCATTCCTCCATCACACAGACAGTAAGTGATAAAGTTTCTGCCTTGAGTCCCCCGTATGTGGGCATGCTCAGTCATGTCCAGCTCTTTGTGACCACATGGACTGTGGCCTGCCAGGGATCAAATCTGATTCTCTTGCGCCTCCTGCATTGCACCTCCTCCATAGGTGCCCCCATGGCCACTGACAAACCTCACCCCACAGCACTCTTTGCAGGGCCCACAGTAATTTCCACAGTCCTGACATAGTGGGAATTGATCTTGATTGATCTTGGCATTTTTCTTTTTTTCCATAGTTCTTATCTGTTTATATCTGCTTTTTAACAAAAATATTTTAAATACTTTAAAAAGTTTTATTGAAGTATAGGTGATTTGCAATGTTGTGTTTGTTTCAGGTGTATGGCAAAATGATTTAGTTATGTATATGCATATATTCATTCTTTTTTAGATTCTTTTTTTATATAGGTTATCACAGAATACTGGGTAGAGTTCCCTGTGCTATGCAGTAGGTCCTTGTTGAGTATATTCATCCCAAGCTCCTGATTCATCCTTCCCTCACTGCACATTTCCCCTTTGGTAACAATAAGTTTGTTTTCAATCCCTGTAAATCTATTTCTGTTTTGTATATGTTAATTTTTTTTAAAATTTAGATTCCACATATGAGTGATATCATGGGATACTTATATTTTTCTAATTTACTTTACTCAGTATGATAATCTCTAGGTCCATCCATGTTGCTGCAGGTGGCATTATTTCCTACTTTTTCATGGCTGAGTAATATTACATTGCGTATGTACACCACATCTTTAACCATTCCTCTGCCAGTGGACATGTAGGTCTCTGTCTTGGTTAATGTAAATAGAAACGCAGTGAACATTGGGGTGGATTTATCCTTTCAGATTGCGGCTTTTTCCTGGATACACTGGCATTTCTTTTTTAAAGCATAGATTTATGCAACAGCCTTCTCATTAATGACTTTTGGTGATTCTTTGGTTCAGAGTCTCTCCCATCTCCAAGTAAAGTGGGTTCTGGTGTCTGCTTTCCTAAGGGTTTTTGAGATAATCTCTGCCTTTGCCATCTCCTGGCTTGGGTGGGGTCCTGGGCTCAACCATGTGGGGAAGCTAGCTTTTGGCTGTAACTCACACTTAGCTCATTTGGCTTCTGTAGAACTTCTTTCAAAATTGGGAGTCAACCCTTTCCAGCCCCTTCTCTGCTTTATCAGCTAAGTGTATGCAACATTTTAAAGCCTTTGTCTTGCCATGCTGGCCCCCAACAATTTCACTCCCTGTTCCCTCTTCCTGGAACAGTTTTCATTAAAGGGTCACAAGATTTACTGTATCCCCTCGTTACGGTCTCCAATGCCACCTTCTCAAAAAGCCCTCTCTCTTTGCCTACCTAAAATAGCAGCTCTCGCCACCTCCTATTATATATGCTGTTTTGTAACATGAATCTGCGCCTGATGCTCTAACTATAAGAGTTGGCAAACTTCAGGTCCTGATCTTTTCAGGACAGACAGTTCAGGCAGACCTCAGAGATACTGAAGGTTTGGTTCTAGATGACCACAATAATGTAAATATTGTAATTAAGCAAATCACACAAATAGTTTTGTTTCTTAGTGCACTTAAAAGTTATGTTTCCATTATACTGTCAAGTGTGCAATAGCACTATGTCTAAAAAAACAACATATATGCCTTCATTAAAATACCTTATGCTGAAAAAGAAATGCCGAGCATCATCTGAGCCTTTAGGGAGTTATAATCTTTTTCCTGGTGGAGGGTCTGGCCTCCATGTTGACGGCTGCTGAGTGATCAGGGTGGTGGTTGTGAATGCAAGGGTGGTTGTGGAAATTTCTTAAAGCAAGGCAAGGATAAAGTTTGCTGCATTGATTGGCTTTTGCTTCTATGAGTGATTTCTCTGTAGCATGCAAGGCTGTTTAATAGCATTTTACCTGCAGTAGAACTTCTTTCAACATTGGAGTCAATCCTTTCAAATGCTTTCTTTGCTCTGCCAACTAAGTTTATGTAAGATTTTAAATCCTTTGTTGTCATTTCAACAATCTTCACAACATCTTCACCAGGAGTAGTTTCTGTCTCAAGAAACCACTTTCATTGCTCATCCATAAGAAGCAACTCCTCATCTGTTAAAGCTTTATCATGGGATTGGAGGAATTCAGCCACATCTTCAGGCTCCATTTCTAATTCGAGTTCTCTTGCTATTTCTACCACATCTGCAGTTACAATAGTAACATCAAAGATCACTGATCACAGATCACCACAACAAATGTAATAATAATGAAAAAGTTTGACATATGGGAAGAATTACTGAAACACAACCCAGAGACATGAAATGAGCAAATGCTGTTGGAAAAATGGCAGCAATAGACTCGCTAGATACAGGGTGGCCATAAGCCTTCAATTTCCAACAAATGCAGTGTCTGTGAAGTGCACCAAAGGGAGGTGTGCCTGAAAAAAACCTTCAGTTTTGTGGGCTATATAGTTTCTGTTCCAGCTACTCATCCCTGCCATTGTGTTGGGAAAACCTGCACAGACAATACATGGATGAACATGGCTGTGTGTCAATAAAACTTTATTTGCAGAAACAGACAGTGGGCAGGATTTGACCCACAAATCTATCATAGGGTAGATTCCTTATTGCATCCATAGGACCTAGAACCTAAGAGTCATTCAATGAATGTGGAATCATGAGTAAATGAATGCTTACATTTATCCCTTTCCTTTTAAAAAGAGCATTTTGAGTAATTGTGCCTAGTCTTTCAGTCATGTCCAACTCTTTGCAACGCCATGGACCGTAGCTAAACAGGCTCCTCTGTTCATGGGATTCTCCAGGCAAGAATACTGGAGTGGGTTGCCAAGCCCTCCTTCAGGGGATCATCCCAAACCAGGTATTGAACCGAGGTCTCCCACATTGCAGGCAAATTCTTTACCATCTGAGCTACCAAGGAAGCCAAAGTACACTGGAGTGGGTAGCCTATCCCTTCTCCAGGGGCTCTTTCCAAACCAAGAATTGAACTGGGATTTCCTGTGTTGCAGGTGGATTCTTTACCAGCTGAGCTACCAGGGAAGCACTTTTGAATAGTTTGCAAGCATAAAATTCACTCACTTGAAGTGTACAGTTGATTGATTTTCAGTATATTTGAAAAGTTGTACAACCATCATTGCATTATCAATTTAGAGCATTTTTACTGCTCCAAAAAGAAACTCTATCTCTAACAGCTCTCATCTCTTATCACTAATCCTAGGTGACTCTTAATCTACTTTGTGTCCATGAATTAACCTGTTTTGGTCATTTCAGAAAAGTGGAATCATACAATGAAAGGCCTTATGTGATGGGTTTCTTTCACTTAGCACAATATTTTCAAAGTTCATCCATCTTGCAGCGTGTGTCAGAGCTTCATTCCATTTTATTGCTAAATAATATTCCATTTTGTGGCTATCCCACATTTTATTCACCAATTCATCAAGCGATGGAACTTTGAGTCGTTTTCACTTTTGAAATATACTAAGTCCCCTACATACAAACCTTCAAGTTGTGAACTTTCCAAGATTCCAATGTGCGTTCCATCAATGCCAGGTGTGAGTGAAATTGCAGCTTGCCCCCCACCTTCCATTATTGACAGTCCTTCAGCTCTATCATCTCCCACTTCCTCTCCCTCCTCCAGTCAGTAACTCTTCTTGCCCTTCACTCAATGCCAGCCCATGTATGCCAACTGTTGAACTGAACTATTGTACTTTTCAAGACACTGTGCTGTGAGGTTAAAAATGTTTTCTTTATTGTTTGTGTTTGTTATATGTCGCTTGTGTGAAACGTTATAAGCTGATGACAGCGTAGTACTGTATAGCCGATTGTGTTAGCTGGGTACCGAGGCTAACTTTGTTGGACTGACAAACAAATTGGACTTATGAATGTGCTCTTGGAATGGAACTCATTCATATGTAGGGGACTTACTGTATGGACAGTGATTAGTTTTGCTGTGAACACTCATGTACAAGCTTTGTGAGGGTGTATATTTTCATTTCCCTTGGGTATGCACCTGGGAGTAAAATTATTGCATCCTACAGTAAGTCTAGGTTTAATAATCTGAGGCAGCTTCAGACTGTTTTTCTGAAAGGGCTGCTCTGAGTTACATTTTTATCACTGTATCCTCATCAACAGTTGCCATTGTCCATCCTTTTGATCCAAGTCTTCCTAGTGGGTGTGAAGTTATATGTATTGTGGGATTGATTTGTATTCCCTGATGACTAGGTTGAGTATCTTTTCATGTTCTTATTGGAAATTTGTATATTTATTTGGAGAACTGTGTCTTTAGATTCTTTCTTCATTTTTAAATTAGGCTATGCATGTTTTTATTATAGAGCTGTAAGAGTGAGTGGTTTATTCTGGATACAAATGCCTTATCAAATATACAACCTGTAAATAGTGTTTCTCATTCTGTGGGTTGCCTGTTCAATTTCTTCATCATATCCTATAAGGCATAAAATCTTCAAATTCGGATGAAGTTTATTTTTTAATTTTGTTGCTTGTATTTTTATTGTCAAATCTAAGAAAACATTGCTTAACCTGAGCTCAAAGGTTTACTCTAACATTTTCTTCTAAAGAGTTTATAATTTTAGTCCTTATGTTTAGACTTGATCCATTTGGAGTTTGATTTTTGTATATGTGTGAGGCGGGAGTCCAACTTCACTCTTTAGCACTTTGATATACAGTCGTCCCTAGCCTTATTTGTTAAAAAAGACTATTTTTCCCCCTCAATTTGGCTGTAAAGATTCAATTGTCCATAAATGAAAGGATTTATTTCAGGATTCTGATTTCCATCCCTTTGATGGTTGGTTTGGCATCATCTTCCTTCTGATTCACAGGTGAACGCCACAACCTTGCCCAGAGAGCTGTTGAACTGCCTCAAAGGAGTTTTAAACCCTGTGCTTACCCAGGTCCCCATCTTTTCAAGTTTTAAAGGTCTCCATACATCCCATGTGTATGCTCTATCCTTGGTTCTGCCACTGTGGCCATTGGCGGTCCCCTGCCTCTCTGCAACCGAGATGCTCCATCCTGAAAGGAGAGATTCAGACAGGAATGACATCTTCTGTCCCTACTGAGATTCTATAGTCCTATGTCTTCTGAGATAACATCCAACTGGGGGAAATATCACTGGATCCAACAGAGATATTCTACCCTTTAGAAAAAATGTTGAAGATGACAAATTTAGGGTGAGATAAAGAAGGTGATATTCATTTAATTGCCTGGAGAATTATTACATGTTTTTAGCCTCATTAGAAAGTTGTTGTTTTTGACACTGACCTTAAAAATTAACACGGAGTCTGTCGGACTGTATGCATAGGATTTGTTTGACACTTTCATGATTGTAATCCAGGGTTAAACAATCTTTTTTGGGGGGGTCTAAATTTATCCACTTGTTTCCTTTCTTTTATCTGAATTCTAAACCAATTATTAAGGGGACTTAAAAAATTGGGCCTCAGGAAAAAAATTTAAAATCAGAGTTTGAGTGCCTGTGACTCAGGTAGAAGTAGGAAATGTTAGTTACAGTTACCACTGCCTGCTGTGTGCCCAGAGCATTTCGGGATCTTCACAGCATCTTTCACAAAGCTTTTGTGTCATCCAATCCTCAGGACAACCCTGTAGGCACGATTAATATTATCCTCACTTTATGGATGGAAAAATCATATCAGAGAGATGGCAAAGAGACTGCCTATGTCCTATGCAGCTAGCTGGCATCGCTGTTGAAATTTCTTTTCACAGGATTTCCAGAAGGTCATCCTGCCTTGGAAGGAAGTTGCCACCACATCTTGTGGTCTCTGGTACCTATGCTATGCTTCCTGCTGGGGTGAGTATCATCCTTACCTTACAGATCATGCTGGCCGTTTAAATCCTTTAATGGTTCCTCATGATTATTTTTTTTTCCTGGTGTGTTCTGAGGCTGTGTGGGCTTCTGTCCTGGATGTCTGACTTTGGATCACTTGTTTGTCAGTCACTTAGTAATGTCTGACTCTTTGTGACCACATGGCAGACATCCCTGTTCTTCTCCCCTCAGTTCAGTTCAGTTCAGTTGCTGAGTCGTGCCCGACTCTTTGCGACCCCATGAATCATAGCACGCCAGGCCTCCCTGTCCATCACCAACTCCTGGAGTTCACTCAGACTCAGGTCCATCGAGTCGGTGATGCCATCCAGCCATCTCACCCTCTGTCGTCTCTTTCTCCTCCTGCCCCCAATCCCTCCCAGCATCAGAGTCTTTTCCAATGAGTCAACTCTTTGCATGAGGTGGCCAAAGTACTGGAGCTTCAGCTTTTGCATCATTCCTTCCAAAGAAATCCCAGGGCTGATCTCCTTCAGAATGGACTGGTTGGATCTCCTTGCAGTCCAAGGGACTCTCAAGAGTCTTCTCCAACACCACAGTTCAAAAGCATCAATTCTTCAGTGCTCAGCCTTCTTCACAGTCCAACTCTCACATCCATACATTGCTACTGGAAAAACCATAGCCTTGACTAGATGGACCTTAGTTGGCAAAGTAATGTCTCTGCTTTTGAATATGCTATCTAGGTTGGTCATAACTTTTCTTCCAAGGAGTAAGCATTTTTTAATTTCATGGCTGCAGTTACCATCTGCAGTGATTTTGGAGCACCCAAAAATAAAGTCTGACACTGTTTCCACTGTTTCCCCATCTACTTCCCATGGAGTGATAGGACCGGATGCCATGAACTTTTCTGAATGTTGAGCTTTAAGCCAACTTTTTCACTCTCCTCTTTCACTTTCATCAACAGGCTTTTTAGTTTCTCTTCACTTTCTGCCATAAGGGTGGTGTCATCTGCATATCTGAGGTTATTGATATTTCTCCTGGCAATCTTGATTCCAGCTTGTGCTTCTTCCAGCCAAGTGTTTCTCATGATGTACTCTGCAAAGAAGTTAAATAAGCAGGGTGACAATATACAGCCTTGACGTACTCCTTTTCCTATTTGGAACCAGTCTATTTTTCCATGTCCAGTTCTAACTGTTGTTTCCTGACCTGCATACAGGTTTCTCAAGAGGCAGGTCAGGTGCTCTGGCATTCCCATTTCTTTCAGAATTTTCCAAAGTTTATTGTGATCCACACAATCAAAAGCTTTGGCATAGTCAATAAAGCAGAAATAGATGTTTTTCTGGAACTCTCTTGCTTTATCCATGATCCAGCGGATGTTGGCAATTTGATCTCTGGTTCCTCTGCCTTTTCTAAAACCAGCTTGAACATCAGGAAGTTCACGGTTCACGTATTGCTGAACACTGGCTTGGAGAATTTTGAGCATGACTTTACTAGCATGTGAGATGAGTGCAATTGTGTGGTAGTTTGAGCTTTCTTTGGCATTGCCTTTCTTTGGGGTTGGAATGAAAACTGACCTTTTCCAGTCCTGTGGCCACTGCTGAGTTTTCCAA